>JAJMBP010000030.1:0-185971 GCA_030565345.1 Suhomyces coccinellae | reverse complement strand
CATTGAAATCGAGACCCTTTTTCTGCAAAATATTCTTATCTACTACTTGAGCATTGCAACTACTCAATAAGTAAGATGTCGTTATTAGATGAAAAAAATTGAATTTCATTGTTTACAAAGTAGAGAATAATAGCTATCAAATCTTCTTCCTTTTATATTAAGATGTAAACCAAAATGTGATAATTCTGATTCTCAAAACTATTTCTGATGATCTAATTTAATTGTCTTACTTATTATTGTTGCAATCCGCCTAATGATGTGCATCAGACCTCACTAAAACTATTTTAGGCAGGAAAAATTCACAATTTGAGAAAAAAAGTAGAATTTTCGAAAAATGATGATGGCTCTCAAAAAATATCTTCCATAAGATTAGCCGAGTAGGCAGTGGTTTATGTATACATAAGCAATTTAATCGCTAGCAGGGGATTAGATTTTGTAGCTGTAATCTTGCAATTGAAGATTGCCTATTTTATTTTATTTAAGGACTCCATACATCCAATTGCATGATCTTATATCAATGAGTAGTGCACAATTAGTTACAAAATTATCTAGTAAATTTTCTGTGAAGAAATTAATCTAAAATGTGGCTAGAGTCGCCTATAGACGCCAATTCTTTTAGGATAACTAATTTTACTAAAATGGCCCAATCCATTTACTAAAATGACCCAACCCCCAACCAGATACTAAATCAAAACCTTTCGTGAAACTCATATTTTATGCAAATTTGAATTTTCATATCTGGTTGAGACAATTTCCTAAAACTAATCCAACAATAAATGTCAAAAGGCCTCGAAAATTAATGCGGGCAAAAACAATTCTAAATTTAATTATTGAATGAGATTACTTGGAATGACACGAAAGACCTCAAGCCTCTTGAGATCATTTTCGAGCCGCACCATATGCACCAGAATTTGCTAAAATATACCTTAGAGAAAAAGAACGAAAATCAAAATTGATAGAAAAGATTGAAAACAATTTCAAAGGACAATACATCAGAAACCTTGACGACATCTTAGTTATAGTAAAACCATCAGATGGTTCCATTGTACAAGGTATGATATCGGATACCTTGTCGGAATTTACAATTAACTTGACACCTATTGATAAATCTTGTACCTTTCTCGATTTGAATATATCCTTAGGAAAACCTTTAAGTTACCTGTCTTATAGGAAAAAGTCTAATATCTATCAATACCTACCATGGAAAAGTCATCACCCAACTGCGGTTAAAGACGGCTTTAATAAAGCCGAAAACAAATGATACATCGAACCACCTCTCTCTGAAACAGGCCAAAATTGTTCAAATTGTCTTGTTCTCTACTAAAAGAGATAGAGGATATTCAGATGGATACCTCATGACTAAATGTCTTGCTCCACCAAAACAGAGAAATAAAATACCCCCTCAGAAATTAATTTTCTTAAGGCCCCATATTCACCTCTCTGTGAAGGACCACACGGCCACAGGATGAGACGATCTCTCGAAGACTTATTTAACCTGACATTCAGTCAGTCGATATATTACGACATAACAGAACCTAATCCCCTACAAAAGGACATGAAGCTCATGTTATCAAAACGATGAAGTCCAAATTTGATAGACGGGTTAAAAAAAAAAAAAAATTAGGCAGATAATAGAGGATAATGATTCTAATATTGATATTTTTACGCTTTTATCAGTTGCCAGTATATATAGTTGCCATTAATTCCATGACATAAATAGATCCTTGATGTCCAATTACAGTAACAACTTTTGAATTTTGCAGTACTCACAAATACCATATTAAAGTCCAAATTAGTGTTTCGATATATGAATTGGAAGGGTTTGAGTTACCTATCACTGTTCCCCATAGTCTTTGATTCATATGTTATTTGATAAACTACCTTTAGGATTCTCGATCACAAAACCAATGGCGTTACCATCTGATTATGTAATCTGAACTCATCGGTCTCATCGATTTGTGAAATATTTATGTAGCAGGACTCTAACATAGGCTACAATGGTTTCCTTCTCGTGTGAAGTTTGCAATGATACTGTTATCAAGAAGAAGCTTGATCAACACACTCAAAGATGCTATGGAGCATACTTTACTTGTATCGATTGTTCAGTGACTTTTCAAGGAACTGAGTATAGATCACACACTAGTTGCATAAGTGAAGCAGAGAAATATGAAAAAGCATTGTATAAGGGTCCCAAGAAACAAAACCAGCAAAAGAATTCAAATCAGAAAAAATCTACTCCCTCAGCTCCAGCAAAGTCAGAAGAGAAGCCAAAGTCTGAGCCAAAACAAGAGAGCATGGCCAAGATTGAAAAGCTGCCAAAGGGCAAGTCCAAGGGCGGAAACTTGGAGACCCTTTTAACTTCGAGCTCTGAGCAAAATCTCTACAAGATAGTGAAAAAAGCATCCCAAAAGGATTCGAAGGACATCAAGGAATTCTTGAAGTCTTTGAAAGTCGTCAAAGAAGCAGATGGCAAGATCGTGATTATTCAATAAGTAAAGTCATGAAGATCGGAGATACACCTCATATTTAACGAAAAAAATGCACATCTAACCAAAAAATAGACTTGGAAATTAGATAAACCTGAACTTTATTTCTGTGAGAGATCATCTGTAATTACAAACTTAATACAAAAGTATTTCATTGAAAATTCCATTCATTAGAGATGTTCTATCTAATATGATCCAACCAATTCCTTTTGTTGGAGGTAGTAAGTTAAGTATGGTACAATTTTTATTTTATGTTCTTACCTGGAAATGAAAGATCGAACATAAAATTCTGAAAAATCAGTGTCTAGTCTTTTTGTTCAATGCTCTATTCACCTTCCCATAAAACTGAGATAATGTATTGTACGGAAAGGACAAGTTTTCGCATAGATATTCCGGAAGTATCTTCCTCAAGTTCTTTGCATTCTCGGCTGCATCAATCTCACTCAATGAATCATCATCGGGTTCGTATCCTTCTTCCAATGCCTCTAAGAAAGTTGGAATGTAATTGATCTCTGCCGTAGACTCAAATGATTTTGATATGATCAATTTGTAATTAATAAATACGCTTGGAGCAGAAGAGCTGCTAGGAGTTTGTTTGACATCGAAATAATATCTTGTATCGTCTTCCTGGAAATTGGTGATTCGCAAACCAGTTAGTAATTCTAGCATGTCTAAGCTAAAACCAATATTTTCAAGTTCTTTCGAAAGTTGATCCTGATTGATCAAGTGGGACGCAATAATCTTGTTGTCTAGTCCGTCTATTTTCTTGGTCTTCTTTTTTCTGATCGGTGATTCATAAACATGATCTTTGAAAGAAGTACTTTCATTTGCATCCAAAATTGTTGAATTACTATTCAAGCTCAACTTGGGTATAGTGTTTTTCTTCAAACCTTCTATCTCTTTCATCAAATAGTCGATAGTTTCCTGCTTCTCTGCGAGGCTTGTGGTCAATTCTTCTATGAGTTCATGGTCCTTATCCATTTGCGTCTGCAGTTTCTGCTGAAATTTGGAAAATATGTCATCTTGTTTGGAATTTACTATCGAATTGATGAATTCTACTAGTTCTTGGTTGTTGGAGGATTGTATAATATCTTGTTCGGTGATGATTGGATTGGATTTCAACTTTTTGATAGCACTTGTAGCTGTGGGATTGCTTGCTTGTACTGGTGTTACAATCGGAGCTTTCCGTTTGGTAGTGGGAGTTGTATTCACGGCATCATCTGTAAATCTCGACGATGTCCTCCTGGTTGACTTTGATTCCTTAGTTGTTTTGCTCAGCACTTCATCCGTATCTTTCAGTGCCTTTCCTTTCAGACTCGCTTGATTTGTTTCAGTTGCATCTGCTGCATTTTTCGTTGCTGCCTTTCTAGTCTTAGCAGCCATGGTGATTAGACATATAACTGAATTCTTTGTTTATTTAGATTTACTATTCTTTTTTCCTGCGCGTTATGTTAACCATATTTCCAGGTCAATAGAAAATTGCCACACCCAGTGTATAATTTCAGCTTGCTGACACCAAAAACAGTTCACTAACCCCAGTTCTAAATGGATTCGGGCATGTTGAATTTTGCAAGTACACACTTCATCTATTCATATTTGTCTAGTTTAAAGCTGTATATATAAAGATTATCATTTTACAGTTTGTATGGTATAACAAATGCTTCTGTAAGGTGTAAAACGGCTATGACAATACACTTGTAACATTAAGTTTTGCTAATGGCCCACAACAGCATTATACACATGCAATGAAATATACAAGGTATTAAAACAACCCTATGATTAACCCTTGTTTGCAGTATAAGTTTTAGTCTTGGACCTTACACTTTAGACTTTTGCATACTGCATATAGATACCACAATCCTAGTGCAATAATAACTGTTCGGCGAAGACTTCACTAGTTTTTAAAACGTTACGATATCAGGCCAAGATCAACCACTAATCTCATCAAAGATTACAGCTTTCATCTGATACTCGTCGTCAACTGCTATTTCAAGGCATATTTCCTTCATTGTACTACTTATTATAAGATTATCTCAGTTTTTGGCTTCTTCTCCGAAATTGTCCCAGTATTTCTTTTGACATAGAATTAAACATAAGAATAGACATAAGACTGCCAAACGACATGTCATTTTCCAGGGAAACCTTCACGCAGAAGTTGAAGGGCTTGCAAGATACACAAGACTCAATTGTTTCAATTTCACAATGGGTTTTCTTCCATCACAGACATAGCAAGGAATGTGCAAATATATGGTCAGAGTTTCTTTTCAATATTCCTTCGGGGTCTTCGTCATCAGCAAAGAAGTTATCTTTATTCTACTTATGCAATGATGTCGTTCAAAGAGCAAGAAGAAAACGTAAGCCTGAATTTACCGAGGAATTCTCCAAGATCTTGCCTGGCGTTCTATCCAAAGTCTACATGACGTTAGACTTGTCTACCCGGCCCAAAGTTGATCGCTTAGTCAATGTTTGGCAAGAACGGTCCGTTTTTGGTGACCAAGATATTAAAAAGATGAGGGAGGCAATTGAGAAGGTGAAAGCAAATGTTCAAGGTGAAAAATCAGTCACATCCGAGGCATCCAACGCGTCAAGAAACGAAGGAATAGTGCCCGAACTTAAGCACTTAAACGAATTAATAATTTCATTAAATCAATTGAGTGATATCAGTCAGTCGAACTTGACCCAATTTGGCATCCAGTCCAAGACATATCTTCCTCTTGACCCCTCCAATTCCGAGAAGCTTCCATCGCCAAAAGTTTATATTTCCAAGTTGAATATGTTGGAGAAGCTAAGCAAACTTTCTATTGTCAACATCGAAGAGCTCAAGAGCATCAAGAACCAAATTGGCAAGCAATTGGAAAGTTTATCAAAAGTCATTTCCGAGGGAACCAAAACAGATGATACAAAAATCCTGATCATCAACGAAAAGCTTCAGAGATTATACAAGACAAGAGAAGAGTTGCAGGAAATGGTTAGTGAAGAAAGTGGCAAATCGGGAAAACAGCAAGAAGAGGAACCATCGCCTGCTCTTGAGAGCGACCAAAACATGGATGGAGAAGACGATGACGATGAAGATGACCTATTGCCCACTTACGAAAATGATGATGACGATGACGAAGATGATGATGACAAGCAGGATGGAGATAATAACGGCGAGGCTCAAGCTAGAATACCCGACGAGGAGCCTTCACGCAAGAGAAGGGCATCTCAGACACCTTCCGGGGGCTCGACGCCATCGAAACGGGTAGCCTTCTCGGAAGATATTGAGGTAAAAGAGTTTGAATGGGATGAGCCCGAACCCGAATCCAACAATGTCGTTGGAAATGAAGTGGTGGAAGAACAAGATGATGAGTATGCGATTTCATCCGACTACGAGCAACATCACAAAGATGCATTGGAGGTGAAGCACGATCATGACCGGTTGAATTCTAGTAATAGTGGTGACGATGAGGATGACGACGACGACGGCTACGATCCGTTGTCGATTGGCGACCATTCTAGCGATGCCAACAATTCAGACACCAACAATTCCTCTAATGCTAATCAGTCCGAGGAGGGCACCACGTCGTCCTTGGACGTAATGAGCTTACTTTCAAAGTTGGCATAAGTTCATGTTGTTTCAAATATGTCTATAAAATGTTGATACATAGCCAACGAGAATTTAATTTAGTATTATGGCAAAGTCATGCGACTGCTTGCGCTTTGGTTCGTAAAAGTAGTTAGAAGCTTTGGGGGTGCCCTCGCCAATGCTTTCAGTACCCGACAACAGTGCCCCTCGCAGCAAGTCTGGGCTTTGGTCGCTCGACAGCGACTGGTAGCTCGACAATGACTGGAAACTGCTATTGCGGATGGGGCTCGGGGCAAAGCTGTTCATTTCGGATATTGAAGGGAGCCCGACGCTTTGCGACCTGGTGGTATCCCTTACGCTCCAATTGACGCTGGAAATGCTGGGTAGGCTGACCCCCGAAGCAGGCCGTGAGTGCAGCCGAGACCGGGCCTTGGGCTTTCGGGGCTGGTACACACAGAGCTCTTCTGACGAGGCACAGTTGGAACACTCGGGTAGGGTCCGAGTACACTTCTTTTTGAGCTTGCGGCACCGGATGCAGCACGAGACCGACTTTCCATTATCGTTGATGTCAATCTGTGACTTCTGCAAGTTGTGCTCGTAGATGTTGGACGGCGGCCGCTTGCCCACGAAGTTCTTGAGGTTTTTCTTTTTGAACACGGTGATGGACGGGCCCATGGGGTCGTTAGGACCAGCTAACGACACCATGAGCTGCCGGGCCATGTGCTTGTCTAGCTTGACCTGAAACTCGCTCATGTAATTGTAAATGCCAGGATAGTCCTTGTAGCTCAAGTCATTTCTGGCGTCGTCTGGGACATGTGCCTGGGGCGTATATATGTGCGACATGCTCGACAATGTCCGCCTCCCCCACAAAGTCCGAATCCACGATGAAAGTCCAGAACCCTTGGTTGTGTCTGCGAAACACCTTCTATTTATTGGGGTTTTACCCCAATATGTACGAGTCAAATCACAATACCCCGGCCCATGACTCCTGCAAATTGGCTAAATTTTTCAGGGCTGGAGTAGGAGTTTTGCGAACGCCGTCGGGAAATTCCGCATTCGCGATAAGGAAGATAAACCATGCCACGGTGTGGCTGCACAGAAGGCAGCAAATGGTGTGTGTCTGATAGCGAAATTCCTGCCTATAGTAACCAGGGGCGAACCCACAGATCGAACAATAGGGGACGGTTGTCCAAAGAGACCCGAGAACACTCGGGACCCCGCCCGCTGCCGGGCAAGAGCGGGCATGGGCCGGGCAAGGGAGATGTGGGAAAGGATCGTCGCCATCGGCGGCGGTGCCGACGTGAACCAGCGGCGATCCGCTGGCCGTGGACTGCCTATGTAGAGCAATTGCTGAGCCCGAGTGCATGCCACATATAATAATCGTGCCGTTTGTCCGTTCGCGATAACCGCAGGATCAAGCACATTCTGCCAATAAGGAACGTTATTGGTGGATGGGCTTCCTAACACAAAAACCACGGGAAACTCCAAACCCTTAGCCGTATGAATGGTGGATACGTTCACCAACCGCCCGTCCAAAACAGGAATATCTTCAACATACGAGCGCAAAAAATACTCTATAAAGGGCTCGGGGGACCCTTCCCCCATGTGCTTCCCAAAGGCGTGAGATAACGATCGGTAGAACCCTAGAATATTACTCTCGAGATTGTGCCGGAAATCCTTTGTTTCCCTCGATCCATGCAAGGGCAGATGTTTTGGGGCGGCTGAGTTGAGATGCTCGATTAAGCCCAGCTTGTGCACAATGTTGTGCAAGCTCGTCATTATCTGCTGCGGCGTTGCCTGGGGTTCGAGGATTTTCTGCTCCTCCTTTATCGCCTCAAGCAAGTTTCGGATGCCCTCTATTGTTTGCCTGTGTTCTGGAGCCTTGTAAATACTCCAGAAGCTTTTGTCTTTTCTGGAAGTGCTCGGTATCGTGCCGAGCTGTTGACGTATGTACTCCTCCATTCTATTATCATTCTGCTCATCCGTCTGAGTTTTTCGCCAGCTTTCCACTAGGTTGAAGAGCTTAGCGACTCGTTGTCGTGAGCCTACTCGCTTGTCGAGAAGGAGGATTATGCACATCAAATTGAAGTCCGATCCGAAACCCTTGCTGAGAACGCTCAAGACATCAAGGAAAAGGTGAACCTTGGAGTTCAACCACGGTGCAGCCTGAGCAAACTTATTGCACTTGAACCCAAATTTATCGGCAAACTGTAGGAATTCCTCAACATCCTTGTTGGCCCTTCCTAGCACTATGATATCCGACAATTTAAATAATCCCCCCAGCTCAAGCACCAATCGTGATGTCTCTTTCAAGATGTACTCATATTCGGCAAATCGATTAGGGGCACTAAAAATTATGGGCTTCCAAAGAGACTTGTTCATTGATTTCATTTCAAATGTGCATTCGTTAACCAAGCCATTGGAATGAAGAACTGTTTCATTGGATGCTTTTAGAACTTCTGGGGTAAGCCTAAAAGTCTCGTGGATATTTTTCTTCACCACCTTGAAATCGGGAAATTCCTCACCAAAGTCAACTTCTGGCTTTGATCCCAAGAATTCATATATACACTGATTCGCGTCACCAGCAACAGTCAAGTGCTTTCTATTGTCATTCTGTGATGTATCTGAGGGGTATGTGACCACTTCTTTCACCACGTTCAAAAGCAGGAAATGCATGTCCTGAAATTCATCAACGATTACGACCTTGTAGTTGGACAACTGTGGGATCAACTGGTTTTGTTTCTTGGACGTTTGCATGATTGAAATGGCATCGAACAAAAAGTCTTGATATCTTATGATGCGGTTCTTGCGTAAGAAATTCATCAATTCTCCAACATACTCTTTGCTGACGGAATACTTCACCGCCGCGTCCTCAATACTAACCTGGCCACTTTTGATTTC
This sequence comes from Suhomyces coccinellae, assembly GCA_030565345.1. Classification (NCBI taxonomy): domain Eukaryota; kingdom Fungi; phylum Ascomycota; class Pichiomycetes; order Serinales; family Debaryomycetaceae; genus Suhomyces; species Suhomyces coccinellae. The sequence continues at coordinate 177,019 of JAJMBP010000030.1, read as the reverse complement.
ATTTAACATGCGTTCTAAGGCGAATGCATTGAGGTTTCCCTTGATGCTGGTGCCATTGATGCCAATGGTTTTACCCAGAAAGAGCGTGGAAAAGTTTCTCCAACTTAGATCGTCCATAAGTCTTCTCCTGGGACTTTTCGGGAAGTAGATTGATTCAAACTGCTCGACTAGACTGGCACTGAACGAATGGAACGTACTGACCTCAATTTCTCTACTGCGCTCCACCCCAAGTATTCGCTTCAAGGTGGATCGTAAAGAATTCACTGTTCGGTTGGTCATGGATAGAATAAGAATCTCTTCTGGCTCTATTGCTTTATTTTCAATCAAATGGGCCACTCTTTGCACGAGTGTCCAGGTCTTACCACTACCAGGACCTGCCTGGATGGATAAGATCTCACCCATGGTACATGGGTGCTCAATTATATGCAATTGAGACTCTGTAGGCTTTGCTAGATTCTCTTTCTCTCCTTTTAGATCCTCCATTCTGGCCTCTGTCGCTTCTGGTATTCCGGGAGAGACATTCTCTATCCTTATTCTTTCATTAGGCTCTGGCTCGTCCATTCTAGGTCCTCTGTCTTGGGCTCATTATTTCACACTCTCTCAAAATCTCAAAATGACAAACAGTACTTTTGTGGAGATTCAGAAAAACAAAATTCAGAATTCACTACAGCTCGATCATCCTTCAACCGCAAATACTATTTCTATCCGGTTTCAGTTAACAATATAACTTCTATTTACTCCTACTTCTTTCCGAGGACCAATTCTTGTCTAGTTGCTGCGTGACATTGAAGTTAAAGGCATGTCTGCTTTGCAAAAGCTCAAGAGGATCTATCCTCTTGACGACGTTCCGAAATCTGAACCAACCAACTTGGACAGTCTTCACAATATCAAAACGCTATACACACAGAAGGATCGGCCCGACAATTCTTTGATCCTTGAACTGCTTCGAATTGAAGCCAATTCTTCCGAGGTCGAAGGTGCTCCGCGTCTTTCTCAAGAGGAGTTGGCTCAATTGATCTCAAAGTTCACCAGCTACAAAAGCTCCATCCGCAAACATAGAGAAAACTTAGTACCCATAGACAATATCTTGACTAATTTCGATTCTGAGTTAGATCGTCTTTCAGCAAGTTTGGTGTCGTTGCATGATCAATCAAGAAAGCTTTCGAAGGACTCAAACTTGAGTCGTAATACCACAGACCGCTTAAATCCTATCATCTTGGACCTTATTATTTCACCAGAAGTGGTTCGATCTATCCTCAAAGACGATATTGATGCATCTTGGATTGAAAACATCAAGTTTATCAATGAAAAGTTACTATTAATTGCCAGCATCAAGTCAGGCGACCTTCAAAGTAGTCCTGTCTTGCAATCTTATAAAGGCTCGAAGTCATTACAACAACTAGAATCAGGGATTAATTCTTTGATCTACAAGGCGGTCGAAAGAATAAGAGACCATATGATTGTTCAGATCAAGCAACTTAGATCGAACATGAAAGTATCCTCCCAAACGATTCAGCAAAACCTTCTACAAATCAAGGAAGCCTTTGCTTTTTTAAAGACGCATCATGAGCAATTGGCAAATCAGCTCCAACAAGCATACATTTATACCATGAGATGGTACTATCAGTCAAGATTCGCAAAATATATCTATGCATTAGAGTCCCTCAATATTCGTCATATTGACCAAAATTTGGTGCTTGGGAATAATGTACAAGAAGAAAAGAGTATCTTTAGTACAGGACTCAAGGGTTGGCTTTCTACCTCGACTACTTCGGGTCTTCAAAAGCCATCACCACACACTTCGTCAGGACAAGTTACTATGAGTGGTTATCTTCAATCCATCGATAAGCGTTTAAATGTCCTCGAAGAGAAAACTTCACTGACACCCCTGACAGCAATTCCTTCACAGATTGCAGAAACGACTCCATTTGCCTACTGGTTGGAGTTCATTTTCAATCAATGGATCATTGCATTGACTGACAATATTATAGTGGAATACCTCTTCATGGTTGATTTTTTTTACCAAGGAAACGAAAAGTTCGACGATATTTCCATCGGAAAGAAACCAACAGACCAGTCTCATGATGCATCAAAAAACGGATGGGCCCATGTCATGTTTGAACCAGTTTTCAAGTTGGGTAATGAATTTACAAGTTGGCTCATTAGCCACACTCCAGTTCCCAGTGTTGGTCCTGGGAACTCTGCATCTACGGCAAGATCAAGCATGACTTCTACTGGATTTGGAACGTGTGACGCGTTTGCGGTATTATTGATGATTCGAATGGTGCAACAAGCACAGTCTTTGATGCGCAATGAATTTCACATTCCAATCATAGATGATCATTTGAATTCCCTCCTTATGATCTTATGGCCTCAGTTTACCAAGATCATTGATATGAATTGTGACTCGTTGAAGAAGTCAATATTGAGATCATCTAGAGATTCTAATCTAGCCCCTGTCATTGCTACCCAGCAATTTGCCCAATTTTTACTGGGATTGTTGAAATTGTCAGTAATCAACTCTAAAGGTGGGAATAATGATGTTAGAGGCGAGCCTTTGTTCATTTCCATCAACAGATTGAGAAACGATTTTGAAAACTTATTAACCAAATTGAGTAATCACTTTTTTGGAGTTGGCAAGACCAAGACGACAGAAAAGGAAATCTTCCTTTACAATAATTACTTTTTGGTGATAAGTATTTTGAAGGGAGATATTGGAGAGCTAGCAAAACAAGACAACGCGCCATTGGAAACGGCAAGCATTATCGAAGAAGAAGTTCAGCATTTCGAGACTTTGTGCAAGGCATACAAGCACTAATTCTAGTTATTACCTACAGATATTAGTTTCTCGTTTTTAAAAGCACTATAAATCACAAATTTTAGAGAAGAGCCCACACAACTGTAAGTATGTAGAAACTCCCTCCAAAACTCTCATATGAACGAACCCGATTTCCTTGATTATCTCCAATCTTTTACTTTCGCTTATTCCTGGCAATGTCTTTGCAACTTTGAATGACAGTGTGACTATGTCAATGGCCGAATATCCCTTGTTCCACAAGCTATCTAAATTTTCTATGGCCTCATCAATATTCTTGGAATTGGTGCAACTTAATAAGATCTTCTTAATGACCAATGGATGTGGCTGGTCTACTATCTTGAACACGTTTATATCGTTGACAAAGCCAAATCCAGACACTGTACTCTGTAAATTGTTGATAGCTTGTCTCATATCACCTTCTGCAGTGAACACCAATGCTTGCAATCCTTCACTATTGTATTGGACATTCTCTGCCTCGGTGATTTCAAGTAATCTGGCCAAAACCTGGTCGTCGGCCAACTTGTTGTATCTCAAAATTGCACATCTTGATTGCAAAGGTTCGATGATTTTCAGCGATTGGTTACAAGCAAATGCAAATCTGGTGGTATTGGAGTATATTTCCATGGTTCTTCTCAATGCCTGTTGTGCTCCTGGCGTCATCGAATCGGCCTCATCCAAGATAATGATCTTATGGCGTCCAGGAGGAAGCAGAATCTTGGTTTGTGCAAATTGCTTCACTTTGTTTCTGACCACATCAATTCCTCTCTCATCCGAAGCATTCAACTCTAATGTGGCTTGCTGGTACAATTCTGGCCCCAATAACTCGTATGCCAAACAATGAATGGAGGTGGTCTTACCAATACCTGGTAATCCTGAAATGATCATGTGGGGCACATTTCCATCTTGCACTATAAGCTTGAGTCTTTCGATGGTCTCTTCATTACCAACAATATCGTCAAGTTTGTGAGGACGATACTTTTCGACCCATGGCAACTCGAGGGAGAGAGCGTGTTTGGACATTTCTGAAGTATTGCTGGTTCATGTCTTCAATCTACAATGAATTTTTCATACGCGTCGTGTTTAGTCACGTGCAAACTGAGTTTAAGTATATGCTACACCACTTCATCGTCCATCTCCTTATGCAAATTATTGTTTCTTCGGCTTCTTCTTAGCAGGTTCGGCTTCCTTTGGAGCTTCAGCTCTCTTTTCAGACTTTTGCTGTTTGGTTTTTGCCTTTTGGTCTTTTTTTTTTAGTAATATTGGCGCCGATGTCTGTAGGAAACCAAGCGAAGGCACTAAAAATGACGGGTCTGCCTCCGGATCCAATAATCCGTTTAGCCAGGGTGCTTCGATGTTCTTGATATTCTCTTCCACGTAATTTTTAATGAAAGCTGCTTCGGCAATATCCTCCTCTAATCCTATGATCCCCACATTGCCCATGTGAAGCGTCTCTGACAAACGTGCCATGGCTCCCCTCGGCAACTGCACTAACTTAACTCTGTCTTTTTGGCTGAATGATGCTGTGAAACATAAGATTGGAAAATGATTTGTGAGAAGAGCAGGTGTAATATCGTATTTGGTAACAAACACATATTTTATGTAGTTCTTAGGTTTCTTGAACTTGGCTTTTTTATTAGAAAGTCGATTTCTGTGCACAGAAGCCTGCTTCTCCAATGCTTCAACAGTCGAGTTGAATCCAATGGTGACATGTTTCTTTATTTCCGGTGGGGGAGGAGCCAGCTTGCTCTTGTCATCTTTATTTCTAGACTGGATGATCTCATTGTATGTACCTAATCCCGACACTAACGCACATAGGGAATCGACTATAGTTTCTGCTGCTTTTGGTTCAACAAACGGCCACAACGATGATTGCGTGAATGGATTATCAAGAACTGGCTTGAAAACTTGTCTCCGTTTCTTCTCTAATTCTTTCAAAGTCACCTTCGGTCCATTACTCTCCCCTGCTTGTTGGGTTTCTTTCGTTTCTAAGCTTCCCATTATGCCTAAACTTTGGGCCTTGAGATAGAAGTAATTTTGGTGAAGGCATCGGTATTATATACAGGAAATGTTACCCCAATATAATCTTGACCTATTCATGTTAATAGCATAAACTACGTCTCTTACTTTTCGATATTTATTATAGGAATTCTAGATTTTTTATTATACTGCAAATTAGTAGATAAAGATTTTATTGGTTGAATCAATTACCAAACCACCTTTACTTCTTTTCATTTTCCTTTTCCTTGTCCTTAGAAGCAGATGGTGAGTACTCGGGGGAACCAGGAGAGTATTGAGGAGAAGTAGGAGAGTACGATGGAGATGTTGGAGAGTAAGATGGAGATGTTGGAGAATAAGATGGAGATGTAGGTGAATATGAAGGAGAAGTAGGGGAGTAAGATGGGGATGTTGGAGAGTAGGATGGAGATGTTGGGGAGTAGGATGGTGATGTAGGGGAGTAGGATGGTGATGTAGGGGAGTAAGATGGTGAAGTTGGGGAGTAGGATGGTGAAGTTGGGGAGTAGGATGGTGAAGTTGGGGAGTAGGATGGGGATGTAGGGGAGTAGGATGGTGAAGTTGGGGAGTAGGATGGAGATGTAGGGGAGTAAGATGGGGATGTAGGGGAGTAAGATGGTGAAGTTGGGGAGTAAGATGGCGAGGTTGGGGAGTAAGATGGGGATGTAGGTGAGTAAGATGGGGATGTAGGTGAGTAGGATGGGGATGTAGGGGAGTAAGATGGCGAGGTTGGGGAGTAAGATGGTGAAGTAGGTGAGTACGATGGCGAAGTTCCACCATATCCTGGAGAAGTTGCACCTCCAAAGCTTGGGGAAGTAGCTCCATAACTGAATGGTGATGTTGGAGATGGAGAAGTTGGTTGCCCACCGTAAGAAGTGAGACCTCCTGCACCATCGGAAACAGGAGCAGTATGGATTGGAGAAAATCCAGCACCTTCTTCAAATTGGATTCCATCATCTTCCATGTCATAATCTCTGTATGGCGTAGCACCTCCATCATCGGCATAGTTTTCACCGTTGCTAACAGCAATGTTAGATGGAGCAGATTGCAACATCTTGTCATCGACCATGACATCAAAAGCACCAGTACCTAATGGAGCCATCTGTCCTAACATAACATTTTCGGAAATACCACGGCAATCATCTAATTCGGCAGCTGAACCAGCTTCAAGCAAAATTTCCACGGTCTCTTCGAAGGAACAACGCATCAATGCACCAGTATCAGTTCTGTTAATACCGTGACGAGTAATAGCCATCAAGTGACCACGCGAAGTCATCACGTCAACCAACAAAGCCATGTGACGATAGTTAACGTAAGAACCATCGAAAGCAATGACGTTAAGAATTTCTTTGTATAATGCAGAACGAGTGGCTTCGATACCCAAGACGGAAAGAATTTCAATAAAGTTGTTGGAGTAAGTACGAGATGAATCAACACCAGGGACAGCCATAACATCAGCCAAGTTCACACCATCAGTTTCCAAAACCCATTCCTTACCCTGAGCATACTCACCCGTCTCATCTGGAGAGCTTACCTTATGTTGCATCATGAAAACTCTAGTAATACCTGGAATTCCACGCAAAGAAATAGATTCAAGCATGTGCGCTTCAATACGCTTCAAAATTTGATCTTCTTCAGCATCGGCATCCTCGTCCAAAGACTTTGGATCACGAACAACACGACAACGAATAATCAATTTATCAGCAGTATCATCAGACCAGATCACAAACAAATCTTCACCAAAGTTTTGCGAGATCTTTTCGGCGACTTGTGCCATGGTCAATTGCTTGTCCAACATCTTTGCACGATCCAATTCAAGACGAAGCAACCATGGAGATTGCTTCTCGATGGATTCTTCAACCTTCTCATCGGGAATTGCGAAGTATGCTTCGACAGTATCGTAATCTTCATCAATGACAGTGGTTCTTGGATCAGGATCATAGAAAATTTCAGTAGACGAAGTAACATTCTTCAAACTGGTATGTTCGATAGCAGATTGAACCACCTTTGCCTTTTCGATATCTGCTGCAATTTCAGGTTCCAAATAGACTGTAAGAGCAGGTGTTTTAATGTTCTTTGCGACGTTAAGAATTTCCTTAAGACGTGGAACACCCAAAGTAACGTTCTTTGAAGAAACACCGGCATAATGGAAAGTGTTCAACGTCATCTGCGTAGCTGGTTCACCAATAGATTGCGCTGCAATGACACCAACCATCTCACCAGGATGGACAATCGACTTTTGGAACTGAGATTCAATTTCTCCAACCACCCATTCAAATGATGATCTATTCAACTTAAATTCCTCGATAACACGACGAGCAGAAAGTCTGGAACGGACCAAACATTGGAAAAGTAATGTTGCATTCGCTTGAGCTTCTTTCTGCAATGGAGTATCACCACGGATAACATAAAGCTTAGTACAAAGTTCGCGAACTCCAGTGATAATTTCATCCAAACGCAAATCAGATGCCTTATGGCGACCACTGTGGAAAATCTGTTGGGAATTCTGAATGATACGACGCATATTAACGGGCAATGGCCAACTAGAGTCACCGTTAGGGAAACAAATATTTCTCAAGTAGGAACGGTCACTAAGCAATTGTTCATATTCCTCATCCAAAACCTTTTGCAACTTAACATCACCCTTGATCTCTTTACCAGATTCAAGCAATGACTCAGAGATAGACTTCTTGGGGTCCAATAAATCAATACGGTAACGACGTTCAAAGCTGGCATCAGATCCAGGAATAGTATCAACTGATTGCTTCTCGACTTGTGTACCATCAATACCATCTTCACCATAGACGAATTGAATAATATCACCTAACGAATTTCTGGTAGTACCATCGTAGTGCACCATAATATCCTCCAAAGCCTTGACCAAACGACGTTGAATATAACCAGTTTCGGCAGTCTTCACCGCAGTATCAATAAGACCTTCTCTACCAGCCATAGCATGGAAAAAGAATTCTTGTGGAGTCAATCCTCTTAAGTAAGAGTTTTCAACGAAACCTTTTGATTCTGGAGAATAATCATCCTTGGTAAAGTGTGGCAATGAACGATCAGCGAAACCAAATGGAATTCTCTTACCTTCAACAATTTGTTGACCAACACATGCAGACATTTGAGAAATGTTAATAAAGGAACCCTTGGAACCTGAAACCACCATCTGTTTCACGTTATTCAAGTCCTTCAAATTCATTTCGGCGGAACGACCAGCAGTATCACGAGCCTGATTCAAAACACGCGAAACATTATGTTCAAATGATTCTCTCAAAGTCATACCTGGTTCTGGCTCTAATTTATTCAGTTGAGCAGCCAAAATAATCTCTTGCACCTTGTCCTTGGCCTCTTGAATGGTTGTTGTGACAGTTTTCATGGTACCCGCATCGGCAATAGTATCACCAATACCGATAGAGAAACCATTGTGCAACAACCAGTAGTTGACTACTTTTTGAATGGCACTGAAGAGCTTGGCACAAACTTGTGGGCCCTTTTCTCTCATGACTGTATGGATCAAACCACCACCAGTTGCACCAACAGTCTTCTTGTCGACAACACCAAACATAATTTCACCATCGACAATAAGCATTCCAGAATCAGTAGGGCTCAAGATATCCTTTCCATCATCAAATCTTTGCAAGTGAATACCCTTTGGAATGGCCATGGAAAGCAATTGCTTACCTGTCCACAATGGCTTTGGCTTCACAACAGCAGGAGGTGGAATAACACCATCCCAGTTAGGAATCCAATAGCACATGTTCATCACCTGGTCGTACTCAATGAAATTATCACGCAAGGTCATTTTACGAACACCACACAAGGTATCTTGCACGATACCCATGACTGGCTTATTCGATTGTGGAGAAACAATTTGTAATGGGACAGCACAAATCTCGGACAATTCAGCTCTGGTTTCTGGAGATTGAGGAACGTGCAAATTCATTTCATCACCATCGAAATCAGCATTATATGGAGAAGTGACAGATAAATTCAATCTGAATGTGGAGTAAGGCATAACCTTGACTCTGTGTGCCATCATAGACATCTTGTGCAAGGATGGTTGACGGTTGAACAACACAGGATCATTGTCCATCAAATGACGCTCGACCTTCCAACCATATTGCAAAGCAATATCACCGGCTCTTTTGTTATACCTCAAATCTATACGATCACCAGTATCTCTTATCACATATTTGGCACCAGGGTGCTCATTTGGACCATTTCTGACATATTCTGTCAATCTGTGGATATTGTATGGAGTAACGACTTCTGGATAAGACAAAGTTCTGGCAATCGAGATGGGGACACCGACCTGATCCAAGTCAAGGTTAGGGTCACCGGAAATAACGGTACGTGCTGAGAAATCCACACGCTTACCCATCAAGTTACCTCTCAATCTACCTTCCTTACCCTTCAATCTGGCTCTGATCGACTTGATTGGACGACCAGTCTTTTGAAGAGCTTGGGGTTGACCGGCAATATCATTATCCATGTAAGTCGCCACGTGGAACTGAAGCAACGCCTCAAACTCACTGATGACGTGCTGGGGAGAACCATCCATTTCTAACTTTTGCACATTGATATTCGCTTTGATAACATCTGCCAACTTGAAAGTCAAATCATCCTCACCTCTAGCAGTATCATTAAATGCAATGGATGGTCTGACAGGTGGTGGGGGGACAGGCAAAACCGTAATCAACATCCACTCGGGTCTGGCGTAGTCCTCATTGAAGCCCAATCTGTGGCAGTCCTCCGAACTTATATGCTTGAGAACATTCAAGATTTCTGATGGTGTTAACAAACGACGTTCTGGTTGGTCGTTTTCATCAAAGTTCTTGTTATGCTTCCATGTACCCCACAATTTCAAACCATCCCTACGGATGGTTGGCTGAGTGTGGCCACAACCTCCTCTCTTTGGAGTGTCGGTATTTTCCTCGTCATTATTATCAGTTTCACAAACCATTTTACTCTTACAACAATTCCACACGGCATTGAATCTCTTCTTTGGGTCTCTGATATTGATCGCTTGGGACATAGCCAAGTTTGTCTCGTCCAACAATAACTTACCACAGTGCATACAGACACACTCGCAGACTTTCTTGATCTTTGCAATGAAACCGATGTGGAAGACGGGCTTGGCCAACTCGATGTGACCAAAATGTCCGGGGCACTCGGCCATGTCCTCACCACAAGTCTGACACTTGAAGTTACGATCAATCGAACCCAACCGAGGGTCGTTCAAGCCTCCCTCCCTGGGCTTCTTAGTAGCTTGATCCATGGTCTCCGGGTACTCAATCTTGGCCACCGATATGGCACGCACCTCCTCCGGCGAAAACAATCCAAATTGAACCTAGACGTTAGTACTTGAACAGTAGAGATCTCCGTTTCTCATTCTCTTGATCTCGTTCGAACCCGAGGTACTTACTTCCTTCACTGCACGCAATGGGGCGCTCGAATAAGGAAATTGACGACTCATATTGATACAACTTAATCACACTGTTTTTGGCTTTTTTAAACAAATTTTAATCTGGAAATAAACTGGGGGTAATGTACAATGAAAATCTATCCCGGGAAACGCTGTTTCTGGTTATTCGGGGTGGAAACAATCAAACAAATGAGTGTTACTAAATTCTCGAGAAGAAATGGGATACTGAATGATGCTGGGAATAGTATCGGATGCAGGGTTACTCTAAACTCTTCCTCACTAAATAACGATGGAACACACTACTTAGGTCTCGTGGATTGATAGGAATGTTTAGGGATGGTTAACGGTGATGGATTGGAGGTGGAGTCACCGATAGAGGTTGTTGTGATTAGGGAGTGGATTTTTCAGCGTGAGTGGCGACGTGAAAAAAACTGAGAAAAAGCAGACTGTGATGTACGCGGGGGCGCCTTGTTCCACGCACTAACATGGTGGAGAGTGCGTACATGTGAGACTGGGGCCGCTAAAGTGTGGGGCACCTCTAGAGAGGTCTAGTGGGTGCACTTTGGAGAACCCTCCAATGGGTGCAATATTTCGAGAATTACTGCAACGCTACGACACGTATTAGAGATTATGTACATATTTTCGAGATATTAAGCTATGATATGGAGCTAGAGGGCCGTCTCGGTGCTCGGGTCTACGAAAAGAACTTGGACATGGCCTTTTTCTCCTTCTCCCGGCGTGCCTTGCTGGAGGCCTTGACCTGCTCCAAGCCCTGGAGAATGGCCCCGTCGGTGGGCTGGAGCACACGGGCCTTTTCCAACTCGTCATGTGCCTGCTCCTCGTTCTTGCAGAGCAAGTGGCCCATACCCTTACGATAAAGGGCCTTAGCCTTGGACTTGTCATCGACTTCTTCGCCCTCCAACGCCTTGGCGGCCGCCTTGATGGTTGCAGGTCCGTTCTTCAGCTTCAATGCAACTAATGCAGCATTCAAGTAGCACGCCAACTTGATGCTGTGCAAGGTGGACAAGTCTTCCTTCGACAAGTCCTCAGGAAAGTACTCCTCCAAGAAGCCGGCAGCCTTGTTGTACTTGGCCAACGCCACTTCGAGCTTACCCTCCTTCAACAACTTGGTGCCAATATCCTTCAAGGCTCTGGCGGCGTTGAACACGGACTCTGGGCTGTTGACGTCGATGCTGTCGTTGTCGGCCAAGACGTCCTCGTAGACATCGCCCGTTCCGTCATCGGTGGCAACCGCAGGTTCGGGAACGTAGTCCTTGGGCAACTCACCACAGTCTGCAATGATCCAGTCTTCCTTGGGACAGTCGCTGGCACCCTTCTCGCATCTCTCCATTTGTCTCACAATCGACTTACCCTGGATCACTTGTCCGAAAACAACATGCTTGGAGTTCAAGTGGGGAGTAGGAACAGTGGTGATGAAGAATTGGGATCCGTTGGTGTTGGGGCCAGCATTGGCCATGGACAACAAGAAAGGCTTGTCGTGAATAAGCTTGAAGTTCTCATCCTCGAACTTCTCGCCGTAGATAGATTCGCCTCCAATTCCACTGCCGTGCGTGAAATCACCACCTTGACACATGAAATCCTTGATCACACGGTGGAACTTGGATCCCTTGTAGTGAAGTGGCTTGCCCGACACTTTGCTGTCGCCCTTTTCACCAGTACATAATGCTCTGAAGTTTTCAGCTGTCTTTGGCACGACATTGTCGAACAATTCAAAGGCAATTCTGCCCTTTGGCTTGCCTCCAGCGGTGATGTCGAAGAAGACTTTCGAGTTTTCGGAGCTCATTTTGGTATGTTTAGAAGAAACTTGTTCAAAGATAATCTATTCAGCTAAACTTGGGCAAAGTCAAGATTGTAGAAGTAAATGGAACATTTCCTGCATACAGGCGATTGTTCCATAGCCAATACAGAAAGGTACGGAACAAGGACTTGCTGCCTTGCCTATTCGAAATAGATAAGGCAGCTTCATTTAAGATCTTGAATTGTGTTGTACGTCTTTATTCAACTTCATGTTAATTATATGGTATTAAGATTAATTTTTTGGGATATTTTGAAGAATTTCAAATAATTACAAAATATGTCAATACTACGATTTGTGATGAATATCTACAATTTTCTACATGTAAGAAATGATTTATCTCAAACAAAACTCGCCTAATTATATTACCTCACCATTTGATTGGTTACTAAACTATTATACTATACACAATTAACTTCTTTCTCTAATGACATCAAAATAACTATGGTTCATGGCTTCCTTTGCAGTTAATCTTTCTTGATGGTCATATCTCAACAATTTGTCAATGAAGTCAAGGAATTCCTTGGAAACAAGATGCTTGTTATTGTCGTTGATGAACCTTTCCCATGGCCGTCTATTGTAGTAGCCCAAGTCTTCGTATTCATCACTCAACTTCAAGTTGTACTTTTCGAGATAGTCGTTCAAGCTGGAAGAGCCCAAAACTCTCACAATCTGAACCAATTGGTCGGTGTTAGACTTACCATGGAAGAAGGGCTCTTTCATGAAGACCATAGATGCAAGCATACAACCGTAAGACCACAAGTCCAAGGAATAGTCGTACAATCTGAAGTCAACCAACAATTCAGGTCCCTTGAAGTATCTAGACGCCACTCTGACATTGTATTCAGTGCCTGGGTGGTAGTACTCGGCCAAACCCCAATCTATTAATCTAAGGGATTTCTTCTCGTGATCAATCATCACATTGTGGGGCTTTACATCTCTATGCATTATGCCCATGGAATGAGAGTAGTCCAATGCTTTCAACAACTCGTACATGTAGTACCGTATGTCATAGTCCGTGAATGTAGGATATAATGTTCTGAAGTCTATGTTGTTGATGTGTTCGAAAATCAATCCAGGGGTCTTTGATTGTGGTTCTCTCACCACGTCAAGCAATTCGATGATGTTGGGGCCACCGACCAAGTTCTTCAAGATGGAGATTTCTCTCTTGATCTTCTTTCTCTTGACGGGCTTCAACACTTTGATGACGACCTTATCTTTCTTGGCTAAGTCAACCCCCAAGAACACTTCGGAATACTTTCCCCTGCCTAGCTTCTTGATTATTTCGTAGTTTTCCTGGGAGTTCCACTTGATGTTCAAGTCGTCGTAGTCCCAGTACGCCTGTGGCTTAGTGGACAACACTTCTGCGTAGACCAGCGAGATGGACGTCACTGTGTGATGGTTGGTCATTTTTGGCACTGCAGAGTAGAAGAAGCTGTAGAAAATGACTAGGATAACAAGTAGTACCGCAAATAATCGTTGTATCGACCTAATCTTGACAAGGAGATGGTAGACGGCCTAGTGGAGGTGGTGTGATACAACCAGATGATGAAAGATGATGGGGGACGGCGGGAAAGTTGCTCGGAATTAGGAACCGGGCAGATAGGTGATACAGATGATGTTCTAGATACAAGAGCCTGCCCACAGCCAAGGATAATTTTAGTACTTGGTGTTGTTTCCTTTGATAGACATCCCTAATGAGGAAAATTTTTTCCTAGACACTCCCAGTGGTCACGTGACCTACATGGGTGTACTATATGCAAGATTATATACCCAGGCCCAGGGCCCGCCTTAGATGTTCAACTTCCCAAACGTCGAGCCCAAGGCACCCAAGGGGTCCTTCGCCGCCTTCTCCTTTCTTCTTCTCTGGGCGACCTTACCCCTGGATGCAGAATCGGCCGCTTCCTGGATCCGCGTTCTCTCTTCGTCCTTCTTTGCAAGCTTTCTACCTCCGCTTTCGAGCTCGTAATTGTCCAAGAAATCATCAAGCATCGACTCAAAGTCGTTTCTCTCCTTGCCCATGTCGAAGTGCTCGTAGTTTTCTTCCTCGTAGTCCTCCTCCTCGAATTTCTTGGCCATTTGCTCGTATCTGTCGTCCAAAAGTGTCAAGCCCTCGCTTCTAAACAATGCGGAAGACGTCATGGAGAACGACGAGGTGTCTGTCATTGCACCCTTCTTTTTCCTCATCTTGTTGTTGGATTTCTTGCCTGATTTTTTAGGCTGGCCGAAGGTGGGCAAATCGGGCACGATATCGCCTTCCTCCTCGTCTTCCTCATCCGAGTCCCACTCATTGACCTTGTTCTTGGTGGACTTCTTGAACTTGTTGAAGTCATCTTGCCAGTTGGTATTTATCAACTTGACGTCCTCCACATCCAACTCCTCGGGGGCTTCACCCTCGTTGTATGGCAATTCGGCCTGCTCGTACCGCTCTTCGACATTGGGATCATAGTTATCCGAGTCATATTTCTCGTTGTATTCGTCCTCGTAGTTGTCAAGGTCCCATTCGTCGTAGTCGTCGCCATCGTCGTAGTCCGATCCATAGAAGTCCTCTTCATCGGCCTCTCCCGATTTCAACAAATCGCCAAAGATGTCGTCGCCTTCCTCCTCTTCTATTTGGTCGTCGATGTATGCCTCATCGTCCAAGGCGGTCAACACTTCTCGCAATCTAGGATCCAAGTTAGGATTGAAGCCCTTGAGCTCGGTAGGGATGTTTTCAAGCTCATCAGGAGCGATTTTTCTCTTATTCTTCGAGGGCAACTGGTCCTTGAAGAGGTCCTCGATATTTCCGGTTTTCTTCTTCTCCTCACCCTTCGTCTGGGCCTGGATGAACACTCCGTCTTGCTTGCCCATGGGCCGCAAGTGCTGCATGTAGTCGTACTTGGAGTCGTCGAAGTAGATACCATATTGGGCGGCCAAACCCTCGTTCTCTCTGATGGCTCTGACTTCGTCTGGGTTGAACCTTGCGCTCAATTCTTCACTAGTAAAGATCTTCTTGGGCTTGGAGCTCACCAACTGGGGCACCTCTGCTTGCTTCTTTTTGGAAGGCGCAGGCACAAGCACATGGGCCGAAGCGTCGTTGTCGTAGTACAAAGCGTCATCGTGTGCTCTATGCACCACGCTGAACGTCTGTGCCGTCTTCTTGTTGAATCTTCTAGGCATGGTTTTGGTGATGATCTCTAAGGTGTAAAAAATTTATTCGCGATGATTGCAACCGTTAGGTAGTGTATGGAGGTGATAAGGCAAGGGAAGAGAGAAGGGGAAAGAGAAACACAGGTGAGAGGTATGACAGTAAAGATGAATAGCAGATAGGTAGTATTGGATATGTGAAACGACAGAGAGCACTGAAGTATTGAATAATGGGACAGTTTTCTGTAGTATTTATCAATAGGAAGGATGGTTGAATTAAGAATGAGAGAGTCAGAAATAGTTGAAATTGTGAGAGATTATTAAATTATTGAATTATTGAATAGGAAGTAGTTTATAGACACACGAGAGAGATGGAGCTCAATATGAGACCCAGTTTGGTATATTATATTACCGGAGGATTCTAGAACTATTGATTTTCGAGAGCAGGATTCCTTCTCTCGTGATATGGCGACTACACTTTCTAGCTTATTATGAATGCATTTCTATCCTAATGATTGTGTCTGTGATAACCTCCCTCTTATCAATGATCGTGTCTCTTGTGGGATTCTATCAAGATCTCCTTCCATTGACTGCGCACAATGGCCACCACCTCACCGAGGGCCAAGAAGGTGACACCCGAAATCAAGCCGTACCACAAGCCCTTCAACTCGAAGTGGCCGTAGAAGGCCAACCAGTAGCCTGCAGGCAACGCAATGGCGTAGTAGGAGATCATGTTCAAGATGGACCCGATTCTCTGTCTGCCTTGGCCACGCAACACGCCGGCTCCCAACACGTTGTAGGAGTCGCCGATCTGGTTGAGGGCCACCAACTTGAGGATGCCGTCGGCCACGTCGAGCACCTTCTCGTCCTGGGTGAACATGAGCGAGAGTGTGCGTCTGCCAAAGAACACCACGAAGAAGTTGAAGAGGCCCGAGATGGTGCCGAAGATGTACGAGAGGTTGGTGACCAACTTGGCGGCATGGATGTCGTTGCTGCCCACATGGTGGCCAATACGCGTGCTGATGGACACGGCGATGGCAAAGGGCAACTGGAAGAGGAGCGAGCCCACGTTGGAAGCGATGGACTGGGCAGCCAACGCCTCGGTGCCGAAAGAAGCGGCAAAAATTGTCAAGATCTCGAACGCCAAGTACTCGGCCTCCACCATGATGACTCCGGGAATGGCCAACTTCAACATGGGCGACCAGTTGGTGCAGGCGCGGGCCAAGTCGAGGCCGCCCCAGCACTTGCGGCCGTCGATGAACACCACGTAGCACAACATGAGGAGCGAGATGCACCAGTAGATGATGGACACGGCGATGGGCGCACCCACGTAGCCCAAGCCGTACACGGGGTGCCACACCAACAACCAGTTGATGGTCAAGTTCAAGGGCGCAATCACCAACAAGATGTAGGTGCCGGCGTTGAAGATGTGCTGGGCCTGCAAGAACCGCTTACCGGTCTCGAAGAACAAGAGGCCGGGGGCACCCAAGATGCTGATACGCAAGTAGGTCTGGGTCATCTGGACCAACTCGGCGTCGGCAATGACAAAGCCAAGGAAGTAGCCGGAGAACCACCAGATGAACACCAATGGGAACACAGTGATGGCCAAGATCATCATGGAGCATCTCTGGAAGTACAAGCCCACATTCTGGATGCGGCCCGACCCGTACGCTTGTGAGCACAACGAGTCCAAACTGGTGGCCATGCCCTGGTAGATGGACAAGCCGGTGATGTTGAAGGTGCACACACCGAGCGAGGCGGCAGCCAACTCCTTGGGCCCGAGCTTGCCTGCGGCGTAGATGGAGGTGACGGAGAGAAGGTACTGCAAGAAGAAGGTTGCGACAAGCGGAATGGAGGACTTGGTGACGAACTTGAGTTCGGACTGGACCGTGGCCGGCGACTCGGGCACGACGGGGTGCACGTGCTCCACGGCGTCGTAGCCCTCGACGGCCCCAGTTAACAACGGTTCCTCGGCGTTCATTTGGATGGCCAGAAACAGTGCCTGGGGATGCCTCTCATTAAGTACGGGGCCTGCGCGCGGAATCCATGCCCGATTGGGCCGGGGTTTGTCAGGCGCGGATTACTGGATCCAGTAGCCCGCGCGCAATGTCCATCCCAGCTCCTAGGCACTGCGACCGCTAGCAGAACACATACACCGCCGACTGGCGGCAGACCAAGAAGGACCGCACGTCGGCGGCACGGGACACGCCCACGGTCTGTGGGAGTGGGATTTCCACGCTGTCGCGGCGCTTTTGTGTGAAATAATACCCCGGCTCCGTCGTTCTCACTATCAACGCATGTTTTTCCAGACAGTAGCGAAGACCTAGGGCCGAGGCCTCGGGCGACGCTATCTTGACGAGGAGCTGGTACTGCGTCGAGAGCCGGGTGAAGCTGACGTCGTAGTTGATCTTGATGTCTGTGGATGCGGGCATTTTCGCCGACAACGTGTCGGGTCCCGGGGATGTGGGGTCCGCCAAAAGTGGAGAATGTGCTTCGGAACTGGAATTTTTCACTGATAAGGCCGGCGTATCGTCGATGTGCATGTCTCCTAACTCCTGGATGAGCGGCTTGCGCTGCTGGCCCCTGACGTCCATGAGACTGGGCAACGCGTCCCCGCTGTCATCGTCGTCGCCCTGTATTTCTTCGATGAGCCCAAGGGTCTCGTTATTGCGTAGTTGCTGGAGCCTTGCGCGAAGACCATCGCCCGTCAACTCGGCCTTCTTGACCTCCGTCTGCGAGAGCTCGCCCTTGGCCAACATCTTGGGAATGGAGTACTCCCGCTCCAACGTCACGTCGTAGTGCAATTCCACCGCTTCGATGCTCCACTCGATCAAAATCGTCCGCAAGTCCACGTTGAGCTGGCACCACTGGAAGCACTCGGAGCTGATGCAGCAGTCGTACAACCGGGACACCACGCCCTTCTTGTCGGTGGTCTCCTTCTCTACCGACAAGATGATAGGAATCTCCCACTCGTTCTCGATAATCAATGGAAACACCACCCTGGGTTCGAAGGCCACCTCCGGCGTGGGCACCTGGGCATCGTGGCAGATGTTGATAAACACCTTGGTCCCGTATGCATCCTTGGTGGACTCCACAACACGTGTCTTGACCACGAAGCCTGGCCGGGGGTCCAATATGACCGATTCGCTGCTTTCCACCAACGCCATGTTCCCTTGATATGACTATGGTGAGTCAAGTTATGACTTCGCACTGGCTGAATTTTTCACTTTTGGCACTGACTGAGTCAACCTGACGAATTGTTGGGGCGCTGGAATCTAGTGAACTTCCGTCTACTAACGCAGAGACACTCTTACCATCTTGCCCGTCTATTTGCCACTCGTGCAATGAACGTCCTAGTCTATTCGGGGCCCGGCACCACCACCGAGAGCATCAAGCACTGCTTGGAGACCTTGAAGCTCCACCTTTCGCCATACTACGCCGTTGTGCCCATCAACGAGCACTCTCTTCTTAACGATCCGTGGACCTACAAGACCTCCTTGTTGGTTATTCCCGGAGGCTCCGATTTGCCTTATTGCAACTCGTTAAACGGAGAAGGCAATCGCAGAATACAGCAGTATGTTCGGAAAGGAGGCAAGTTTCTCGGTATCTGTGCTGGAGCATACTACGCCGGAGCCAGATGTGAATTCGAACAGGGAAATCCTCAATTAGAAGTCTCGGGACCTCGTGAATTGGCCTTCTTCCCGGGACCCGTGAGAGGATGTGCATTTAAAGGCTTTGTCTACGAATCCCATCATGGAGCCCATGCTGCATCCCTCCAAGTTAACAGGGCCGCCCTTCCAGAGCTGCCAGAAATTGTCTACAACTACTACAATGGTGGTGGTGTATTTGTTGATGCATCCAAACACAGAAACGTTGAGGTGTTGGCAACTTATACTGAGGACATTGCTGTGGATGACAATACGAAAGCCGCCGCCGTCTACTGCAAGGTTGGAAAGGGAGACGTGGTTTTGGTGGGTACCCACCCAGAGTTCACGCCTACGTTGATGAAACCCGACGAAAAGGATGCCAAATACACAACGATGGTGAATACTATTGCCCAGCATGAACGGGAAAGAAGATTATTCATGGTTTCATGTTTGAAGAAATTAGGGTTGAAGGTGAATGAGGATGTGAACGTTACTGTACCGAAAGTTACTCCTCTTTACCTTTCATCTTCCTTGGATGTAAATGCGTTGAATAATTTGATGATGAAGATAAAGGATGATGTGGACTTGGTTAATGGCAACACCATCGAGGATGAAAACGATACTTTTGTCTTTCACGACGAGGCCGAGCCTGAAAGTAACTATTCCATGACTAGTGATGATGAAATTGAAGACCCCAACAGTGTTGTGAAGCACATAAGAGTATTTACATCAGGTAACTACCCTGAGTCCAAGACTACTCCATACTTCAACATGGGAGCTTACTTTTCACATCTCAACCGCCTCTACAAAGGAAAAGTGGGTGAATTTGGTAAAATAACTGGCTACGGAGAAGTGGTCACTTCTACCAGCACATTGATGGATAAGAACCCCAAGCTACTCCGCCAGTTACCAACCGGCTTCGTTTTGACTGCAACAACCCAAGTGGCCGGAAGAGGCCGTGGAGGAAATGTTTGGGTCAATCCAAAGGGTGTTCTTGCTCTGTCGGTGTTATTCAAAGTTCCTGCCAACTGTCCTAGTACTGTGGTGACTCTCCAGTATCTTGGTGGTTTGGCCTTGATCGAGAGTGTCTTGGGCTATGGCAGCGACGAAGCAGGTAAAGGCGTGGGATACGAGGATATGCCGTTGAAAATCAAATGGCCCAATGATCTCTACATCCTCAAGCCAGAATACTTCAACAATCTCAATGACAAGGACACCACCCACAGTACTGTCGAAGGAGATGACCAGAAATACGCCAAAGTTTCAGGAGCTATCATCAATTCACAGTTCATTGACGGAATGTTCTATCTTGTATGGGGAGGAGGAATCAATGTTTCCAACATTGCACCCACAACATCATTGAATCTCGTTTTGGCGAAATTAAATAAAATCAGAGAAGCCCATAACAAGCCTCCATTGCCATTGTTCCAACCCGAACTCTTATTGGCCAAGCTCATGCACACGATGGATTCCTTCTTTCCAGTATTTTTGAAAACAGGAATGACTCCGTTTTTGCCCTTATACTATAAGAGGTGGTTCCATTCCGACCAACAAGTTGTTGTGGATGAGGGCCATGGCAATCCCAGGACGTGTATCATTAAGGGAATCACCCCAGATTACGGGTTATTGGTGGCAGAAGACGTCCGCAACAAAGAGATCTTGCACTTGCAACCTGATGGCAATTCCTTCGATATATTCAAGGGTCTAGTGTACAAGAAAACATGAGAATGACGAAATTACAAACTAAACAATTCTGTAGAGAACAGAAAAATATAGGTATTATGGTAGAGAAAATATAATGGATCGATGCCCCATGTAGAATACAGACACTTTCTCGACCTAGGATTCTAAGTATAAATGAATATACATCAAGAGTTCCGAATTTATGTGCGACTATTGACATTTTGACGCGACTATTTAATAGTCACTGTTTCAATCATCACAACTACGACATCTCCATAGATTAGATACTACTCACAGATTGGTTCTAGATGCACACTATACGAGCTCGATAACCTTGTCACTTAATACTGAAGTTGGATATTACATGAAAAGTAAACCTTTTCCTAGCTTTAAATTTGTTACTTAGCCAAAGCTCTTTCACCAGTTTAATCACATCACAACATGAAGGTAGAAATACTTGAATGGCATGGGTTCTCTACATGGCATTGGAAAATACCCGGTACAGGCTATGAGGACGACCTATGCGGTATCTGTCGAGTGTCCTTTGACGGAACTTGTCCCAACTGCAAGTATCCTGGAGGCGGATGTCCGATTGTGCTTGGATCGGGCTGTTCCCATAATTTCCATCTCCATTGCATCATAAAGTGGTTGGAGCAGGAGACGTCCAAGGGCCTTTGCCCCATGTGTCGTCAAATATTCTTGTTCAAAGAAGGAACATTTGATCCAGAGGATGGCAAGAAACTACAGAAACTTGTGGAAGGACACAAGGCAACAAGGGAAAGAGTTCTGAACGGGAGCGACCAGGAATTCGAGGCATTTGAGAGTTAGTTAAAGTATACTATCATTAATTACTCTTTAATGAGCGCATTGTCTGTGTCTCTTCCTATCTCAAGTGTGCTACAACCAACTAAAAAATTGAATATTCAATTGTGAAAATTTCAGCACAGTATTGGCACATTTCAGCTACGAGGAATAATTTCCAGAACCATCATGATCGAGATCTCTACTAAAATATGCAAGTGACTACTGTCGAAATTAGTTCACATTACAGTTGAGACCAATCGAGCGCGTCATGAAAAAGTAAGATTACTTATACTAAAACATCACTTTTCTGCCGATGATTGCGTTAGCTAGGACAAGGTTGGCCGTCGGTAAGATCGGATTTGGTCCTTCTAGTGCCTTATGGCCAGAAGCAGCAAACAGAACTGCCTATTGTCTTGTGCGGTCCATCAAATTGCAATATCCTAGATGTGCTGCTCATCCTGGGCAAGTTCGGATGTCATCGTCAGCTTCACCCAGACACAACAATATCATGAGGGAAGAACCAAATTCCACTAATACCCTTTCCACTGCTTCTTCCACTACCATAGATTCAGAGAAACCAAGATTCACCCCAGAGGAACTTGAAGCATCAAGACTTGCTCGGTTGGCAGGTTTGGGATGGCTAGCCAAATTGCCTGAAAAATGGATCCCATACGCCGAACTCATGAGATTAGAGAAACCAGTAGGAACCCTCCTTCTTCTCATTCCTTCATTATGGGGTATCACAATGGCTTCCTACTCAATTGCGGCTCCATTGGCCACCTCAGCCTCTGCGATAGCTTTATTCGCAGTTGGTGCTATCATCATGAGAGGAGCTGGTTGTACAATCAATGATATTTTAGACAGAAACATGGATAACAAGGTTGCCAGAACTATTGAAAGACCAGTGGCCAGTGGAAGAGTATCTATCCCTCAAGCAATTACGTTTTTGGGTGTGCAGTGCTTTGCTGGTCTAGCTGTCTTGCTTTCGCTTCCGTTTGAGTGCTTTTATCTCGGTGCTCTTTCCTTGCCCTTCATCTTTTCTTATCCATTGTTCAAAAGATTCACATATTATCCCCAGTTTTGGTTTTCCTTGTGCTTCTGTTGGGGATGCTTGTTAGGATACCCAGCAGTAGGGGCTCCACTTAACTTATGGGTCGCTTTACCTCTTGCATTATCCAACTGGTTTTGGGGTGTTATTTACGATACTGTTTACGCTCACCAAGACAAGAAGTTCG
Source organism: Suhomyces coccinellae (assembly GCA_030565345.1). NCBI lineage: Eukaryota > Fungi > Ascomycota > Pichiomycetes > Serinales > Debaryomycetaceae > Suhomyces > Suhomyces coccinellae. The sequence continues at coordinate 154,449 of JAJMBP010000030.1, read as the reverse complement.
ATGTTACTGCTGGTGTCAAGTCCAGTGCTTTAGCATGGGGAGACAATTCCAAACCCATCATGAACAAGCTTTTGGTCGGTCAAGCAGCTACATTTACCGTTGCAGGTGTTATGAATGGAATGGGACCCGGTTTTTACATCATGGGATTGGTAGGATTCACCAGGCTTTTCAAACAATTGCGTGAGGTTGATTTAGATACACCTTCAGAATGTTGGAAATTTTTCACCAGTAACATTAAGAACGGATTTATTTTCTGGTTTGGAATGGTTATTGATTATGCATTGAAACTAAGCGGATTTTTGTAAACTCTATATAGCATGTGTTTACTGACCCAGAATAAACTAGAATAGATCATGAATTAGTTGTAGAATTGTTTGTCAATTCTTTGATAATTTTTGCATTAAAAGTCGAATCCGCTTTTGTAAGAGACTTTTTTATGCCCAATTCTCTGTTAGACATCTTCAATTCTATAAAGACACTTTCTAAGTATTCAAGAAGAGTGGCAACAGGAATGTTGATTGGTAGCATGTTGATCATTTCTATAGGGTTGAACACATGTCTCCCATATGAATTAATGAAATGTTTAATTCCATTTAGCTTTTTGTCCCCATCTTGATCAATATAAAATGAGAAAATGCGGAGTAAATTTTGCTTCACTTTTTCTTTGGATAGGTTCATCATTTTTTGGTCAACTTGGGACATGTCGAAGTAAAGATAATGTTTTGGATATATGATTCTATCATACACTGCCCAATGTTCAGCTGCCGCATAGTCCTGAAACTCAAGCAAAAAGTTTTGAATTTGAACAGTTTCCAAACTTTTGTCAAGATAATCAAAATACTGGAACGCTTCGATTTCAATCTTGAGCATTGAAGTGTATTTAGTTATCGACCAGCCTTTTGAAACCAGGAAATAGAGCAATTCAAAAACTTTCAAGTACAATCTTAAAAGGCTTGTTGCCTCATTTCGATTCAAATTAAGATGAATATAATCAATCCAACTAATTTTTGGCCAGGTACCATCATCCAAGGAATTTTCCATTTTGTAAGTGGTGATTAGTATGTCTAAATTGATTTTATTTTCTTCAGTAAGTATTATTGGAGAGACTAGTAATTTGATCAATTCTTCAATCAATTCGGAGCATAATTCCAATTCGTCTTGATCGCCAAGCCAGGCAGCTTCTAAGTATTCAATACGAAGAAGAAAAAAATCGACACCGGTAGCATCTGATGATGATATTTCATTCATCAAACGCTTATGCGTTTCTTTGAATTTGCCATTCTTATGATGTTTTAAGTATTGGAAAGTTTTGGTTTGATCTAGGTTTAGAGTCTCTAGTAAAAGCCTTGAATAAACAACCTCGTTCTCAACATAATCCCATAATGCAGTGAGAATTTTATCAATTAAATCCGACTCGCTTAAATCCACATCTATTAATTCACTAGGTTTATTTTGAAGAACTTCAACAGCAGTCGAACAGAATTTCTCAGCAAAATGAGTGGATTTTGATTCCTCTAAAAGTTTGGAGTAGAGTTTAACCAAGATAGTGGAAGTAGCACTGTTTTCCACAGATTTGAGTATTTCAGAATTAATTGGATCTAGAATTTTCCAATTATCTTGGTCCTTAGTAACAAAGAACTGGTTGACCTGCTTAAGTTCTTTGACTTGAACATATATGACTTGTCTTATAATAGTGTACAATGCCGAGTCCGACTGTACCATTTCTGGGAAAATTTTGTCTAGGTATTGTAGTAAGAATTCATCATTATGTTTTAATGTCAATTTCTTTTCTACTTCTTGAATGCCCTGGAAAATAGTAAAATCAGTTGATCCTTGGATTGGATTTGATGAAAGATAATTTATAACAAACAAAGGACTAATTAAAAGCGATCCTCCTTTGGTTCGTAATAAATATTTCCAGCTTTCATCATATTTTTCGAGAGAAAAGTTACAAATAATTAGTAGATGTACTAAAAATTCGTGCTCAACGGAGTTGAAATCATCAACGAGTGACACTAAGCTTTCACAAAATTTGTCCAAACTTTCCAGCTTTATGGCAGTATCAAGCTCTATTAAAATATCTTCAATTGCATGCAGCTTAAATGCAAGCCAAACTTTGGCTTTATCATACACCAAAAGCGTACCCTGATCCAAATGAGTGCTTGAATCGGACTTATGTTTTGTTTTGAGGTTTACTTTGGTCAATTTCTCTGTTATCAATTCATTGGGTAGATTTACTTCCGTTACTTGACAAATTTGCATAAAGTTCATATCGGAATTTGCACTTTCGTCTTGTGACGTAGCAGAATCGGGTAAGTCTGGAATTTGGTTCCCTTCATTATCGGTCTCGATTTTATCGACTGACTTATATCCTGAAATTTCTTGACCCTTTGCTTGATTTGGTTGTTCGTTGGATGTCAGCGTTTGGATCTTGTCGACCTCAGTCGTACTTGGCACAGGTTCAACTATTGCAGTGGATGGTAAATTTGGTGCATTGTCAGATTCTCCAGTAGTCTTTGACTCATTAGGCTCCTGATCATCTATTGTAGGCTCAGGATCACCTAGTTCAAGCGAAGCTATCACCTCGAATGATTCTAAAGAGCTGAACATGAGTTTGTTCTTAGATATTGGAGAGTTAAACAATCCAATTACATATGGAAACTCAATTACCACACCTCCTGAAGGATAACCCTCACCAATCCATGAAATAGTACCCCGAGTAACATCTCCCACAGAATTTATGAACATAGCCATCGATGTTGAATCGTCCGAGCTAATGGTCAACAAGTATTCTTCCTCGCTTTTATCTTCTGCATTAAATGGTAATATGAAAGGCTTGACCGGTTTTTCGCTATTGGGGCTATATTCAAACAATGGAATCTTCCTGGTCATTTTCAAGTCGATTATTTCACAGCTGGACTTGTTGGCTACAAGGACCAAGTTACTATAATTGCTGGACATCTTTGAAGCAGTAGAAATTCCATTGATGGCGTTGGAGTAATTGACATCTTTCAAGACCTTGATTTGATCCAATCCGATCTGGAGGATTCGGATTTTCAGCGGTGTAAATGCTATGATTTTATCATTTTCAGAATCCGGCTTGGCCGTGGAATTGGTAGCATAGATTGAGTAGGAGAGAAGCAGAATATCATTCACGTCCTTGACCTTTCCGATGTGAATGGGACTTAGTTCTGGCAACGAATATAATGTGGCAGTTCTTCCAGACAAGACCAATGCTCGGTCAGTCCGGGGAAGAATGAGAAATTTCAACACTGGATCACTCGAAATCGGGAATCGCATGATCATCATATAGCCTGGAGCATCTTCGAAGTGATGGTAGTGTAGTATATTGCCCAGGGATGTTCCCACGTAAAGATTGGCTCCAAAAGAACCGATGCAAGTGATGGATTCATGAGGCAGATCGAAGGCATCAGCCACGTCCGTAAGAAGCTCACGAAAGCGGTAAGCCGAATTCTTCCCGAATCGGCTATCTAGAACTACTTTCTTGGTCTCCATGGCCGACCTAGTGCCTTTAGTAGTTCAGTATAACTGAACATTCGCTACGAGCTTGAGTCGGATCGTCTTACGTAATATTCTATAAACTAGGCCATGGTAGACAAGTTATCCGAGGACCCAGGACGGACAGGAGGAAAGGCGAGGTTGTCCCTGTGGGCAACGTACTCACTATCAGCAAATCCCAATACCGCCTCAATATCTTTGCTCTGCAATCCCTTGATGAGTTTAATTTCCGCAGAGCTATAATTGACTCTGCAGTTTCCTACTTCCACAGCCTCTGCAAGTTTTGACGACTTATTGGGAACGACCTTGATGGCAACACATTCACTGGCATGGAAGCTTCCTACCACCTCGATCACTCCTGCTGGGAGCAAGCCCGCTCTATTTTTGCGTGTGAGGGCTTCGAAGCAGCCTTGGTCAATGAAGAGAGCACCCTTAGTCTTCAAACCATGCAAGAGCCAGAAGCGACGATCGGATTTGATTTGATTCTGACTTGGAAGACCCAAGAATCTTGTGTGAAGTGGAACCTTTGCAGCTGCGATATCTTTGGCCAACAACGTCTGCTGCTCGGTAATCGAAAGATGGGCTTCTTCGGAGGATTGAATGTTGGCAACAATAGAAAGCATGGATTGTGGCTTGCTAGAGAGAGTGATTATAGTTGTCACTCCCATATTAGTAGCAAATTCCGCAGCAATGAGCTTGGTAGTCATTCCTCCAGTACCCACCTGGGAGCCTGCTCCGTTTTCAGTGTCAGTTTTGACCGAAAGATCGTCAATGTTGTCCACAATCAAGATAGGTTTAGCCTCAGGATTGGATCTAGGGTTGTCAGTGTACAAGCACTCCACATCAGTCATCAAGAATAAATAATCGGCATGCATCATTCCAGCGGTGATGGCAGAAAGGGTATCATTGTCACCGAACTTGATCTCGGTAACTGAAAGGGTATCGTTTTCGTTGACGATGGGGATGACACCCATCTCCAACAACTCATTCAAGGTATTGGTGGCATTCTTGTATTGGGTAAAGTCGATAATGTCATTTCTAGTGATCAAGATCTGAGCTGTAGGCACATCGAGTTGACGGAAAAGATCCTCAAATAAAGCCATAAGCCTGGACTGGCCAATTGCAGCCAATGCCTGAACTGCAGCCAATTTACTGGGCTTCTTACTCAATCCCATTCTTTTCATGCCAAATGCAATTGCACCCGAAGATACAAGTACAATTCTGTGCCCCTGTCTCTTTAGGTTGACGATGGTCTCCACGATCAAGGACATGTTAGCAATACGTGGTTCACGAGTGACCTCGTCAACTAGTGACGAGGTACCAAGCTTAATCACTATGGTGTAGCTTTTCATGGGTATTGCAATGTAGAAAGATGGGCTTGAGTCATAGGATTTTTTGTACTTTTGCGTGCAGGTTTGATCCAGACAGGATGTATGATTGCAAAATGAACCCTAGTTGCATGAACAAAATTATCTGTGCAGTCAGGGAAAATAAACCAACTCAGATAGACTGCGATACAAATGTCATAGTTCTAGTGTGTATTTGGTGTCTTGGTATCATGAAATTGTATTCCAAATGGATAGACCCTAACGACCTTGCATGTTCTCGACCTAAACTGCACGATTGGCAGACAGCATTAATATGTTTTCGAAAAGAAAACGTGAGAACTGTTAGTGATCCAGATTACTTCAGGTTTCACGGAGTTCACAGATACGTAAATCACTTGAACTATTATGTGACACATTTGACTCCTATTGTTAGAATGAATATTGCTGAATATTATCAGTTGCGTTATTATACTGTTTGCTGAGTAATTGAAAATTCCGTCCAAACAGCTTATGTGACAAGTACAAGTAGCGATGTTAGTCTAGGAGAACTGCATAATAGGTTCGATCTTGGCTTGCTTGACTCCACAATTGGAGTTGCACAATCGATAGAATGTCGCATTATGAACAACAAACCTAGACTTCCACAGTTTAAACTGTGGTTCTATCCTATTGGCACTATTCAACTCAGGGCAACAAAAGAATAAATCATAGGTACAGGAAAGAATCTGACCCAAAGCTCTACTTGTATTTTCCAGGGTTTCTCCCAGTTATTATTATTATTGCAATCATTATGCAAATTGCCCCCTCCTTTAAGATTCCGTGCCAAACTTGCCCTGTTACAGATTAAAATGGCTGGAAGATGATATCAAACTCACTATTCATATTCTAGTGAATAGAAATGGTGTAGTTGAGGTGAAATCCTTTTCTAGTTTAAATAACTTCAAATCTGACAGAACTAAAGCCGTGAAATTAAGCTAAAGGGGATTAACTTCACATCTCCGATGACTGTATCTTATTGTCATTAGCTATATATATCCGTGAAGCGGATTCATTTCCGTTCCTTTTTGAGCTTATGTGAACTGTTTAAAACATTTTTCGCAATACGCCATGTGCCTCAATTTCGCAAGAGCAGCCACATTTCGTTATCATTCGTAAAGCGGAACCACCAGGGATAATTGACTGGTACGTAGAATCTCGTGATTGTAGTGAATCAGATAGCATGTATATATAAACGGGGAGTTTTAGCAAAGCAGCTGATAGATTCAGTGGAAAATGGGATTTTTTGAAGCGATCAAAAGACAGGTTCTTGCTAAGGAAAGCATCCCATCAAAAGTAGTGGTAAGAGAATCTGGAGGCGAGGAGCTGACATCTAGTATCATTAAGGAAAACAAAACTGATACCATAGTCTATGAAGATCAGCTGGATGCAAGCAGTTCGGACATTCCCTACATCGACTTGGACTTGAATCTTACCCCCGAAGAGATCCACTATAGAGAAACATCCAAATGGTTTAAGTTAAAGAGGTTCCTTTGGGATGGAACAGGAAAGCATCCTCTTGAGCAGAGATATTTGTTGAAGTTGGACTTTTTCTTATTATCGTCTTCTTGCTTGGGATACTTCATCAAAAACTTGAATCAAACAAATATAACTACCGCCTATGTCAATGGTATGAACGAGTACTTCGAGATGAATCACAACCAGTATAACTACATGGTCACTCTTTTCACTGTCGGATACATTATCGGCCAAATTCCATCAAATCTCGTGTTACATAGACTCTCTGCTAGATTTTACTTGGGGTTTTTGGAGTTGATGTGGTCATTGTTGACGATATTGATGATTACTTGCGGAAAAGATAATATCAATGGAATGTATGCACTTAGATTTTTCATCGGCTTTCTCGAAAGTGGTTACTTTCCTGGTCTTGAATGGTTACTTGGTTCAAATTACTCTACCGCTGAATTATCTAAAAGAAGTGCATTTTTTGCAATCTCAGGAAACTTGAGTGGAATTATTTCTGGACCATTACAGCAAGCAATTCTTCAAAGATTCGGAAAATCAAGCTTGCCACCTTTCAAGTGGATGTTTGTTTTCGACAGTGTCATCAGCTTTCCCATTGCAATCTATACAATGTTTGTCGACCCTAACACCCCCTCCACTACAGATGCGTGGTACTTTAATGAGACCGATAAATTAGTTGGCTTGGAAAGAAGAAGACGAATTGGTGCTCAATTGACAACGAGAAATCCATACACTTGGGCCAAGATAAAATCATTTTTCAACACCTGGCATATTTATGTTTTCCCATTACTTTTCTTAGCTTACAACAATAGTTGTACAGCAATCGGTCAACCTACCTTCCAAACCTGGATGAAAATTACCCTTAAGAAACCATCGCATATTTACAATACCTATCCATCCATTTTGACGGCATGTGGAATTGTTTTAACAATTACATTCGCTTATATCAACGATTTCCTAGGAGGAAAGAAGAACTTCTTCTTTGTCTCATTATTTTTCATTTGCTTGATCATAGGCTGCTCGCTGTTATCTTACTGGAATGTTTCCACAGGTTGGCACTGGTTTTCATATTTCTTGATTGGTATGCCAACTTCCTGGGGTCAGCCTTTCATTTTTTCATGGGTAAACAGATTGTTGTTTGACAACGATATGAAAAGAAGTTTTGTGGTTGTTATCACAAACACTTTAGCGTACGTCACAGGTGCCTGGGTTCCAATTTTAACGTTTAATACAGCAGATCAACCAAGATACTTCATAGGATTCACTTACACCGCATGCTTATCTGCCTTCGGGTTGGTAATGACAAGTATAGCTTACTACTTAACCAAGAGAGATGAACCGTTAGCCAAGAAAGCAGATGTGGAGCAAGAGGAGAACAATTCAATTGTCCAGTCTACTGAATCTACTACAGAATTGAACAAATTGCAATAGTTCTGTTACTTCAGATGGAATCTGATTGAAAGATATTTAAAGTTAGAACCAATCTACAAAGGTAAGAGAACGTTGTCTTTGCTATATCAGGATAATATTTAGCTTGAGACGATAAATTTTAGCTGATTCTAGTATGGAAAATGAGAGCTTAAATAATAGTTAACGGAATGCCCTTGAATTCATACAATTTTATGTCTGGACATATTTCATCACACCCTCACGAAAAGTTTGTCGCCAATAATTATAATAACATCTTCATTATTATTATTAGTCTTTTCCCTCAATTAAATCAAAAACAAATCCTTCTATGAACTTTTGAAATGATATTTGTGATTTGTATTGAATTTCAATATTAATCACGTCATAAATACCTAGAACACTATATAAAATAGGCTGCACCAGCCAACATCATATTTAATACAAATATATTTAATCAAATAGCCGGCATAACCGATTCAATTGGTCGCATAAATTGTAAACAGGTTTAAAATCTTAAGCATTCACTTGGCCACGAAGTATTCGAAAATTGAGGCTGAGATGCTACATGAATCTGCCAAATTTGATGACAATTGCACGTTGCTAAATACAAACCAAAATATAGATTTCGCCAACTAGCCAACGAGCTCAATTGAGTCTATTTCTCAGTGCATTTAACCTAGGCCCATAGTGCCTAACTGTGAACTTGAACGGACAGAATCTTGGGCACACCAAGCAAGATCATTCTGCCGAACAATTTGACCCTGGTTACATGTATATGCTTTTTAGAGTGTGATGAAAGGATTTTGCTTGAAAGTGCTCCAACTTCTGGGTCTTGACCCTCCATCTATTTTCTCCCTTCTTAATCTTCATGCGCAATCACGATTTTGATGCCACCTCTTATGAACATACAATAAGGGGTTAAATATTTCGAGACTTTGGTCTTCTTAGCAACAAGCATAGTTAATTTGAACATAGTTTAGTATTTAGATGCATCGAATTGACTACCGAGATCACCTGGCCCAAGGTATTTGGAAATGAAATCATTTTTTGCAGCCACACTTTAGTGCATAACTTCATTTGTGTACAGGCAAAATAACATACGTAGGGGTGATTTAAACCACAACTGTAGACCTATTAATAATCGTCAACTTCTTCATGTAAAATGTTATTTCATTGAAGTTCTTTGGGATCTCGTGGATCATGGATGATTCAAATACAGAGTTGACAAAGTCTCCAGCATTGGTGAGAGAAATCAGCATATATGACCCAGACGTACCCTATATCGATTTATCCGTTGAGCTCACTCCTGAGGAAATGGAGTACCGAAGAACTTCCAAATGGTTCAAAGTAAAACGCTTTCTTTGGGATGGAGCCGATAAACATCCACTTGAGCAACGGTACTTACTCAAATTGGACTTTTTCTTACTTTCATCATCATGTCTCGGCTACTTCATCAAGACCTTGAATCAACTGAACATCACAACTGCATATGTTAACGGAATGGAAGAATATTATGAAATGGATAAAAATCAGTATAATTATATGACGGCTCTTTTTACAGTTGGATACGTTCTTGGTCAGATTCCCTCGAATATGATACTCCAGAGAATTTCAGTGAGGCATTACCTAGGAGGTATGGAAATACTCTGGTCCGTATTGACCATTATGATGCTATTTTGTGGGAAAAATCAGATCAACAGAATCTATGCTATTCGCTTTTTACTTGGAATACTTGAAAGTGGGTACTTCCCTGGGTTGGAGTGGCTACTTGGATCAAATTACAGTACCACAGAACTCACTAAAAGAAGTGCCCTCTTTGCCATATCAGGAAGTTTTAGTGGAATAATATCAGGCCCTATCCAGCAGTTGATCATTGAACATTTTGGAGAATCTCAAATCCCAACATTCAAATGGATGTTCATATTTGATGCTTTGATTAGTTTTCCTGTTGGAATTTATACCATGTATGTTGATCCAAATACTCCCTCCACTACTGATGCCTGGTACTTTGACGAGAAAGACAAATTAGTTGGGTTGGAACGAAGGAGGAGAATAGGTGCTCAATTGACAACAAGAGCACCTTTTACTTGGAAGAAGATACGGTCATTCTTCAATACCTGGCATATTTTCGTCTTTCCTTTAGTTTTTGTGGCATTCAACAACAGTTGTTCAGCAATTGGACAACCCACCTTTCAATCTTGGTTAAAACTCACTCTCCACCAGCCTGCAAAAGTTTACAATATCTATCCCTCTTACATCAAGATTATTGGGATTATTATTACCCTATTATTTGCGTATGTTAATGATTTCTTTGGTGGGCGCAAAAACGTACACTTCATTTCGTTGTACTTTGTGTGTTTGTTAGTAGGGTGTGCTCTGTTGGCACTATGGGACATACCACAATGGTGGCATTGGGTATCATACTATTTGGTCGGAGTACCAACATCTTGGGGGCAGCCCTTCATTTTCACGTGGGTGAATCGCTTACTCTATGAAGACGATATGAAAAGAAGCTTTGTGGTGGTTTTCACAAACACTTTGGCCTATGTTAGTGGAGCATTCATGCCTATTTTGGTCTGGAATACCAAATACCAACCAGAGTACACTATTGGGTTTACCTATACTGCATTCCTTTCAGTCTTTGGCTTGGCTATGACTTTTGTGGCTCACCATTTAAGCAAGAGGGATGAGAGAATACGTCTACAAGGGGAACAGGGGTCTCTTTTGAAATCGAATTCCGATACTATGTATGTCTAATATAAGTGATATTTCTCTAATTGATGAAAATGGACGACTCTAAATTGTCTGGATCGATATCTCTCCACTCAGCGAGTTTCTGAGGAAATTTCAGGGGGGCTAAGTCTGGATATTTGGTTTCAATTGCATTAATTATCTCGTTGTAAATCACCCGGTAAGCCTTTGCCGAAAAGTGGATTCCATCAGGCAAGAATTCGTCCAATTTTGCAGAATCATCGAGCAATTCTTCTTCCTTGAACTTGCCTGCCTCCTTCATTGCGTTCCAAAGGTCAACATATGCAACGTCAAACTTTTTTGCCACCGCCACAGTCACATCTGCATATTCACGGTTTTTCTTATTATTCGTAAGCGGCTTGGTGAAATCACGGCCATTGGCCTTGAGTCCAACGGCACACAACTTGGCGTCGTGGAGAGTTGGAGAGATGAGAATGGGCTTGATGTTGCTTTCGAGGGCCAAAGTCACGAGCTTGGTCAAATTCTCCTCGTACTTCTCCTTGGGATTGAACTGGATCCGGCCTAGTCTGTCATCGCAATAGAGGGCATCGTTGGTACCAATGAAGATGGTCATCAAGGGGATGTTGTCCTTGGCTGCATTCAACTCACTGTTGAGGATTCTGGGAAGGATCAAGGACGCATGGGAGGAATTGTACCCAGAGTAACCTCGGTTGATCACATCGAGCTTTCTGGTGTAGGCGTCCTGAATCTCGGGGTGGAACCCGAAGCCCTGCAGCTGCAGGTTCAGGAATTGGGTGATGGAGTCTCCGAAGAGCAAGAACTTCTTGTATGATAAGGACATGCAGACGGGGAGTAAGGGTGCAATGGGTGGTTGGAGAAGTCCCAGGACTGAGTTGAGATTGCGCAGTCTAATCTGTCCGATATATAACTGCATGGGTTGCGAGCGTGCGGGCATGAAATTCGGAATCAATTTTCACCTAAGGGTTCCAGCACAACAGTCCGAAGAGTGGCTCAGCCGGCAGTGTTGCACTGGACGGGGATGCCTCCCCATTCAAGACAAGAAAAGTCCAGATCCCACAAATTTCAGTTGTCATTTTGGGACGCCAGAATCCGTTCTCTGCTTCTTCGTTCCAATGCAGACGAAACGATGGATCTGCCACATCTGTCTATTATACACGGGTATATTGTTTTATCCACAAGAAATGCCCTTTTCAATGCAGGGCAAATCCATATCCATATATGTCGGTGCCATGCACATTTGCCAGTCCCAATGCAACCACCAGGCCAGGCAGCTCGGGACAATACTCTCTATTGTGTCCCCCACTTTCGCGCCCCTCCACCAATATCAACGCCGTACACACAGTTGCGAACAGATTGGCACAAATTATGGGAACGGATTGGCGAACACGGCACCAATCTGTTTCATGTCCATGACTTTGTCCAGGCTCTCACATACTCGGGTACACCTGCCCCCACGAGATCACTTCCAATAGTGTCTGGTTCCCGTGGATGAGACTCCTACGGCGCCGTGGCTTCTTCCCCGAAATCTCCAGTGGCTTCCTGCACCAAGACCGATCCTGCCTTTGCACCCACTGTCAATGGGACCGACCGTTGACGTGTTCCCGGCCATCCTGCCCCAAAGAAGTACTTGTCCCGGCCCATGCCCTGCCAGGTACCCCCAATCCAGCCATTCAAGCGCCGGCACAACCACCGTCAACAGTTCCGTCTCATCAGATTGTCCCGATCCAGGGCCAATTCCATCCCGGAACCTCCACATGTTGCCCCACCCGAACCCCGCCGTCTCGCCAATCCAGGGCAATCCCTACTCTACGTGTTTCTTGGCCCTGTTTCTCCTTGCCAGATGCACTCCTCTCCTCTCAACAACACCAATTACAGTTGGATTCAGGGAAGGCAAAAATGCGAGAGATTGCGCCCATGGAGGATTTGCGAGCACATTTCCGCGACCCCACATTTGGTTCTGTATGGTATATAAATGCGATGAGCACTACGCATTACAGATATCAGCAACCCCCATAACCTCCCCCACATTTCGACCATGACCGTGCAAGTCCCTTGGTGGAAAGAATCCACGGTATACCAAATCTGGCCCGCATCCTACAAGGACTCCAACGGAGACGGAGTCGGCGACATCCCCGGAATCATCTCTACCTTGGACCATGTCAAGAGTCTCGGAGTAGACGTGATCTGGTTGTCGCCCATGTACGACTCGCCCCAGGACGACATGGGCTACGACATCTCCGACTACGAGAACGTCTACCCCAAGTACGGAACCGTGCAAGACATGGACAAGTTGATTGCCGAGACCCACAAGCGTGGCATGAAGTTGATCCTCGACTTGGTCATCAACCACACCTCGTCCGAACACAAGTGGTTCCAGGAGTCCAGATCGTCCAAAACAAACCCCAAGAGAGACTGGTACATCTGGAAGCCCCCCAGATACGACGAGCAGGGCAACAGGCACCCTCCCACAAACTGGATGTCGTACTTCTCCGGCTCCACCTGGACATATGACGAGTTGACCGACGAATACTACTTGCACTTGTTTGCCAAGTCGCAGCCCGATTTGAACTGGGAGAACGAGGAGACCAGAAAGGCCATCTACAAGTCTGCCTTGACCTTCTGGTACGAGAAGGGCGTGGATGGTTTCAGAATCGACACTGCTGGTATGTACTCCAAGGTCCAGACATACCCAGATGCTCCAATTGTCTTCCCCGATCTGGAATTCCAACCCTGCAAGATGTTCCACCAGAGCGGCCCCAGAATCCACGAGTTCCACAAGGAGATGTTCGCCGAGGTCACTTCCAAATACGATGTGATGACTGTTGGTGAAGTCGGCCACTCTACCAGGGAAGACGCTTTGAGGTACGTTTCTGCCAAGGAGAAGGAAATGAACATGATGTTCTTGTTCGATGTGGTAGAGATCGGCTCCAACCCAGCTGACAGATTCCGCTATGACGGCTACACTTTGAGCGAGTTCAAGAAAGCTTTCGAAACACAAAGCTCCTTTGCCCAAGGAACTGACGCTTGGACAACCGTCTTCACTGAAAACCACGATCAGCCTAGATCCATTACTAGATTCGGTAACCCATCTGCTGAATTTAGGTCCAAGTCTGGAAAGGCATTGGCCTTGTTACAGGCCACCATGACCGGTACTGCTTTCATTTACCAAGGTCAAGAAATCGGTATGATCAACTTGCCAAGAGACTGGTCTATTGACGAGTATAAAGACATCAACACCATCAACTATGTCAAGCAATTTAAGGAGAAATACGGAAATGACGCAGACTACAAGAAGAAGTTCGAAGCTCTTATGGACAGCATCAACTTGGTTGCTAGAGACCATGCCAGATCCCCAGTTCAATGGGACGATTCACCAAATGGTGGTTTCACCACTGGTACCCCTTGGACAAGAGTGAATGACAGCTACAAAGAAATCAACGTGAAGTCACAAACTAACGACCCTGACTCTTTGCTTTCCTTCTGGAGAAAGGCAATCAGAACCAGAAAGGAATACAAGGACTTATTCGTTCATGGTTCCTTCCAAATTCTCGATGTTGAGAACCCAGACACTTTCTCGTACTTGAAAATCAATGGCAAGCAAAAGGCTTACATCACAATTAATTTCACTGATTCACCAAAGAAATTTGTTAATCTTTCTGACGGAGACATTGAATTGATTTTCGCCAATGTTGACGATGTAAACAAGGACGAATTGAGTGCATATGAAGCTAGAGCTTATCTCGTTAAGTAATTATTTCCGTTTAATCCTTAGGTATGAATTACGTTTACTTATATACTACACCTTTGTAAAATAACGAATTGTTTAAAATAGAATAAGTAATATTAAGGCTTCCTATAAATGAATTGTGTTTGGTATTCGTGAATTTTTAAAAATCATATTCAAAAAGGATAACGCGGTATAATGCATGGACGTAGATAATTACAAGTTTTTCCTAAAATGCTGAAAATGCTCTTGCAAACGTTTGTGGATTTCCAGTGTACTCGTCATCAATGGCAACAATCTTGTCATTAAACCAGAATCCAATCAACACAACAGCATAGATTAATATCAAGATAACTCCCTTGAAATAATTTGACTTTCCTTCAGCGTAGATGTAAGTGAATAAGTAAATGGAAATTAATGTTGCTATGATATCCCATCTTGGAAACACTAAAGAGAACATATTCTCCACCAGAAGAGGTGCTTTATAAATAGTGAAAAGAACCAAGCTAGGAATTTGAATCAAAACAACCTGTAATGCGTAAGCACTACCAATTTCCATTGATAATGCCACATTTCCTCCAATTGCGAACGAAATCGCATTCAAGAATTCGGTTGTGTTAGGAACCAATGCAAAGACAGTCAATCCTAAGAATTTTGGATCAATTGGATAGTCAACTAAAACATCATCGACGTTATCAACTAGAATTTCAGCGATAACAGCATAAACCAAAGTAGCTCCTAATAAGATAACTGTAGACTTGTTACGCGACCAGTTAGGGGCATCATGACCGCCTCCACCTTCTTCTTCTTCCAAGTCGTCATTATTGACAATGCTTGCCTTGTGGATGGGCGTTTGAATAGATACTTCGAATGAAGTAGTTCTCAAGTCCGGCTTAGGCGATTTTAATTGCTCTTGTTGTCTGCTCTTGGAAACTTCTAAAGATGGAGATGGCACTGCTGAGGCAACTCTGCTCGACGCTGCGCTGTGTCTGTTTTTGAAATCGAACCCAGGGGTCAAATTGCTTGTGGCAGAAGGGGGTAACCCTGAAAATCTTGAGCCACTGCCAAAGTACGACTTGGATGGAGTGTCGATGCTGGTGATGCTTGGAGAACGCAAATACTGATCATCCTTTTTTGAAGGGACTTCATGTGAATTAGTTGCCCAGATCAAGGAAGCATGGGTTCTTAAAGTGAAATACAATCCACAAACATAAGCAAGAAATAATGCTAGTGCGACAATCAACGAAAAGGGCTGAAGGGCATTGTAGTACAAAGAATCCAAGGACAACGCTGGTTGGATAAACCGGCACTTGACACAATTGTCTGCAGCAGCGGCAACAGCAGTAGCAAATGGATCGACATTGCACTTCTTGCACTTGAGTTCATATGCTCCATAAATTTGATAGAAGAGAGATGGGGCAAACATTGTAACCATGGCATAGAGCAACATGGTGGAAGATACACCCGCGGATCTTGGGTTATAGCGTTGAGTCTTTCTCTTCAATGCACCTCCACACATTGACAAACCTGGTAACAAAAGAACACCGCCAAGAATGGAACCAATCATAGAACCTTCAACCAACTTACCCTTCGATTGATTCAATGCAACACAGTATAAAAAGATCTCGACGATGGTTGAGAAGAATGCATTGATCACTGCACCAACACCCATAGACGATTGGGCTGAAATGGATGCAACTGCTTGGCCAATGAAGTACGCCAAAGGAATGATAGAGAACAAGCATGCGCAGAACAAGAACGAAGGGTCAGTGAACCAGGTATTCCAGCCCAATCTTTCTTTGAGAACATAATAATCGACAATGACAAAAGCGACAGCAGCTAACAAGTTAATAAAGAAAATGTTCGTTCCATCAATAGTGTACTTATAGTAGTGGAATCCACAACTTCTATAAGTACACAAGATAAGCAGCTGGTGCTTTCTCTTTGATTCATCTCTTTTATAATACTCCTTTTCCAACTCAAAGTCTAATGCTAACGGGTGACGTCTCAAATGGTCACAAAGAACATTGGTGATATTTGCCATGGGGATAGTGAAAACAATCATCCAACATAAAATGCCGATAAGGTATAAGAAATTTTGGAGAATGACGTAGAAGAAGAAGTAGAATGCGATACGGGCCGTGGACCACCTTCCTCTTCCAAAGAACCTCACTTTGATATCGTTTGCCTCTTCATTCTCATCTCCGTCTTCAAGCGCTTCGGCAGTCGTATCAGTCTCGCCCAAAGAGGTGTAGGCATCTCTGAGAGGTCTTCCGGTATGGTCCTTGATCAAGGGCCTGGTCTCGTTGGTGGCGGTATATCTTCTGGGTGGAGCGAAAAACAATCTTCCTTCTTCTTGAATTCTCCACCGGTGGAATTCAGTGATGGACCTTCCGTCCAACTCGTCTTCATCCAAGTAGTTTTCGTCACGATTCAACAACACAAACTTTCCAAAAGGCCACAAGCCGTAGCGGCCCACTTTCAACAATAGACGAACGTACTGTCTCAGGTAGCGGGTGATGGCGAACCCCGAGCACGCAAACACGAAAAGGGCTCCGATCAAACACACCACCCAGATCAACAATCCGAAGGTGACGGACCACACACAATTGGTGAGGATGACTCCCCATGTGATGGTGGCATTGGGCTTGTGGGGGTTGAATGCATGGATGTCCTCGTCGGCCCGGTCGGCCACGGAACGCTTTTTCTTGTACAAACTGGGTTTCCAGATCTTGATACCGAAGGGGTGGGTGGAATTGATGGCGTCCTGCCTGTCTTTCAAGTTCAAGGACTCGAGCGTCTGCGATGACGAGGACGAGTTGACCGATTGAGAGTCGGAGTCGCGTTCGGCGTCATCCAAGTCGGCGTCGGCCACCTCCTGTTCGCTGTTGTTGGCCCCCGACTCGACAAACGCGTCGGTGTCGAGCAATGGCCTGTCTTCGGAGGTGCCTTCGACAGGCAGCACCACGATCTTGCGGGGGGCCTCGGGGTCCTGGGGCTCTGCAATGTGCTTCTTCTTCTGCAACGCCTTAATGGCGTCGGTGTATCCCTCGATGTAGTCGCGGTCGCTCTTGCGGGGGCCCAGAGTGTCATCGTCCAGGCCGGCGCCCTCGTCAATGGCGTCGTTGATGTCATCGTCCACCGAGAACACGAGCTTCTGGTGCACGGGGCCCGACATCATGCGCTTCATGTGGGGCTTGGACTTGAGCTTCTTGAGCTTGGACGTGGAGCTGGACGTGTGGCGGAGGGATGGCGACATGGCCACGCTGGTGGTGCTGGCGTTACGGGACGAGAGGAGGTCGGGGTCCTGGGGCTTTATTCTGGGGGATTTGGAGGTGCCACGGGAGGGTCCCGTGGCGGTGCTGGGGCCGAGACCTGCAGGGGGAGCTTTGGAGTCGGACATGGCGACCTTGGGCTGCAGAGAAGGGTGGAGGTATCTGCTGTGTACGGCGTGGGAAGGAGTTTGTACTTGCAATTGGTGCGGAAAGGTACACGATAGGGGAGCGGTATCTCCTGCACAAGGGGGATGGAAGGGAAGGATATGACGCAGGGAGAGGTAACAGGGAAGAAAGGGGAGAAGGGAGGGAAGAATGGGAGGGGATGAAGGTGATTGAAGGGGATTGAAGGGGAGGGTTATGGAAAGGGAAGAGAAGGGGCAGTAATGGCAAGGTGAAGGTACCAATGCTAGTTTACTGAGAGAAAGCTGGACTGCGAGATTCTTCCTCGGGCGGCTCGCTAGGGCAATGGAGGCGGCAGAAAATGAAATACGGCCGCCTAACGGCCCACGAAGAATTGTTCCACTCCAAAAATAGCGCGTCCCACGAGTGTCTACGACAGTGGAGTGCGGGCTCAGGCGAGGCAGTGAAACTGGATGGAACTGGCCGAAGTGGAATTGGAGGTGGTAGATGACGTAGAATAGAGCCCAGTTTATCGTAGAGAACAGGATCTGGGGTTTTTGGAGCGCAGATCCGAGCCAGGGGTGTCCTTGCGTCCGTGCCATTCCCTTTGTCCCTCGCTATTGTGTGGAGATTCTCCTCCGATTGTCTTCACTCAATTGCCTAATTGCATACTTCCTGACGAAGTGTAAGAATTGCAGCCGGTTGGAAGTATGGAGAGGATTGTGGCATGATGCAATTTCAGGGCCTCACGGGTATTGGGAAAGGGTCGCCATCGGCAAGTGGACACCATTGGTCTTAAATTCGTGCCTAGGAATTTTTAATAGTGGCCTCTGCGTGTCTCTTCAGTTACCCATATTTCCCTCTCCAGTTCCCGTTCAGGTGCTCTCATCTCTCGCTAGCTTTGCTCGTGTCTTCTTGAATATCCTGGCTAGCTACTTCGGGACCACCTGGGCTAATTTCATTCGGGGCTTCTTCGCTGGTTCTGCTCCAGCCACCTCTTGCTCGCGTCTTTGTGGTGATCTCCATTGCCGTCTCTACACCTGCTATAGTTTCTAGTTATATTCGGACTATAATCGCATATAAATAGGTACATGCCATCGATTCGACTTCTGTGACCGTCTTGCATAATTTTCTGCTCTAATCCCCCAATCTTCTACCCCTTCCTTGGAACGCCGACAGCGTGGCGGTGGGAGCAGTTTCCCACAAGTCTTCCACACTTGCAGTCTGGCCACTGGGGATGTTCTTCCTGGACAAATTGGCAGGAACAGAAAATGCCGTGGTTCTCTTGGAAGTGTTGAGAGGGTAGTCAAGCAAACGGTACAAGGTCAATGGCGCCTTCAAGTATCCCTTGTCAAAGATGGCATCCTCGATCCAGTCGTCTGGAACGCCCTGATAGGTCCCCACACGTCTGCCAGTTCTTACACTCCTGGGGATCTGGCCATAGGAGCGGGAAGAAAGGTTGTAGAATGGAATGGTGTTGGATTGGATACAGAGGTAGATGTAGCCTCCAAAAATGCCAATTACCGAACACACAATAGAGTGTACTCCTCCTATGATGAGATTAACTGCCAAATTGAAAAATGGGAGGTAATATGCTTTGATGGGCACGATTCCAAAGAAGTTAATGATCAGATTCTTGGACGACCGCGACCAGATATAGGTGATGTTGGAGAGCATCATCTCGTGGTAGATGGGTACAAATGGAAAGTAATAAACGTGTTTGAAGAACATAAGTTCTTTGATGGATTCAGACGGAGACGTAAGAAGTAATCTGAATATGACGTCCACCACCAAAGAAGTGATCAGAATGATAGTTCCCGACAACAAGGTGAACCACAAGCAGTCAGGGAAGTTGCGGCGGAATTTGTTTTCCTCCACATGGTTAGCGAAGTTGTAGAAGAAATAGATTTCGAAGATTGCCATGACTCGGCGATCTTGTATAATGGCAGCGGGAACTAGAAATGAAGTGAAAATTCTGTAGAAGTTAAGTACAGATATCAACACCGTATTTGTTATTTCATAATTGGTTCCCTCCTTTATAATTGACCTTAAAACCAGATACTCTCTGATCCAATCAAACAACAAGTTTGCTGCAGAAACGATTCCCAATGAGTCTGCCAAGCACACCAAAACCGTACACACAGTGAAGAATCTTGTAACTGGTGGGATATTTTTAATCCTTTCAATTAAGTCGGACATGGTTCTGGGGTATACTGTTGGATTGGGGGTATACTGTTGGCTTGGGGGATTTATTTCTTTTGATACGTATACAGGAACTTGCCACAGTAGTGCACAATAGGGCCCGACCAAGACGTCGACCAAGAAACTGTGCTCTAGAGTTGCAAACATGCGTAGAAGTGCCTTATGGCTAGTGATTGAGCTAATAATCTGGTTCCAGTCATATTTCACCTTCAAGGGTCTCTGCATTTTCTAAAGCTCGACCAAATATTTTGGTAGACAATTTCCCCACGTTAGGCACGTATGCTGATTACCCAATTCAATATTGTCTGTAAATTCAGATATACTTTATTCAGTTCTCTTTGTAGTAAGAAGCATCTATGGAATTGGGTCTCTGAATTGTGAAAGTTCATTCCGGATTGCTGCTCGTATTCCACCAGCATTTCAAGAAATATTCAAAATGAAGAACACACATCATGGCGGAAGAGCATTATTGAAATGACTGTGAATTATTGTAATAATAAGAATATAGGTATTATTGTATTCTTTATTCAAAATTCAGTAGGGTTGATTTTGAATTTTTGTATTTTTGTATTTTTGTAAATTTATTAGAAATATGAGGGTAATAAAATTGTGTGAATCAACTTCATGAATTGGTTACATGAATTTCAAAAGATGTTTATCAACTTGAATTAAAAACTGCAAATGTCAATACAACAGATTCTTACAATAATTGCTCCTTTCTCATAAAGCCACCACTTTTAGAAGTTTTCTTGTCAGTTTTTCCTCTAGCGTTTTCTAAAGCAGAACAATTTTCACTTAACTTTCCTACCAATTTGGAGCAAGATGAAAAAATATCTATTAAGAGGTGAAAGAAACTGAGTCCTCTAGTAGTAAGAGCTTCAGGAATTACTCCATCCCCATTTGGTGCTTTGAGGGCCACAGTCAACAGTCCATAGGCATTTTGCACCCGTTGAAGAAAGGACCAAATTTACGCGCAAACTGATTAGCCATTTTTTACAGACTACTGCACCACCTAGGTTTCTTTCATCAAACATGAAGCTTGTACGGTTCTTAATGAGCATTCCTGGTGCTACCAACCAATCGGTGACCGTCGAACTCAAGAACGGAACTTCTATAAACGGTCAAATATTGTCATGCACGCCGCTGATGAACCTTTCCATGAAAAACATCAAGCTCATCCAGCCCCACCAAGACCCCCAACTCTTGCAGTTCATCAACATCAGAGGCAACCAGATCCGTCAAATTATCTTGCCTGACGACTTGAACATCGACAGCGTGTTGGCAAAGAGTGTTACCAAGATAAAAGGAGATGGAGCAGGCCCGGGCAACCAGGAAGCTAATGGAGCACCCAAAAGAGGGGTCAGGCCCATGAGAGGTGGCCGTGGTGGCCGAGGAAGAGGCCGGGCTTTCTAGAGTATTGAAATATGCTTTCGAGGGGGTCTACTTTTGCATAGAAATGATATAGTATTGTATAATTGTAATGTATTATGTACAGGGAACACCACCGTAGGGGCTAGTAAAGAGCTCCCGAGTGTCAGTGGACATATGGCCGAAAGGCTGGATATACCCAGCCTTCCACCACATCAAACCAGCCATGCTGGCATCATCAGAACTTCCGCCTGCCTGTTTAGTACCAGGTCTTCTTTCTGTCCTCTCTCTTCTGTATTTGCTTCTTGTAACCGGGTCTGACAGCCAAAATGGTCTCGTCCATTTCGAAGATGGCCTTGCTTCTGGCCTCGAGCTTCTCGGGCAATTCTCTCTCCCATTTCTTCTTCTTCTGTGTCAACACACCTCTCATCCAGTTCTTGTTGTAGTACTTGTCTTCGTAGAACTTCTTAGGGGTTGGAGGCAACAAGTCCTGAATGCCGAACTTGCGGGCCATCTTGTACAAGTCTGCAGATCTTCTGAGCGAAAACTTGGGTCCGTGCCATCTTCCGCTCTCTGGGTTCTTGTTTGGTAAGAATGGATTCATTTTTGGGTCTGTGATTTCGGAGGGCTTGGAGCTATACTCAGCAAAGGGTCTGGGTGGGTACTTGATGAAGAAGTTGTGCAACTTCTGTGGGAGCTTGCTGAAGGCCTCCTTAGCAGTTAAAGACATGGTGGTAATAGGCTTGATATTGGTGATAGTTCCAAGTCTGAAAAATTTGACCAGTGCGCTGTGTACAGGAAAGAGTTATATAGTGAGCAGTGGGTGCTGGAGGAAGGGTGAAGTATACACGCCGGAGGAATATGCTAAAGGAACTAGTTATAGAGATACTTCGTCTTACTCTCGAGATTTAGAATTGTTCCATTTGAAATAATTTTACGGGAGGTAATAATTTTTTTCATTGAGATTTTATGACTATTATCACAGATGGGGATCATGATTTCCAGAACAACAACACCCAATCGATAGATAAACGTGTGGTAACTGACTGTGGATGTGAAATCGCACAATGTATCCAACTGTGGAATATTATACACTTTTAGATTAATAGAGACCAGTTTTTTCACTGCCTTCTTGAACTCCCCAGACATCCTACAAATTACCTTTTCTACAGATGTTTACATTCCTACTGACTCAATTGATATGTTCTATGTATTTCCATAGTTTCTGCAGTATTAAGAGGTTCTTCCCTTTTATTCTGGGCCATCGATGAGACACTTGACCGCACCACCTCCGGATCTGACGAGATCGTAGGCCTTGATGGCGTCCTCGAACTTGTAGCGGTGGGTGATCAACTGCTCGAAGTCTATAGGGGCCTTGTCCTTGCCGTTCTTGTAGTTCTCGTCGAAAATCTTCACTGAGGTCTTGTAGTCGTTGAAGCCGTATCTGAAAGAACCGTACAAGGTCAATTCCTTGGTGGCGAATTCGGTGATGGGGAACTTGACGGGGCCTCCAGCATTGCCGACCTGGACAAAACGGGCACCAGCAGCGGCAATTTCCACACCCAAGTTGATACAAGGCTCGGCACCAGTGCACTCCAAGATCACGGTGGGATGGTGTCCGTCGAAAGCAGCAATCAACTCCTTGGCTCCACCAGTTCTAGAGTTGAAGACGTGGGTGGCGGCACCAATGGAGGTGGCCAAACCCAACTTGTTGTCGAACACATCGATCACAATGACACCGGCAGCTCCGAAGAGCTTGGCCACGGCGGCCGCCAATAATCCGACGGGACCTGCCCCGAAAACCGCCACGTAGTCGCCGAACTTGAGGTTGGCCAACTTGGATGCATGGACACCCACACTGATGGGCTCGACCAACGCACCCATTTCCAAGGAAACGTGGTCAGGAAGCTTGACCAAGAAGTCCTCAGGGCTCTTGTAGTACTTACAAAGGGTACCAGGTGGGTTGGGACCCTCAGAGTTGGGGGTGGCGGCAAACACCATGTGGGGACATAAGTTGTAGTGGCCGCTCTTGTACTCGTCGCTCAATCTGGAGGGCACACCAGGCTCAATGGCCACCCTGTCGCCCACCTTGAGCGAGGTGACGCCAGAACCCACTTGGGTGACCACGCCGGACGACTCGTGGCCCAACACCATGGGCTTATTGAGCACGAAGTTTCCGATCTTGCCGTGGGCGTAGTAGTGGATGTCGGAACCGCAGATACCGGTCTTCTTGACCTGGACAATCACGTCGGTGGGAAGCTCGATTTGTGGGGCATCGAAGGTCTCGAAGGTGATGTCGTCGATCTTGTTCAACACTAACGAGGGGTTTGGAGTCATTATGGAAAAGAGAAGTTGGGCTAGTGGAGGACAATTGCAGGGGCAGCCCTCTATATATTTATAGACAAACCTGGAGATGTGCAGTATGCACATCCATATGGTGATTTTTCACAAACACCGCATTACCCCATACTTCGGGCGAACTATGCGAGTATTTTCCATAGAAGAGCGTTGGCAGGTGGATGCGGCAGGGAACACGCAATAATGCACTTATGCAGTCAGTGGGTCGTCTCCATTTTGCCCTGGTGCAGGCGGGGGCCCCTGTGACGCCTTAGGTTGTGCCTAGATTGCCGTCTACTAGCATTGTTGGGACCCACCGGATACCCTTCCTGTTCCTGCAATCGACACGGACGACCAGCGGTGGGCATTGTTGGCCACCGACTGGAGTCAGAGACCGTCTTTCATGAGACGAGGCGTCTGTAGGCATGGCCGCTGGATGGGTCTCAATTTGTCCCACGAAACTACAGTGCTCCATGTCCTAGTACTGTGTGTTTAGTGCACTTTTTGTCCCATATAATTATAGTGTGCATTTTGGATTGGTCTACTTTGGAGCACTGTGATCGGAGGAATTGAAACGCCTGAGGGGCAGCAGGAGGGGGAGGTTGGGCCGGTCACGTTGCAGTCACGTTACCAGGACACATACACACCTCTAGTGATTCCAGTCTGTCCAGCAGGACCCTGGAGAAGTACTGAAAAATGGACAGCGAAGGCAGGTGCGGACCTGGCCAGAAGATCACAGACAAGACGGAATATAGAGGGTCGACACACAGCGAGGTGCCATGGCCATTGACCCGCAAACTCCTTTCTCCAACGAGAAACTACAGTTCAGACCACCTGATGGCCTGGCTTACAGATATCGACTATTGATGTGTACTAAGTCATGCGTACGTTCGTAAAATGAAATGTGGACCTGAGACCGTGGATCTAATGAGCAATACCTTGCAAAGCTTCTAAAACCTCCAATTCGATGTTGGCTTCGGCAACAGCAACTTCGTCACCGGAAGCGGCTCTCTTCTGGGCATCAGCAATCAAGGACTTGACGGCCTGGCCGTCGAATTGCTCTGGCTTGAAGGCCTCAATAGCAGAGATGGTCAACTTGTTTCCTGGCTGGACAGTGGCGATACCACCGCTGACAAAGTATTGCTCAGTTTCACCGCTCTTGGTGATAACCTCCAACAATCCAGGTCTCAATTGCTCGACAATTGGAATGTGGTTGGCCAAGATACCCAAGTCTCCGTTGACGGATGGCAAGTTGACCTGCTCGACCTCGGAGTCAGCGTACAAGGTCTGGTGAGGCAAGGCCAAGGACAATCTCAAAGCTTCAGAAGCCTCGGTGGCGTAGGTTCTTCTGACAGAATTGCTGCTTTGCTTGGCAACTTGACGAAAGGCTTGTCTGAACATGGCGGTGTTGATTCGTCTTGGTGTGGTTTTAAAGTTGGCAGTAGGAATTTTTTCACTACGGAATCCGAGAGTGCACTGGCAAATTACGTGTTTTCATTGGCCCAGCGTCGACTGCCCGATTGGGCAGTCTGTGCGCGCGCTGCCGAGGTGGTCTAAATCGTACATGTATTGATGAACTGGTTAGTCAATAAGTCATTCATCGTCGGCCCTGGTCCGTCTAGTCGCTTCCGCCAAACTGGTTCAAGAAGTTGTCCACATCAAACTCGTCGTCGTTGGGCAAGTTGCTCTGGCCGCCACCGTCGAAGCGCTGGTCCAAGAGGCCCATGTTCAACCCGTCTAGGTTGAGTTCATCATTACCAAGAAGGTTGTTCATGTTCAAGTCGAGGTCGGCCCCTTCGGTGTTGGCGTTGGTGTTGGTCTGAGAGTTGCTGCTCTCCATTCCTTGCATGAGTGGGTCGTCTGTGTAGTCTATGCCCGAAAGTATGTCTGCCGGGTTGGGAATGTCGCTGGGATTTTTGTCACCTCCAGTGCTAAGGTCGCCCATGTTAAAGTCAAACCCTGGTGACATGAAGTCGTTGAAATCGGTAGGTTGGCTGAAGTCCTCCTGTCTCTTTTCTGCCGCAGCCTTTCTCTTCTTTTCTTCCTCCTCTTCCTTCTCCTTCTCCTTCTTTCTCTTGAGCTCTTCGTCCTTGGCCCTCCTTTCCTTGTTCTGCTCCTCTTCCTTGGCCTTCTGGGCCGCCTTCTGGGCCGCTTCCTTCTCGGCCTTGGCCTTTGCTGCGGCCTCTTCCTGTTCTTTGCGCTTTTTCTCTTCGCCTTGTCTCTTCAACTCCTCTTCCTCTAGTCGCTTGCGCTCCTCTTCTTGCTGTTTCTTCTGGCGCTCAAGCTCCTCCTGCTGCTTCAATTTCTCCTGTTGCTGCTTCTGCTCCAAGATCATCTCTATGACCCAGCGCGAATCGCTGAACTTGGAGATCGTATCATCGAGGATCTCGTCAAATTTGGCTATGCTGGCGGCAAGTTGGGTGGTGATGGTAGGGGTGATTAGCTGGTTGTTGGAGCCCGTGATGAGGTTGGACTGCTTTTTGTTGTTGTTGATGATCTCAAATATGTACCCAGAAGTCTTGAGGATGTCATTAAGAGACTTGTCGAGCTTTGCCTGGAGATTCATCCTGGTGGTGGGCTGGAGACGGAGTAGGTCAAGTCTTGTCATTTGGAACCGAGCGGTCACGTGAGATGATTGTGGATGCACCATCATAAGCGAAACCACAACGGCTCAATGCAGAGTCACAAGCGATAGTGACACTGTCAGAGGCAATCCATACACAACACAGTTGAACAGCAGCAACAGCAACAGTTACAGGAACAGCTACAGGCACAGCTACATACACATATTCAGCCCATTCCATAATATGACCATATGCCACATATCGCTCTCTGCACGAGGCATTTCGTTCCATAATTTTCCAATCCCCTCCGCTGCATCCCTATCCTACTCTAGTCACAGAGCCTCCACTTCCCTCCCCCATTCACGCCGTAGATACGAAGACACTCAAGCATGTTCTGGCAATGAATAGGTATGCATTAGCCCTAAGCGCAGGTGCAGGACAGTTTTTCAGTCGCGGTCCCAAGATCGCGATACGCGTTCCATCGTGTTTTCCTCTGCCTGGATACCAAAAGTCCTTGCGTTTCTTTCCTTCTTCTTCTTCCTCCAAACTTTCCTTTCACACAGAGCACGTCCAGGTGCCATGTATACCGAACAACTCGTTTCCAAACAGGGTCCGTTGGCCCACGTGTGGTTGGCGGCCAACTACGACAAGAAACTCACCAAACAGCAGCTCTTGAGTACCAGCATCATCAAGTCGTCCGACTTCATCTCCAACCATCCCATAAGCTATTCCGCGTCCCAAGGCAGCCAGGCCGATTCGGCCTCCATAACATTGAGGTTGTCTGGCCAGTTGTTGTTGGGTATTGTCCGCATCTACTCCCGCAAAACCAAGTACTTGCTCGATGACGTGAACGACATTTTGTTGAAGTTGAAGACCTCGTTCAAACATGCCAGTGGAATCAAGTTGGGCTCGGACCTCGTGGCCAACAAGGTCAACTTGCAGCCCCAAGACACCATCATCGCCAATGTCAAGTCCATCACCTTACAGGATCAAGTGACGCGCTTCGACTTGTTGTACCAGGACGACTTAAATTTGGACGAGGACGTGTCCACCAATCCAGGCAGAGGAATATTTAGCCAGAGCCAAAGCACCGAGGATAGCTTCACTTTTGACCATTCCATAGAGTTTGGCAGATACGACGACCGCCATGACCCAGTGACCCCAGGCAATGATTATGGTCTTGAGTTGGACTTTGATCTCAACGATGACGACAACGTTTCCGACCACTCGATTGAAGTTGGAAGAGACGTGTCACAAACCATGAACGACCCTGAAATGTCCATGTTGCTGATTGGCAAGGAAAATGACAACCAGCCATTTGACTTTGATTTGGGCGAACCTCTCGATACTATCGAAGAGCCCGGACTTGAGAACCCCAGTGATGGAGAAACCTCGGACGGTCCAGAAGAACCCAGAACTCCCGAACCAATAGCACCACCTCGCCCCAGAACGAAAAGAAATCGCATTACCGAAGAGGGTGAATTAATTACCAGCAAACGCAAGTTGAAAGTGGACTCTGCTCAAGAAATGGAGGGTATCGCGATTCAATCGTTAAAGGACAACCAACAATCAATCTTAAATGGTTTCGGCAAGGACGAAAGTTTGACTTTGAATTTAAGTGAGGCAGAGAAGTTACAACTCATTTACGAATTATCAGCGCCTGTGTCTGCCAATAAAAGAAGAAAGTTGTGGAACATTGACACCCAACTTCAAGAAAGATGCATTCAATTAGCAAGACAGGAAAAAGAGCTCGAGGAGCAACACAACTTACAATTTGACCGTGACTACGATGATTTTGATGCAAACTTGGACTTCGATTTGTCCTTACCTGATTTTGAGAATGATGAAGGTAACCCCGATGATTCATTTGCAAACCAAGTGATAGATGAAGTCCAGCAAGAGGAGGACGAAGAAGACGAGGAAGAAGATGTATCCACTGGAAACATAGCGAGATCTACTATTCAGGTTGCAGATCATCTCAGAAATATTTTCCTGGACAATGGAGAGACCAATTTAGCTGAGCTTATGCAAAGGGACTTATCCATCCATGACCGCAACGATGAGTTGGTGCCATTAGGAACTATTAATGCTAAGTCCAATCAAAAGAAAGTCAACGAGAGAAAAGAAGCCACGAAATGCTTCTTCGAATTGTTGGTATTGGCCACAAATGATTGCATCCAAGTGGATCAAGAGACCCATGAAACTAAAATTGGCGGAAACATAAATATCCGTTCCAGAGATAGACTTTTCAGTAATTTTCTCTAATTAATGAGAGAGAATCAATAACCCGGAGTTATGATTATCTTGTATATGTACTATAATAAAATAGATCTATAAGGTTATTCGTGTAAAAAGCCAAGAATTCCGTCATCAATGCGATTGACTGATTCCGAGACTATAAAGTCTCTCATAGCTTCATCATTAATTGTCCAATGAAGACAAGAACCATCCCTAAATCCTGCAAAAAGCAAGCTCCCATCCTGATTAAATTTGATACTGGTTACAAAGCCTTCAGCTGTCCCGAGCGGCAAAGTCAAAACTGGTTTAAATATCCTGTATTCCAAATCCCAGAATTCCAAAATCGATTGCTGCAGATTGGATTTATTCATTAGACCAAGTGTGACGAATTGAAAATTTCTATTAGGTCTGATTGCGATTTTTAAAATCGATGAGTTGGTTGGTATAGTCACCTTTGCTAATTTATTTCTAGGTGCCCAAACCCTTAACGTCCAATCCGAATAAGAACCCAAGAAGTAAACGTTTTTGTTCCCAGAAGGAAGAACCTGCAAATCAGTGTTACTAGGAGGAAACTCGTCTGCCATCGTAGGAACATAGGTATAGTCGACGTAGTCATTTTTGCTTTGACTTGACAACTGATGGATTGCTCCACCGTCGGAAGATATCAAAACATCATCCAAATATTGGTGCTTTTCTGAAGCATTCAGCTTGATTGCAGGTGAATTACGCTCGATTGGATTGAGTATTGTTGCGGATGAAATCTTCAAGAATTCCTTGAAATTGGTGAATTCGTTGGATGCCTTGGCCTTTACCAATTTGATGGAGTTCAGAGTAGGACTTGCAAGAAGATTGGTCGACCAGGTATTAATTGTTCCCTCTTGCGAGAAGGAGACAATAGAATCATTTCCTTCAATGCTCATTTGGACCAACGAGGTGATCGCAGAAGTATGATGCTCAAAGATCAACCCAGAGCTAGACTTAATGTCATTGGCCGATAAAGACGAGAACATGGGGGTAATCAACAGAGGCAAAATTGGCACGCTATCACCCTTGGAGTTTTCCAATTGCCAAATCACAACTTTTCCGTCCGAAAGTCCTCCTATGAGCTTAGTGGACGTGACGAGATCAAACTTTATCACAGTGATGGACGCGGTACAATGCAAAAAGAATTCCGGCACCATCTGGCCCTCCTTGATGCTGTAGATCACAGCCAACCCAATTGAGTGGTTGACTATGTGAGATGCGGGAGAATATGCAATCACTACCAATTCTGGGAAGTGAGGAGAAAAATCCATGGATGCTATTGGTCTCCCGTTCACTTGATCGATCTGGCTTCTTGTGCTTTCCGGGGTTATCTCGGACATGCCCTTGATGGCAGTTTTGGCAGAATGATCTATGGGGCGGGCGTACCTATTTTGGACCGTCTGGGACTCTTCAACCTTGATTTTGTCCACTAGGCCCATAGAGTCCTTAACAGCACGATCGAGCTCCTCTTCATTCGCCTCCTTGGATATCTGTATGTCAGAAGGCTCTTCTTCTTGTTCCGCTTCATATGTATTAATTATTGGCTCCAAGGCGACATCGGGCACTGCCTGGACAGCTTTGTCATAAGTAAGACATTCCTTTTCCACGGGAGGTGCCTGGAATCTTGTTGCATGCGTGGGTTCTGAGGCTTGCAGAGTATGGCTGTCCACTTGGATTCCCACACTAATTCCAAGCTTGGGGGTGTTGTTCAATTTGTCGATCAATTGGTCCACTTTTGACTCGTCGCCCGAAGTGGACGTGAGTCTTCGCTGCTTGAGCTCAAGAAGCCGTTGCCTCTTCTGCTCTAAGAGGCTCTGCCTGTCCATCCTGACGTGTTTGTTAGAAAGACAGGCCTTTTTGATGTTTACCCTCGGAGAGTTCGCGATCACGTGAGAGGGAAGCCTATTATAGAAGCGTACTCCGAGGGCCCGGAACTCGCACCAACACCCCGGTAGCCAAACGCGTTATACAGTGAAACTAACCCCAGTATACTTCTCCATTAACCCCGTCACACCTTCCAAGATGAGTGGAATGGACATAGACGACATTCTCCAGGAGTTTGAGACCTCTGCTGCCAAGGAGATCATCAAGAAAAAAGTCCCTACCATCCATGAGGAGTTGACTACAGCCATGATCAACGAACGTATGGCACCAGAACTTCTTCCCTTTAAACACGAACTCTTGCACCAGGTTCTCGAGAAGATTTCACAACAGCAGCAGTCGCTTTTGGACTCCCACGAGTATGGCGACATGAATGCAGAATCGGGGGTGGTTTCGGGCGACTTCAAGTTGCAGCTTATGATCATCGAAACAGACATCGAGAGAATCAACTACTTGATACGATTGTATCTTCGGACGCGGTTGTCTAAAATCGACAAGTTCACCATCTTCTACATCAACGAGACGGCCGACGAGGATCCTGACTCCAAGGACAAGTTGTTGTCTTCCCAGGAGCAGAAATACATGCATCAACATTTCAAGATCTTGACCCAGCTCTACAACAACTGCTTTTTGAAAAGACTTCCCCACACCTTGACATTGTTGGACGACACCAGCGGTGGCCAGTCCATGATCGAGGAGCCCGACTTGAACCAACCCGTTTTCATCAAGTCGGTTTCCGACAAGCCCATGACCATCGCCTTGGGCGACGACGACGAGCTCGATCTCGTCTACGACGGCATTTACGTGGTCAAGTACAGCTTGGTCAAAGACTACATTAAAATCGGAGACGTGGTCATGATATGATGGCCGCTCTGTTTATCCATTAGTCTATTAAATCACAGAATAATCGCATCCTCCCGGGCATTCAACATTCTCTTCAACAATAAACCATTGTTTGAGACATCCAAAGTGGCCCCGATGGCCACACTTCAAACTCACTGTCACCACCAATCCCTTGCTTGGCTCATGACAATAAATGCAATTGGGCTGCCTCTTGGAGCATTCATCACAGTACCAATAGCCAAACGCTTCCTTGAATTGTATTTTGGACTGGTCATTTACGAGTAGCTTTTGACAAAAGCTACAGAAAAACCGAAGATCCACTTCTTTTGTCATAAGCGGCTTAAGGCTTTCCATCAACACTTTAGGGGCATTGTTAACGACCTTGGCAGCCGTCACAAACTGTCTCTTGCGGTGGAGAATGTCAACATATAGAGATAGCCATTCCAAGCCTTCCTCCTTGGTAATAATTTTGAACAAATCGTAGAAAAGTAAAGTCAAGGTTGAGGTCATGACTATGTCACCTTGATTTGAAGCGTAGTCCAATATTTTGCGAAGAAGATTTTGAATGCGCCAGGGTTTGTTGACCGTGGAATTATCGGCGGGATTGAACGCTTTGGTTAATTCAGACCTTTTAGCAGGCTCGGAAATTTCTGAATGTTCTTGAACAATATTGAGTTCAGACTTGTTGAGTTCTTCATTCATACCGAGCTGACCAGGGGACACTCGAGTACGATGAGGCGAATGAAGCCCATGGGCAAATGAGTCTCGTCTAGATTTCAAAGAACCCAGAACTGTACTTCCATGATGATGGTTTTGTAAAGCGTGACTTTGGTACGACAGAGAGTGATGACTTTGACTGAAGTAACCAGGACTGGAACTTCCAGCATGAGGTCTGGAGGAGAATGGAATCGAACTTGAATGGGCCGCAGCATTATGGAGAATGTTCAAATTCTCATTATCCAAATCTTCAGAAGGCATACCTGAGTTCAGTCTGGATAGCCATCTTCGGGAATTGAAAGATCTATGCTTTTGATGTGGAGCAGCAGCCGAATCTTTTGGTGAGTTTTCTGTCAGGTTATCTTCACTGTAAATAGTGTTAACTGGCGACCTAATACGAATTGGAGAACTGTCCCTAGTGTGGATAGAATTGCGATGAAACGATTTGTTTGTCGATGAACGACGACTTAAATGCTTATCCAAAATCTTTCCTTCTTCATCTTCATCTTCGTCATCAATGACTGCTTCTTCATTTTGTCCTGTGTATTTGAATGATTGGTTTTTTATTACACTATTGGTTCTGGAGGCTAATGGGAACGTATTTGAATGTATACTTGCTCCTCTGCTTTGGCTTACTTGTTCACTTATGTTTCCTTGTGAAGTGTTCTTATGCTCAGTCAATTTGAATTCTTTTGGTGAACTTGAAAGCACCGATTTGGGAAGCTCGGTTGTGCTGCCTTTTCTATCAGAATTAGAAGTTCCTCCGTAATTCGTCGTCAGTGTCAGATTTGAATTATAGGATCCCACTATATTACCAATATCAGAAGATATAGATTTAGAATCCACTTCTTCTTCTGGTTGTAGTGGGAAACTTTCCGCAGTATTCAAAGCGACATCATTCTGACCAAATTCAACTTCCGAATCTTCTTCTAGGGCTACCGCAAGTAATCTCCATATTTGCGAATCTCTAAATCTGTTAACATACTCTGCAACATTGGCATTTAGTAAGCAGACGTCAATTAAGTTGAATCCGTCAGGAATAGCCACAACATAGTTATTTGCAAGAGCTTCAAATACCGAACTATCATTCAATGACAATGGCAAAGATAAAGGAACCATGTATGGAGATGGGTGGTTTATCGTTACATACTTTTTGTTTTGGTTCGGATTCATGCTGATCATTGGTGATTGCAATGATATGTTCGAATCTTGAGTCGTCTGTGAGGGTGTTCTGAAAATTTTGGGCTTGAAAATACTACTCAAGTTTGATTGAGTGTTAGGGGTTTCAATAACCACGCTTGAGGATCTGATTTGAGAAACAGGTGAGGGTGATTTTCCAGTATGCATCGGATTATGCGTAAACGACCGAAGCATCGGAGGCTTTTCAATTGGTGAATTGGTGAGTGAAGAAGAATAAATGTTAACATTTGGAGCCAAAGGCACAGTCGTCAAGATTGGTTTTCTTGCATCATAACTGTTCGAAATTGGATCCATATTTCTGTATTCATTTTCATCCCCAAAATTGCTGAGACTACTGTGATCACCAGTATCACCTTCATTTTCCATAATTTCACTTTCACTCGCTATTTCATTGTCAGTCATTTCAAACTCGTACTTTTCTTGGCTGATAAAGGTCATGCTGCTGTATTCTTTATCCCAAGCCATTGCAACTGTGCTGAGCTCATCCAATGGTCTGGAAATGTCAGACTCGAACCGAGATTCTGGAGCATCCAAATCGTAGGAGCTGAAGACATTTGCCTTCGTGATGGTCCAGACTCTTCTGGCATTTTTGGGATTTTTTCCCCATATGAAGTTTTGGAATGGTTTATTGCCTCGTGATGTGAGTACTTCTTTAGGGATGTACTTTCTCGCCAAATTATAAACTGTAATGGTGGAGTCATCATTCAAGTACAGGCATGCAAAGTCGTAATTGTACAATGGATTGTTCTGAGGATTGAAGGGAGCATAAAATGCTTCTCTTTCGTCATAGCTCAATTTATCGTCATGTCTCGATAAATCTATGCCAGGATTACTTTCCAAGGTGTCCATAAAGTTGAGACTGGTGTCAAGCAGAGTGTTCCATCTGACCTTCATTACTGGTCCATAAGTGTTGATCATATGCTCGGGGATGGTTCTATTATTGGATTGGGCAGATTCTCCATAGTTCCAGACTATCATCTTCTGATCTCTTCCTCCTGTTAACACATATTCTTTCTCTGGATGCACATGCAAAGACAAGGCCGGCCCTGTGTGCAAATTCCACTTTCTTTCTGGGGCAAAGTTGTTGTGGGAGTTGTAGGCTCCACCGGAGGACCGAAGGTCGAACTTGCACAACGCACCGGAATCATGCACCGACAACACCGTGGTCTTGTTCCTGACCAAGGAATGGGGGGAGTATTGACAGGAGCGAATGGGGTCGGAATGGGTGTTGGCTAGGACTGTGAGCATGGGTTTGGGGGACGACGCACGCAAGTCCCAGAACTTGATAGTGCCATCCTGGGAACCGGAAATGAGGTGGTGGGGGCTATCTGTCTCTAAGAAGTCCAACGAATTAATGCACCGCTTGTGGTCCGATAACTTGTACAATAACTTGGACTTGCCGTTGGAGTTGATTCTGTAAATGGAGATCAAGCCATTGGAGAGTCCACAGGCTACCAAGTCGCCAGAACACTTGACGGTGTTGATGTTGTTGAGCTTGTTGGCCGTAGGGACACGGGAACTGGTGTATAGCGATGGGTTGGGGTCGAGAACGTTGAGCTCCTGGACGATCTTGGTCTGGTCCTCATTGAGGGCCAAGATCTTGAGGCAGTTGCGGCCACCAGCCACCACATGATGCATTACCTCATGTTCGTCAGATGAGATATTGTGAAGGGGATAATTCAATTGTGAAAGCGTGGTCACCTCCTTGTCGAAGGCATATAACAAGCGGTTGGTCTTGAACATCTCGTTGACTCGGGACTTGCCTGACCCCACTGACAGGCTCGTCGACGGCACTGTGTCTTGCAGCAGGGTGTGGTTGAGCGACCCATAGATGTTGAAGGCAAACTTGGCCAACAGGTTGCCTGGGGTCGACGACATGGAGGAAGTAGTGGTCTGTATAGCGTTGGTAGTGATGGAATAGCGCTATCGTGATGCTTACGTAAGCAGAACCTGGGTTACGGGACAGATCTAGTCAGACCCTGATAATAGACTCTACCAGTTCCAATTCTCTGCGTCCCTATCACGAGGTTCACGCTGTGTCCCTTAAGGCTCCCAAAACCCATCACCATCTCATCACCAAGTGATAAGAAAGCGATAACTTAGCACAATCCCACCCTGCCTCCTGGTATGCTCCTCGAACTGTCCATGATGATACTCAAGTTGTTCAAGTTTGTCAAGACCGTGGCCCAGGTGAGCGTCTCGCTAGGCGTGGTAGTCCTTGTGGGACTCTACACCTACCAGAACAGCTTGATATACCCGGCGTCGCTCAACGATGGCCATGGCCATTGCGCCACTCCTGACGAGTACGAAATGCCCGACTACGAAAAGGTATTCTTGAACACCGCCGACGGCGAGACGTTGCAATGCTACCTGTTGAAGCACCCCAAGTCGTCACCCAACTATGCCAACAAGACCGTGTTGATCCTCTCACCAAACGCGGGAAACATCGGCCACTCCTTGCCTATTGTGTCCATCTTCTACAAGAACTTTGGCTACAACGTGTTCATCTACTCGTACCGTGGCTACGGCAGGTCCACCGGCAAGCCCTCGGAGAAGGGCTTGAAGTTGGACGCCCAGCGTGTCATGACCTACTTGACCTCCGAAGATGAACAATACTCCCAATCGTCCATCATCTTGTACGGTCGCTCCCTCGGCGGCGCCGTCAGCATCTACATCGCCGCCACCATGTCCTCGCTGATTCACTCCCTTATTCTCGAGAACACCTTCCTCTCCATACGCAAGACCGTGCCCCACATCTTCCCATTATTGAGGTATGTTACTCGATTCGTGCACCAGAAATGGGATCTGGAAAGCTTAGTTCCCTTGATTCCCGCCAACATCCCCGTGCTTCTCTTGAGTGCCAGAAAGGACGAAATAGTGCCTCCAGCACATATGGACAAAATCTTTGAGTTATTGCAGAGCGAAGACAAGACCATGTTTGAATTTCCCGAATCCCAGCACAACGACACTGTGGTGCAGCAGGACTACTGGGTCAAAATCCACAACTTCATCCGCGACAAGGTGAATCCCGTGGGCTACTAGGTGATTATTTTCGTAAATAAATTGGCGTTAGTATGTATACAGTTGGCAAGAAGAAGAGAAGACTATAATTCTCTAAAACATTTCACGACTTGGACTCCCTCATATATGACTGTAGTGAGAACGAAACAATTAGAAGACTGAAAGGTAACGCAAGTGCGATTACAAGACAATTTGAGCTTCAGATCCCTTCTTGTTGGAGGCGTCATGAGACATGAACTCAACCTTTTGGTCGTCGGTCAATTGCAAGACCTTCTTTAATCTTTCACCAACGGTTCTCAAGTTGCTGTCCTCACAGTCCTTGGTCCAGATGGCAACTCTGAAGGCCTGCTTTCTGATGTTCAACACAATACCGTTGACCTCGTTCTCGTCGTCCTCGATGGTCTCACCAATGACGGCCAACAATCCACGCAACCACAAGTCGTTAATGACGGCGCTGACTTCACGCTTGTTGGTGAAGGAATATTGCCATTTGCCTCCCTTGGAGTTTTGTTCATCTTCCCACTCAGGTCTGATGCCTTCCTTGAACAAGTGGTAGTCGGACTTCAATGGCAACTGGTTGGCCACAGGAATCGAGTTGTATATGCCCCAGAATTCTTCCACAGACGAGAAGGTGATAACGGGCTTCAACAAATCGTGCCAGTTTTCACTCTTGTTGGTTTGTGGCTTGGTGTACCATAAGGTCCATCTGCTATTCAAGGCGTGCTTGGATTCGAATTCTTCCTTGTTGTCGAAGACGGTCTTAGAGTCCAACTTCAATTCTTCAGTTTGCTTAGTTAATTCTTCAGACATCTGCATGTTAGTATTCCGTGACGTGGAAAGTGCTGCTCGACATTGCTCCAGCAAAGTGTACAAGTATACAAGTGTGTGGAGTTCCAGTGGCCAACTTGGGGCTTAGAGCTGTGTTACGACCATTTCTTCCTGAATTCGTCAACACGGGTCCAGTTTCACTTACCTTGTATCAATATCGCTAGTGTATCAACTTCAATAGCTTTAGTTTTCGAACTTGACGATTATTGAGCGACAATCAAGAAAAAATTTGTATGAAGAGATTGCGGGTAAATGTGGGCACGCACTACGGAACAGACGTAAATCGAGGCACTAACAAAAGGACATGGAATAGTATACAGTGGTATAAAGGTTGGATGGAAGCCAGGGGCAGAAGACAGAAGGTAGGCACGCTGTGGGAGTGGGCACATCTTTGAAGGAGAACTATGAGAATTTTGCGAAAAAGGGTGATTCTTCCCGGAAACGTCCCATATCCTCACACCCCAAATTCCACAGCAAAGGACAAGGGTTGTAGTATCCGGCACGGCCCAAAGTGCTTAATGGGCTAGATGGGGACAGGCACTCTAGAGCAAACCTCCGACAACCAAGAAGAAGAGCCCGGCAGCGCCCGCGTACACGCTCTCGGACCTCCACGTACCGCCAGCAGCGTTAGGGGTGGTTTGTTGGTACGAACGGACTCCTCCCACGGTGCCTGACAAGGACCCAATACCAATGCCGCCAGAAGATGGCGTGTCGACGGCCTGGGTGAATGTAGACATGAAGGTTTGGCTGTAGGCTGTTTGGACCACAGTGGTCTTACCGTTGACGGTGATGGTCACGTAGACACTGGTTTGACTGGTGGTTTTGGCGCTGGAGGTGCTGGTGGATGTGGAGTCGCTTGAAGTCAGGGTCTTGGTGGTCTTGTCTGCTCTTTTCTGTATTTCGGCGAAACACACCGCCAAGAACCAGAACATGGCAATCGAGGAGAAGAACTTCATGGTGAAAGGGAGCTTGGGACAATAGCGTTTAGAGTATTGGGTGTAGCGTGAGTGCCAATAAGACGAAACAGGTAGTGAAGTGTTGGTGACGGTGATGCACTCAGATGGTTGTCTTGCTGTGCAGAAGTGTGGTTTGTTTAGTAAACTGGGGACGAAATAGTGAGATCCACGTAATCACGCACTAAAACAGTATACTGGAGTGAGGCCAAAGACAAGTAAGATAAAATGGAGGCTAACAAGCAGGAGGCAGTTGATGAAGACGAAAGAAAAAGGGAAGACGCGGTAGAGCAGACTGTAAACGCCTTTAGTGGAAGTAACGATCGGCAAACTGGCCCGGATTGTGACGGGACGGGCCAGATCCACCCCACAGCCTCGCCATGTACAATAAACTACAATGTGCGTTTTGAGACCAGAAATGTCGGTTTTGAGTGTAGCGCACGGAGCACAACCTTAAGGGGCACGCAAGGGCGTTGCTGCCCAAGGCCCCTACGCTGGCGTGGTGCTATGCCCGTCAAGTGGAGGCCCCCAAGGCCCCTAATACCGTATCACGTTATCGCAGATCACGTGACCAGCAGCTACCACTCAGAAAAATTCACCGATGAGATGAGCCTATCCAAGACACCATGGGCAAGAAGTCATTATCGGAGCAGTTGATGCTGTTTACGCAGCCTCAAAACGATTTTGACATTGAAGACAGCGAGCTCCGTGAAAATGTTTTCGACCACGAGGACAATGAGGACTCTGCATCGGAGGAAGATGAGCAGTTGAAAACCGAACATTATGTTAATGTGCCCAGATCCAACTTGAGACAAAAGAACGGTGTTGCCTTGGGAAAGAAGTACAGCGGTAGTGTCACCAGCAGAGACGAGTTGTATGCATCGGACGAACTGGAAGCGAATGGAGAGGAAGAAGATGAGGATGAGGACGATGATCAGGTAGATCAAGTTGAGGAGGAGGATGAAGATGAAAATAATGACAGCGACTCTGGAGCTTCTTTAAGATCGAATTCTGACGAAGATCTTGAGTCCGAGGACGAAGAAGACGTTTCGGACAACGAAGAGCAGAGAAATGCAGACTTGGAGCACAAAAGATTGAAGGTGAAGCAATTGATGGCCAAGGAAAGAACCCACATTGTTAATAGACTTTCCACCTCAGTAACAAACGACTCATTAAAGGGATTTGCCATCTCCCAACAGCATAAGTTTTTCGACAAGATTATTGATAGTCGGTTGAAAATTCAAAAGTCATTGAATAGCTCCAACCTCTTGCCCCCAAACAAGGAAACGTTGGAAGCCGAGAAATTGGGCACCAAGAAGACTTCCAAATTATTGGCAAAGGCAAAGAATGAGTGCTATGATTTGCTCGACTCCATTATTGCATTAAGAAACACATTGTATTCCAAAGACCAAGTGAGTGAAAAATCCTTCAAAATTCCACAGAAGAGAAAATTACTGGATTACTCTACAGTTGCCACTCAGATGGATTCTGCGTTGGACACTTACCGTTCCGGAGTTTTGACCAAATGGTCTGCTAAGGTTCAAAACTCTTCTGGTTCTACTGCCATAAATGCTGGTAAGTTCAAAGCCATTAACCAGTCATTTGAGCAACAAGTCCACAACAACTTAACTGACATGGACAGACTCGTCAAGAGAACGAAGCTTAATAGGCGTCAAGTCAAGCCATTAGGATTTGATTACTACAGGGCCCAATTCGAAACTGATGAACAAGCAGAAGACGAGGAAGAAGAAGAAGAAAACCCAGATATTCCAAAAGAAGTTAACTCTTCAAAATCTAATATCGCAGAGATAGACGTGATCTTTGATGATGAGGATTTCTACCGTGTTTTGCTTAATGATTTGGTGGACAAGAAAATACAGTCGAGTAATCCTACCACTGGATTGACTGTTAGCTTGAGAAGTGCACAACAAGCACAAAAGTTGAAGAAGAATGTCGACACCAAAGCATCCAAGGGTCGTAAGCTTAGATACCATGTCCAAGAGTCCATTGCCAATTTTGAAGCTCCAAGAAGTTCCTTAAAGTGGGATGACAATCAAATTGACGAATTCTTCGCCTCTTTGTTGGGACAAAAGGTTAACATGAACGAAGATGACGAAATAGAAGAGGACGACGATGACGAAGCCGAGGTTCAAGTTGGTGAAGACACCATTAAGTTGTTCGGTTAGTGTCAGACGTAATAAATAATAGAACAGTTGAACGCAGAGAAGATATAGAGATCAGTAAGAGAAAGTTGCGTGAACGTCACAGATCTTGACGTAGATATCTCGAAATCTATCGAAGTAATATGCCTTGTCAACATATGCTCGAGAGGAGAGATCCAAATACTAAAGCAAGTCTGTTAACTTCACAACGAAATCTCGCCCTAGAAAGCTACAGTTTCCACAAATCACACCAGAAAAGGAGACTATTGACACATATTTCCAATTTGATAAGTTATGTCAGACAATAAAATAAAGGTAGCTTGGGTTTTTCCACACCGACAGAATGTCTCGAGCCAAATGCACTCTTGTCATCATGTAAAACTTATCAAATTGTAAAAACGTGACAGTGGACAGTAAGCAGCAGTACCGCTCACAGCCTACTGTCACTTTGAACAATAGAGCCCATGTTTCTGATGCTGTCAAAGCAGCTCTTAGAAGTGCTGCTTGAAAACGTACCGGAAAATTTTCTCCTTATATAGTTCTCAATGAGTTACCCGGATTTCAATCTAGTTACATACACACTAGGGCTACAGTCTAGCATTAGTATTCTGGAGATATCGAACCGGAATCCAACTCCTTCAACGAACGCATAAACACAGGCAATCATGAGTCTGAATGACAAATACAAATATAGGATTGAAATCCAGCAGATGATGTTTGTCCTGGGAGAGTCCAACGACCCTCCGGTAGGAACAACATCCATAATAGAGGATATTGTCCGAGGACAAGTTATCGAATTATTGGTTCAAGCCACCAAAACTGCAGCATCAAGAGGAACTAAGTCAATCGCTCCTGAAGACGTCATTTTCCTTATACGACATGATAAGGCCAAGGTTAATCGGTTGAGAACTTATTTGTCATGGAAAGATGTGCGTAAAAATGCCAAAGATCAAGAAAGTGGAGGAACTGAATCCTTGATAGAAGGAGATGCTGCTGGAGGTGCCAATGGAGGTGCCGCAGCGAGTCAAGCCAACGATTCTTCCAAAATGTTGTCCAGATACAAAAAATCTAAAATCAGATTACCATGGGAATTGCAGTTCATGTTTAGTGAGCAACACTTGGAGACGGCCGAGGAGTCTGAGCAAGTCGACGATGAAGAAAAAGCAGCCACCATAGCCTCTTTGAAAAGATTAAAGATGGCCGACGATAGAACAAAGAATATGACCAGAGAAGAATATGTGCATTGGTCGGAGTGTAGACAAGCGTCCTTCACTTTTAGAAAAGCAAAAAGATTTAGAGAGTGGGCTCAAATTGCCCAATTATGTGACTCGAGACCCAATGATGATGTGGTTGATATTCTCGGCTTTTTAACATTCGAAATTGTTTGTTCGCTCACAGAAGAAGCAATGTTAATCAAAAATTCGGAAGAGAGATTGATGCAGATAAAATCAGAAATAGAAAAGAACCAAAACCCAGGTCAGCAAAAGCAGAAAAAGAGAAAGTACCTTTTTGACAAGCCAGATGAATTGGAAAATCCTATTATGCCACACCATATCGAAGAAGCATGGAGAAGATTACAATCAGTGGATTTCAAACGAAAGGCTGCTAGATCTTTCGGTGGTGGCAGGATCAAGACTAGAACTAGATTAATTTGATAGGATACATCGCATGACTACAATCATGTTAATGACGTTATTTAAATGCTAAATCTAGAAAGTGTATCCAATAGTATGGAGGAGTTTCGTTGGAAATCACGATAGCCAATGAAATCTTTAATGCTGGAATGGTTGGAAACCTTTGCTTGTTGTTCCATTAAATCCAATTGTTGTTGAAAAATAATCCAGGTTCGACATAATGGTAATAAATCCAAAATGAAGGATTGATGCGTAATGTAATTCAAGAATGAAGTGTCTGGGACACCTGTCGTTTCAGAAGCACCTGGCTGAGAAAATGATTCAAAGCTATCGTTTAGTCCCTCAATTAATTGAGATCTTGTGGTTCTGGTAACTGCTGCCAAATCTTGAATAAATTTTGGTTTCTTTTTGGATCTAGACCCTATGAATTCGTAGACTTCGTCTCTGATATCATTCAATCTAAAATGTTGGACGGGGAAGTAGGTTGGAATTTTGAATTGCTCCAGTACGGATTCATGCAAATATTCGCCAACATCCAACTCAAATGGC
This sequence comes from Suhomyces coccinellae, assembly GCA_030565345.1. NCBI lineage: Eukaryota > Fungi > Ascomycota > Pichiomycetes > Serinales > Debaryomycetaceae > Suhomyces > Suhomyces coccinellae. The sequence continues at coordinate 112,295 of JAJMBP010000030.1, read as the reverse complement.
AATGGTGATTGTTGTAATCGTGTCGTCTCATCAATAAAGTAGATATCAACTAACTCATTAGCTTGAATTTCATGCTTGATTTGAGAATGAGTACCACTGGCAATACAATCTCCAACTGAAAGAAAATCCACAGAGTTTGCGTAAGTTAATATGTCAGTAATTTCTGGCTTAATAGAAACATTTGACAATCCAATTTCAATCAAGTTGCTGTCGTCACAAGCTCCAGAATAACTTTGGCAAATAAATTGCGCCTCCATTAAACTCTTTCTCAAATCATAATTTACTCCATTCCAATTGTCCATGAGTATTTTATCTATCAATGTATCCTTCAAATCAAATCCTTGGGATAATGCACAAATCCATAAATAATTTCTCATCTCAGTATTGGATAAGATCTCTTCGTCGATGCAGATGATACTTCCATCTTCCTTTGCAGATTCCAATAAGTTCTTTGGAATGTTGAGTAGGTTTTCACATGTAAGCACCACCGGGCGCCTGGATATATTCAAAATATCTTGCACGACTGTCCAAAAGTTTTTGTCTTGTTCAAATAAGATATTTACATCTTCAAGTAAAACAAGTCCCTGTTGAAAAGTCTTTGCTTCATTTTGCTTGTGCACTAATTGGGTGGTACAAAATTCTTTCAAACTGTTAAAAATATCCTTCTTTCCACGATTCAGGCCCGTGTTGATTTCATAGACATAGCTCCTGAGTTCCTTGGTAATTGTATAAATGGAAGAAGATTTTCCAGAGCCCACTGAGCCTTGTAAAATTAGTAACGGAACAAAAATTTCCTCTTCTGTTTCATCGTCATATAACATAAAATCATCATTTACTATGAAGCTATCCGATGCCTTCTGTTTCTTTCTTTTTTGCTTGATGAGCACATTTCTAGGTGTCTTTAAGGATTGTGATTTCAATTTTGTGTATGCTGTTTCTATCCATCTCTTAATAGATGCTCTTGTCGATTGTGAAATTGCTAAGTCATCAGTGACTTCTGGATGGAACAAATTTGTCCAAAGCAAGGACTCGGAACTTGACCTCTGTATTATTTCTTCGCCCCAGGTATTAATATCGATTGAATTTTCACTCTCATGAGAAAGAATAAACCGGTTGATTATAGAGTTAATTAGTGAATTGGCTCGGTAATTTGGAATCCGCTGTTTGATTAGATCCAATTTGGGCATGTTCTTTGTATTTATGCAAAATTTGGGTTGTGATGGATTGCTATTCGCAAGCCTAAATGTTTCTTCAGATATTTCATTATACTGCGACCTTATCCTTGGAGGGAGTTTGGCCAAAGCTTCATTGTGCCAGACAAGGTTATCTTCTTCGCAAACATGAAATTGCGATCTGCTTATGATTGGAGGCGCTAGTTCTTTTAATTTCTGGAGAGGAGTCAACTTTACTGCATCTCTGGAAGCGTTCATCATTGTTTGAAAATATGACCCTGATGAAAGAGTCTTTTTTGCAGGCTTCGACCTATTAAAAAATTCAGTGGAGTCTCCAGTTTTTGCTGTACCCTGGAAGCTCGAATTTCCTATTGTTTTAAATGGATTGTCATTTTTCTTGATTTCTTTGAGAGCAAAAGTCGGAACTTTAAGCGTAACGCAGAGTTTAGGTGGTGCCTTCTTTTGCTTTTTTGGCTGTTGCTTGAAAGAGTTCAAAAAGTCTTTAGCGGATGTTCGCTTAGCATTTTGGCCGAATATCTTGGATTCTAGACTTTCTGTGTTCTGTATTTCATGAGGTTCGTCGTCGAGCTCAATAAGTATAGGATCTTCGACTTTAGCTGGAATAACTTCCAACTTTTCAATACATGGTTCATCTGGTGGATTTGGAATCTTGGACTGCTGTGAACGGTTTTTGAGGCGATTAAAGAAGTCTTTGGCAGTGACAGACTCTGTGTCATTCTTATAGATTTTCTTTTCCAATTCCAAGACATCGAAGTCTTCTCGTAATTGCTTGGACCTAGATTCAGTGAACGAGCTATCTGGATCGGTTATATCACAGTCTGTTTCAATTTCAGTTTCGGGTACTTCAACTGGCTTCGGTTTAGTTAATTTTTTCTTGGTCTTTTGTTGGCCTGAAAGAAGTGACATTAGATCTCGATGGTCCTTTGGCTTTGGTGCTATTTTGTCGTTCAAGTCATGATTTTTGGCCAAATGTGTAGCTTCTGTTTCTTTGGGTGGTTCTTGGGTCTTTGAATGTGATATAGACGCGTCTTGGCTATTGGAAGGTGTAACTGTACTCTTCAAGAATGGATGTATTTCTGGATCAGATTCTTGTGTTTCATTGGATGCAAAAGACATACTCGACTGAAAAGACGACGAGAAGGGGAGAGTTGATTCAGAGGAGTATAGGAGATGCTTTTGGTGATTGTTATCCAGAAATGAAGGCATCTCCCGGCTCTATGTTAAAGTGTTAGTACTACTTGGTAATAAAGGTCGCGTCTTTGTGCGAGTTTGTGTCATTTTAGTATAGTATAAGGAAGAAGTAAATGTGGAATAAGATGAAATCAGCAAGGAACAAGAATAGTTCGTCTAACAGTTAGCTAAGTCTCTCTGGACTTGGCAAAAGCCGTAAAGTACCGAATTTAAAAATCTTTGTGGTCAAGGTTAACTCCATAATTATTCGCTCCTAACATTTAAGAAGCTGTTCAGAGTTGCAGCAAGTTCTGCCGAATTTCCAGTTATTGACCTGGGTACTTGATTTTGGGAAGTTCACGCTTTCAATATTAGCCCTTCAATTGTACCGAATCGAATCGCTATTTACCTTCGTCTTTCTTACTACGTAATGTGCCTGGTCCAAAATCTCTTGTAGATTTCCCTTACATAATCTACATTCGCATCCATACTCTTCTAACTAGTGTATCAAGATGGGGTTTCAGCTCAATCTCAAGAGAAAAGTACAGCAGGAGGCTGATAGCGCAAAGAAGCCGAAGATTGCATTCGGGCTCAAGAAGCTGAATGTAACCCTGAAAACGAAAAGCGCTAATGCTATAAATTCATTCGGAGGTGGTTCCGATGACGATGAGGATGATTCAGTCGTCCAAATAGAATCGTTTGATAAGGATAAAGGTGGCGCCTTACTGAAAAATGATGGCTTGGCACAAAATAAGAAAGATCCATTGATAATATTACCAAAGAAGTTGACTTCTAGCATACAGAAAAGCTCAATTTATACACCTCATTTAGAACAAAACAAAGCCCAAGCTCTTGCCGCAGAGGACGAAGAAAAGAAATCACGACTCAACTACGGAATAACAATAATAAAACCATCAGATTCAAAGAATTCAGTTACAGAAGAACAAAAGCAAGATGAAGAAATTCAATCGAAAGAAGAACAGATAAGGAGTTCCATTATACAAGGGAAACAAATGCATGAATTGACTGGACTTGTCATACCGAAATCTCAAGCTAGAAATGAGGAATCTGATGAAGAGGACCCTGATTTCGATAAAGTTCCTGTCGAGGAATTTGGAGCTGCTTTGCTTAGAGGTATGGGATGGAAACCAAACAATAAGAAAAAGGAAGAACCCCCCACTCAAAAGTCAATAGAACATCGCAAAAAGGGTATTCTCTTGGGCATAGGTGCCAAAGCAATCGAAGAGGATTTGTTGGAAGATATTCATGGGAAGAGAGGTACGGCAATACTGGCACCATTAATTCGGAGAGATCGTACTACTGGTGAAAATTTACCCCCTCAATAGAAGAACTACGTTTGATATCAATAAATAATGAGGAATTCCTCTTCGTAAATCATTAAAAAATGAGCTTAGCTCTTATATAAATTAAACAATAACCCCGAGTCCCAAAAGCAACAATTGACTAGCAATTGAATGTGACCACAAATTGGCTTTTTCACTGATGATATTTCTTTCGTTTGATTTCACAATTTTAAGCAAATCTTCATAGACATCGCTGATGACTGAATCGATGATTTTGGTTTGGCCCAAATTGTCTATATTGTAGAGATCTGTAACTTTCTCAATAACCGTGGTCTTGATGATCAATGGGTTATGCGAATTGTATGATTGGGTTTGTGAAGATGTCGAGGCATTGGTGTTGTCAATAGTTTGAGATCCTGTATGAACATTGTTGATACATGCAATCAATGCCCTTAAGTTCTGTAATGAGATAAATGGGACACCTGTTGAGGACATTGGCAAATATTGTGGCAAGCTGGCTTGCAAATTCGAAAATTTGATCTTGACATTAACCATCACATAATCTGACCTTCCTGTCATTCTTTCACTTTCAGGTTTCGAAAATGTATGATAAAGAGCTGCTAATGCACCCTTTAAGAGAGTATTAGGCTCGAGATCGTCAACTTCGTCGGCACTGCTATCCGCAGAAGGATTTGTCACATTGATCAATTCCGAAACCATGCTGGAAAGTGCTGTACTGACTCTTCTGTATTCATTGACAAATTGGAATTCATCTTCATTCAAGTTTGGGATTGTAATATCTGCCGTCACTTCTGCAGTGCCGTTAACCAACCAATTGAATTTCAGCGCAGGGTTTGCTCTTGCCACCGCTCCAAGATTGATGTTATTTATCTTAAATCTCACAATCTTTTCATCGGAGTCATTGGGGTCATCGTAATTTCCCACGCTTTGGCGCTTGTGAATAGTGAACATGGAATCATTCAACGCACCACTTACATTATTGGCATTGAAAAAGTCAATCAACACGCGGTCTCCTCTTAATTGAGGCATGTCACAACTGAAAATACTCACTCTCAAGGGAAGATTGGATTTGGTCGAGTCGTTATAAATTTCAAAATACGAATCTCTGATTTTCACTTGATCCAATTGGTAGTTTGAGTCCAAAAAAGACTTAGACTTCAATGTGGGTGTCGCAGATGGCAAAGCCTCGAGGTTGTAATCGTTGACATCGTATTGGTAGTGAATATTCTCGTAGATGGGCTCACTCCTCACAATTGGTTCAGACTTGACGACCTCACCCTGTAAGCCGAATATTTCTACTTCGTTGATAAGGCCATTACCCTCGTACCACTTATTAAAAGATAAGGTGATGTCCATGGCTTCGACTTTGGCAGTGAATTGATACAACTTGTCGTCGTCATCGTTCTGGGCCACGGCGGAACTGACACGCAAGTTCTTGAATCTGAGCTTGCCGTCCTTGAATTCGGGCAAGATATTGCCCTTCTGGAATTCGAACTTCATGCCCAAGCCGTGGGCCAAGACCGAGCCGGTCAAGTAACCTAAGATGGAGGTGTCGCCCGGAAGTTCGTCCGAATCGTCCTGGTTCAACTTGTTCCAAATGTGATCGAAGTAGTAAAGGCAGTACATGGCCCCGAGACCGAAGGTGGTGGTGCCCAAGACGATCCAGAGCAAGTTGCCCATGACCAACCATGAGATGAATGCCGAGGCGAAGTCCATGGCGGTGGTGTTATGGTTGCCGCGGAGAAGGGGCCATTTGATATGTACAAGGAAACGGGAGAACGCATTGTTGGCCTGTGCTAGGAGGGTGGCTTTGGTGATTTTGGTGGCGGCGGCCAATTCCTGCTTTGGCTGCCTCTGCTCGGGCGACTTTTCAGAGGAGGCACCCGAGTGAGCATGAGATTCGGAACCAGGGTTCGTGCCAGAGGAACTGGCGGCTCGGAAGGCCATGACGGCGATGCCGGAAGGGAAGGCCCTTCCTATAGGTCCCAATCCATGTGTAGTCTTGTTGAAAATGCCCGAACCTGGCGAGAAGGAGGTCATTATTGCTCTTTGCTGCGTCCTAGGAGAGTAGACGCCTGCGGTGCTGGTAGTGAGAAATTTCATCAAGGAAGGAGCTCGGGGGTCCCTCACTATGTGGCCGTAGCCAGCTAGGGGCCGGAAGTACAGCCTTGTGGCCACTCGACCCAATCCCATCCGTATCATTTGGTGGTGGAAAGAAGAGGAGGGAGTAATTGTGTGAATAAAAGGGTGTGGGTAGTGTCGCTTTGTAGTCCAGAAGGGAGTTAAGCAAGCGCGGGATAATTTTTTTTTGGCCTAATTGGCTGGTTTAGCGGGATTGTGGGAAGCGCTAAAAGTGGGAGAAGTGGGGGAAGGGAGCAGTACAGGGCGGTAGATGTAGAGTCTTCGATCGTAATGGGGTTATAGTGCTCCTGGAAGATAGGCGCTATGCCAAAAGAGTCCGGGGATTGGACCCGGTCACGTGCACACCATCTCATCTCTCAATTTTTTCAACCTACGAGTGTGATCTGTATCCCTCTACGTTATCATGGTGGCCCCTACCGCAAAGAAACAAGCTGCTTCAGCCCCCGTCGAGCCTACTCAGGTAGAAGAGGACGCCCAAGACATGCTCATCGACGGTTCTTCCGTCCCTGTGGCCCAAGAGGCGGCTCCTGGCGCCCCAGAGGAGGACGCGGAAGCCCAACCAGAAGCCCAAGGTGTGGTGTTGGACGAGACCGGTAAGCCCAAGTTTGCTGCTGCCTCCAAGGCCGGCATGAAGGTGAAGTTGGAAAGCAGAAAAGTGCCAGTTCCTCCCCACAGAATGGCTCCTCTCAAGAATACCTGGACCAAGATATACCCTCCCTTGGTGGAGCACTTGAAGTTGCAAGTCAGAATGAACTTGAAGACCAAGACCGTGGAATTGCGTACCAACAAGGAAACCACCGATGTCGGTGCCTTGCAAAAAGGTGCTGATTTCGTGAAAGCATTCTCCCTCGGGTTTGACGTGGACGACGCCATCGCCCTCTTGAGATTGGACGACTTGTATATCGAGACTTTCGAGATCAAAGATGTCAAGACTTTGACCGGAGACCATTTGTCCAGAGCCATCGGTAGAATTGCCGGTAAGGACGGTAAGACCAAATTCGCCATTGAAAACGCTACCAGAACCAGAATAGTGTTGGCAGACTCCAAGATCCACATCTTGGGCGGCTTCACACACATCAGAATGGCCAGAGAGTCCGTGGTGTCCTTAATCTTGGGTTCCCCTCCAGGTAAGGTCTACGGTAACTTACGTACTGTTGCATCGAGAATGAAGGAGCGTTATTAGGCCCCCGTTCTCTACTTTCTTCCTTTCTTCTATTTTGTATATTACTTCACCATAGGTGATAATCTATTGCAATTATAATCCATCCAATAAATCAGTGCTTAAATCGTCTTCGACCTCTTGCTTGGCCTTGGATGGCAACAATTCGTCCAACTTCAAGTCCAACCGCATAGCGTATGCATCTTCTCCGTCCTGATAGTACGACTTCTCTATGGAAGTCACTTCGAATGCCAACGAGTCTCTGTACAAATGCAAAGCAGCTCTGTTGGATTTTCTGACATGCAACGATACGTACTTGGCGTCGAATGACTCGCACATGGCATACAATGACTGGCGCATCAACTTCTCGGCCAATCCCATTCTTCTGTATGTTCTCATCACCGATAAAGATGTGATATGTCCGTGTGGAGTCTTGTCATCTGCATTGGGATCGTCCTCCATTTTTCCAAGCACGTACCCCACGATTTTCTCTCCCTTACTTATATAGGCCGTGTCTCCCTTGGGATCACATATTATGGGTCTGGCAAGCTCGCCGTCTGCTTCTTCTTCTGCGCCTTCCACGTCGTCGTAGGTAGTTGCGACGAAACTGGCTTGAGGCCATGACAAAATGTGATACATGTAATATTTCAACTGGTAGTTTTCAGGCAAGTTATGCAAGTTGGCATTTTGCATAGCCTGGATGTCGTTGATGGTGGCTTGCCTGATAGTGATACCCATGAGTTGAAATTATTGGCTTTGGCGTTGGCTTCGGTGAACAAAACGATCAAGAATCACCGCCAATTTTTCATGGGTCGTGCGAGATCTCTAGAATCAAGGTTAGAAGTGCCTGGAAGAGGACTCGTGTGTCTGGGTTGGAAAAATCAATGGATATTGAACTCGACGGAGGGCAAATGCTACGGTTTAAAATGCAAGTTTATATTGTTGTCAAGATGTAGAAGTTTCATCTTTTTTGCGCCACTTTTGACGTGTCTAGTTGAATCTCAAGCTCTCTCTGACTATTAGCTGATGCTCGAACTTAATCAAGAAAACGGTCCTCAACGGATACCCATCGATCGGGGCCGAGTGGGCAGTGACGTTGGAATGAAAACTGGCCGAATCGAGCGCACCCTCTATGATTCCGGCCATGAATGCAGAACAGTTCAAATTCCCGTAGTCCTTGGGGATACTGATGAATTTCGACACCAATGGCACGTTATCTATGATCATGTATTCGTTAGAGGTGTCCTGTGACTTTTCTAACTCGTTGGCGGTCTTGCCAAAGATGGACTTCCAGAAAGGTCCGTGGATGAATCGCAAGATATCGATGATCTTGACTTCTCTCTTACCACTTTTCATGCCCTCACGAAGCTTGACAAGCTCCAAGAAGCGCTGGCCAACTTGATAGCCGAGTCCGTTCAAGCGTGTTTCCAAATCTTGGATTCCCTTGGAGTTCTTGTGGGTCCAGTTGACCGCCTCACAGAATAAGAATGAGAGCGAGGCGAGGTTGATTTCATTGATCTTCTTGTTGTTGATGTTCTTGTCATAGATAGAATTGCCCGAAGTCGGCGTGAGACTTATGCTTCGTCTGTTCAAGAGGATGTTTGAGCTTTCCTGTGTGATGGCGTTGGACAAAGGTCCTAGCGAAGGATTGTAGCCAAACCCCGATTTGGAGCTTTCCGCTATCGTGTGAGTTGATAAAGTGTCTGCAGAAGGTAGTATTATGTGATCATTGGACATATTGCGGCGGTCTGTTGATGTAGTTTGTAAGTACTGTAGAAGTGGAGGATTATCAATTGGTTTATGTCGCACCAAAAGTGTAGTCCACGCGACTTTCATGTCTCCACTACCACTAGGCACACCAGATTATGAAAATGGTCAGAAAAGAGGACAAATATCGTCGAAGAAAGTGTAGGTACATCGAAGACATTTATTAAACCACTTCTAACGCTTCAATTAGCAAAAATAGTGAAGGCAAAGGTGGCTGCAAAAAGACACCAGCAGGACAACCCCAGAACAGCAGCAGCTAGATTGATGAATATTTTCCAAGAGGAGAATCAAAAATCAGAGAAGGTACTTCAACATGCTATAGATAAACGCACAGTCTTGTCTGACACCATTATTGTAAATAACGAGTCTTTTCGAGCTACTTCCACACCTTCCAATTCGTTCATTGTCAACAAGTTAGACGCGGTAAGGGTAGAAGAAATCCAACACGAACTAGCCACCAGAAAGCAGAAAAGGGGCCAGTTTGTTAGAAAGCGCCCCAAACCACCCATTAAGCCTTTAAACTCCACCTCTTTGCCCCAGATTTTGGAAATTGAACCCAGCCAATCCTTGAGGAATAGCTTAGGAAATCAGGAATGCTCTTATAGTCATCGCAGGCACCCACACAATTTGATACCCCTAGAACCTAGTGTTGGCACAAGCCGTAAAATCGAATTGGAACAAGCTCAGAGTGTATCCAAAGGTGGGTTGGCTTCATCGTTCCAATCTATGCCACGCCCTGTATTCAAATCGGCGGATCCGTTAGACCTAATTGGCGAATACAACTATCGCCTAATTTGCAAGCGTATCAGATAGCTACATTCAAGGAATTAGGTTTCACTCAATTACTATACACTCATCTCAACAAACCACTATTATCATCCAAATTCTAAAGTTACGAAAATTATGACCATGATGCAGAGGTGATTACATGAAGTCGTCATCACCAAAGTCATCGTAGTTGTCCAACTCATCCATGCCATCCTTCTTGAATCCACCACCAACGTTAGGTCTAGCGGCAGGCTTGGCCTTCTTCTTACCAGCACCACCAGTAGAGGTTCCACCGGTCTTCTTCAATCTGGCTTGTCTCTCGAGTCTTTCCTTGTCCTTAATGACGACATTCAAGGTGGACAAGACCTTTCTGAGACTCTCGACACTCATGGGTTGAGACAAGTCTCTGATTAAATCGATGGCCAACGAAGAAGAGTAGTTCAACAATGAGTCCTCAGCCAAGTTGGTCAAAACAGGACCCAAGGTCTTTCTCAACTTCTCGAATTCGGCCTTGTTGGTAGGCTGGAATAATGGATGTGAGTCAATGGGGGTATCCTTGTTGAATGCAGGTTTCTTGGCAGCAGCGATGGCAGCCAATCTAGCCTTTTCTCTTGGATGCTCATTGAGATCGAAGTCGTCTCCACCAGCAACACCCAAACCGCCAAACAAGTCGGCGGCGTTGTTCAAGTCAGCACTCAACTCTGCTCTTCTCAACATCTCCTTTCTGGTCTCCTCATCGGCCAAGTCGTACTCAGAGAGAGCCTTTGTGTTCTTGCCCAACTTCTTAAGCTTGGCTTCTTCTTGCTTCTTCTTCAATTCGGCCTTCTCCTTCTGCTTTTGGGCCTCGAGCTCCTTCTTCTGTCTGGCGACTTCTTCCTCGTCGATCTCCCAAGACTCCAAAACATCGTCTTCTTCTTCTTCTTCCCAAGCAGCAGCGGCGGCTGGGGCCTTTGCAGCTGGCACGTCAAAGTCTTCGTCGTCCCAAGACATGGCTATCTATAATTGAATACGTAAATTCGAGGAAAAAGATTTTTTGTTCATATCCAAGTGGCTTGATCTTTGTGTCACTTTGTGCCAAGCTGCTATAGAGGTGAACTACTTGCTATACTTGTAGTTTGTTAAGGAGCTTACTGGAATAGCCGACACATGACATGCACGTTCCAGTCAAAGGAGAGTGGGGCTGAAACTTGGGGATCTGGCCGCGTCTAGAAACTAAAATCGGTCGATTGAATCAGACTACGGCATCTCGGTCTGGTAAGTAAAAAAACCCGATTATCGGTCGTAGACTATGGTTTCCGCCTTGTACGTGCATAACATTCGTCTATCTCGGTATTTGAACTTGTCATGTTGCAGTTCTCGGATAATTATGGCATGTTTCTAGAACCCATATACACCAAAGGGAACAATCAAAATTTTGGAAAACGATAATTGTCCAATAAATTTTAGCCCCAAGCAAATGGAACGAAGTCATCCTCCCTGGAGGGAATACATACCCAGCTATTCCACGGAGCCGATTACCCCTTATGTGAGTACAACTTGATGGAGATCCCTGTTACGTTTTCATATCCATGAATTCATCACCTGATGCGTAGCGTGATCTTGATGGATATTGTTGTTCCGACACTTCCTTAAGCGAAATTTTCTTAGATGAGGACTAGTGTTGACGTCGTCTGGTGCCAATTTCAGAGTCTAGCTTTAAAAACAGCCCCACCTGCGATTTACAGTTGAGAAACGCACGTTTTTCGAATCTTCAAATCCTCGCTTAGATACATTTAAACACCATATAGACCATGTCTGTGGTAGAAGATGCGTACATCCCGGGAATCGCCAGCAATTCCAAGTTAAATAACTGGATCACTTCAAATGGAATCACACATCATCCCGATCTTCTCATTGGCGAGAGCAAATTGGGAGGTGTGGGGTTGTTCTTCAAGAATGAAGGCATAGAACAAGAAGGTGAAGAGGACTTGGTGCTTCTCAAGGTTCCATACGAGTCGGTCCTGGATTACATAACGTTACTAAACGTGTTGGAAGAGGTCAAGAAGCGAGACAAGACCGAATATGCCGACCACAAGCTCAAGGAATCAGAAATGATCATCAACGTCTTAAGTGTCATAGAACCTGCGACAGAAACCAACATACTAAGCTGCTATTTCCTAGCCTTCAATATTCTTAAAGATGTTTGCAGACCCGGAAAATACCGCCTGGGTAGTCCTTTAAGAAAGTACGATCAATACCTTGATATTCTCATGAGCACCTATGTGGTAGCTCCGCCAGAAACCAAACAAAGCTCAGACGAGTTTATCAATGCGATCATCAAATCTGCAAGACAATGCGAATTCGAGTACCAATCCTTCATCCAAAGTATGTCCATTCTTTACAAGGACGAGGGTCTCGACTTTGAGAAGATTGTGCTGTACGAAACGTTTTTCCAGCTTTTTAGAGCCATTAGATCCAGAACTTTAGAGATTCCTCATGCAGAGCACAGGAGGTTTGATCAAGATGAGGACGAGGATGACGATAAGGAAAATGATGTCAACGGCAATGCGTCAGTGAAGGGAGATGAGAAAGATACTGGCAAAGATGAGGAAGATGTCGGAAAGCAATTAGAGGGCCTCAACATAGAAGACGAAAGCAAAGAAGAGGTGCCAGACCAGATTGTGGAATCTGCTCCTGAACAGAGTTCCCATGGCAAAGATTATTACACCAACGTGTCGTTGGTACCGATATTAGATTTTGCCAATCATCACTACAACAATAACGCATACTTCGATGTGGAAAAGGATACTTCCGCGGTGGTGCTCAAACTCAAGCGGGAAGTGCTTGAGCAAGGCACGTTTGAAGTGACCATTTCGTATAATCCTGTGGAGAGCATTGCCCATTTCATCCGGACGTATGGGTTCTTCCCCCAGATGGAGGAGGAGCCCCAAACGCCAGAACACTTCCAACTCATGGAAATCTCTTTGAAGCTCAAGGGCGACATGGCACTCATAGCCAAATGGTTGCAAATCCCTCCTCGGGTCCAGATTGTGGTCACCCCCACCAAGACATACATCAACCTCAACCACCGCAACATACCGTTGCTTTTCGACCCGGACTTGCTGTACAACCCCAACTGGCCAGAAATCGCGTACGAGCAGTTCCTTGCCCACAATGTGATCACTGATGGCTACGAGATCGAGGAGGAAGAGGTGCTCGACATGTTGGGGGTCCAGGAGTTGTCCTACGAGATAGTCAAGGGCGTGCCGCCCGTGGGAGTCAACTACCACGGCAAGCCGGTGACGGAGATCACCAGCATCAAGTCCACTGAGGAGATGATGGCAAAGTGCACCGCCTTCATCATCGACCATTGTCGCGACTTGGTCGACTACCACGAGGAGCAGTGTGGTCCCTTTGGCGAATTGGTCCGTACCTTCGCAGCTACACGCACCCGGTGTCTCAAGTCACTCATAGCACAGTACGACGCCGGCAACGACGTGTTGCTTCCTGTGACGCTTGCGCACCCCGAATGGCGTGCTTACCAAACGCCACCCCAAGAGTTGCATCTCGAGTGAAGTTTTCTAGAAGGCTCTTTACCCTTCAGTCATCCGTCGTCCATATTACATATTTCACCTTAGTGAGACTTAGCGAGCGATTACAAATAAATGCTCCTGCTTTAGATCCAGACCTGCGCGCATTACGTAAGTGACGTTCACAGGCGCCTAGTGCGAACATGCAAATTAGAGTATAAAAGTATCCAACGGCCCGACACTATTTTCTTCTTGATTACCAACACACACACACTACACATCACACACAATGGTCGCTGAAATTAAGAGCAAAGCTGAATTCGATGACGCCTTGAAGTTCGAGGGCTTGGTCGTCGTCGACTTCTTCGCCACCTGGTGCGGACCCTGCAAGATGATTGCTCCTTTCTTGGAGAAATTTTCCGCCCAGTTCACCCTGGCCAAGTTCATCAAGGTCGACGTCGACGTTGTTGGCGAGATCGCCGCTGAGTACGAAGTCAGCTCCATGCCTACCTTCTTGTTCTTCAAGGACGGTAAGGTCATCCAAAAGGTCATTGGTGCCAACCCCGGTGCTCTCAAGCAAGCTGTTGAGGCCCACGCTTAGTTATGTAATTTAATCCACGGATCCTACGAAATCTTGTAGAATTGCTCTGCTTCCAGGTACACCATTGGACGCGAGAACACACATGTATGTGAATCTGAATCTAGAAACCCCAATGCCTGGTGAAAACGCTTGCGCTTCAAAGATGAAGTCTGAAATTTAGGCTACGGCAATTGCCGAGAACGGAGCTGCTGGAACTCGCCTTCTTTCTCAATCAATGGACCGCAGCCAATTGACTGGATCCCCATTCAAGTCAAAGCGTGGCGTGCTTCACCTTGACCACCTGCCTGTTTCTAATCGAGTGCTATTCTTGCAAGTAAAGTAAACCACAACTGCCTGTCAATAATGTCATCTGCACATGTGCGCCACAGTTGCACCTCCAGGTGCATGCGGTGATACGGCTCCAAAATAAACTTCGTAAACCCAACGAGATCGCCAACGAGTATATCTACCAGGAGACATAACCACCGTTATCAACTACCATGCGTACAAATTACAAGAGGGTGAATAGACCATTTATTTATTTGTGTGTAGTTTCTTCACGCTGCGGTGATGAAGTCGTTGACTATATCCAACTTTGTCAAATCATCCCAATGGGCCCGGGTATTGTCGGGATCCTCGACGCCATTGGCCACGTTCAAGAAGTTCAAGATGATTTCGTAGATCAAGTAGTACTGTCTCAAGTTCTGCACCATCGATATGCGCTGTCTTCTAAAATTATTGACAATATCATGGATGGGATCCGCGGCCAATTCTTGAGAGTCGTTATTCTTCAAGATATTGATCAAAGTGTCCATGGTGGCTAAGGTGCCTGTTCTGCCACATCCCGCAGAACAATGAATGACCGTAGGATACTGGCAGTCCGATGGGGGCAACTTCTCCAATAAGTAATGCTTCAACTGAATCAATTGGATAAGGTCCAAAGGTGAGGAAACCGTGCCCATGTCTGGCCACGACAATAAATGAATCTGGAGAACATTGTGTGAAATACATGGACCACCGGCATCATTGAAGATTACCATGGAAAATGATCTAAGGATTAAGTGATCGCTATACTTTGCTTCTCCTGTAAGCTTCAAATTGATCACATCATCGTTGGAACGATAAATACCTGATTTCCAGAATGGCGAGCATTTCATCACACCGTTTTCTATTTCATCTGTCAACGAGATAACGATGGGACTTTTGGCCTTAATGATACACTTCCAAAGATCGCCCATGGTTTGTTCTAACGGTCCCTGCGTAGCAATGTATTTGAAATGGGAGCTAAGCTGTGGGCCCACTGGTGTGTACTCTTGCAAATTTTCAATAGGATCCAAATATGAAGCATTGATATAATCATCATCAGATGATGCTTGCTTGGTCAGATCAACCGAACCATCCGTGAGTTTGACTCTCGAATGCTCATAGAGAAAAATATCCTTGTATCTATTCTTGTGGCCGTACTCTATACCACAACTGATCGTAGGTGCCACTTCATCTATCAAAGGTGAAGTCACATCTTGTGAATTCCGCAACGACAAGGCAGTAATCAATCTCTTTTGTTCGAATTTTTCCAATGCATAGAAGTCGTCATTAATTTTATTAGATTGTGCCAGACCTTCTAATAGGGTGGTTTTTATCCAGTGAGGCAACTTTGAAGTATCCTTTGGCAAGTTTTGAAGTCTGAATAGACTCGATGCATTTTCACTGAGGGTAGAAGATGTTTTGTTAGCAGAACCGAAATCAAACGGGTTCGAATTCATACTGTAGAGTTCTTCATTGTGTCTAAGCTTGAAGACTGTACCTCCAGTCAACTTTGGAAGAGAAAACTTCGAAAGAATGGGAGTCGAATTGTCCATACAATCTAAGTTAATGCTGGTAGAATGGCGCTTCAAGTCGTTTCCTGACCTTTCGAATGTTGATAAATCAGCAACCGATTGAGCTCTACCCTTCGGGTTCAATTTGACCGAGTGGGCTAAATTGTTTTGCTGTTTGAACTGAAGGACATTGCTTGCTGAAGATGGGTTTTGTAAAGTAATAGGAGCCGGTCTGGAATTCAAATGCAGGGAAACATTAATTTGAACGTCTGGATTTTCTTGCTCTGTCGCTGAAGCGGCATTGCCCTCTTCGAAGAGATCCTGATTGTTGGACGCGAACGAGTTCAAATTGACATCAACCAAGTAGATAGTGTGATTTGCTTCGATAAATAAAGGACTGTTTAAGAACTTGCTGCAAATATGGAATAAGTTTGCCGAGTTCTCGTAGCTATCATAAATGATCACCTTTCCATTCTTTGTCTCGAACAAGTTCTTGAACTGGACTTTTTCTGCAGCGGGCAACGAGTTGATGCATCTATGCAAGTTGAAGCTGGCTCTCTTCAACAAGGTTGAGGGCAAGCAAACGTTCAAGGCGTTTCTCAAATGGGACTTGACGTAGTCTGCAAACGGTCTGATGTCGATGACGATGGATGGGGAGTCGTCAGACGTGAGCACTTCGTGTGCCTCGCTTGCATTCAAGTACTTGATGTGGGTCGAAGAGAGGCCCTCGATTTGCTTGCGGTAGTTAATAGTGGGCAATGAGTGCAATCTCTTGAGCTGCTCATGCTTGATGGAGTCGAGGGACAAGTCTGTTTTGAGGGAGATGATGGGAGAGGTCAATTGTTTCTTGACGGAAAGGGGGTAGGGCGTCGAGCGGAGGGTGTCGGACGAGGATAACAGGCTTCCGGTGGTGGCGTGGAACGGAAACGAGGACTCGGTGGCCGAGGATGCTTTGTTGGACTCGAACTCCTCGCTTTCTCTGCACAAGAGAAGGGTATTGGAGGGGTTGGAGGATGCGGAGAAGGACTTGTTGGTGCGCCGGGGGATGTTGAGTTTCAATGACTGTGGATTGAACTTGAGGTGCTTGCGTTCGGTGATGGGGTGGAGGTCCACGTAGGGCTTCATGGGGGCGTCATCGTCGTCAACCAAGGTATCGGTGGAGGTGATGGAGCTGGAGCGCAAGTTCTGGGAGAAGGAGTTCTCGTAGATGGTCAAGTCGGAGGTGTTGGAGGTGATGGAACTGATGGAGTCGTTGATGGAGCGATGTCCGGCGGGCTTGGACGCGGACGCGGACAAGGACGGCTGGGACTTGGAGAGCTTGTGGGAGTGGGTCGGTATGGGCTTGTTGATGGAGGGCGCCATGGAGGAGGACGAATAGTGGGGAAACGGCGGCGGCTTGGGGTCGGACTTCATGGTGAAATAGTCCACGGTGGAGTCGCGAGGACTAT
Organism: Suhomyces coccinellae; assembly: GCA_030565345.1. Taxonomy (NCBI): domain Eukaryota; kingdom Fungi; phylum Ascomycota; class Pichiomycetes; order Serinales; family Debaryomycetaceae; genus Suhomyces; species Suhomyces coccinellae. The sequence goes on along the minus strand of JAJMBP010000030.1, from coordinate 95,417 downwards.
TGGTGGCCGGGAAGGTGAAGTTGGGCGAGGCACATATCGAGGGAGAGGAGCACATGGTGGGCAGCACAAACTCACTGTGTCAAGGGGAAATGCTTCGATGGAGCTAGGCGATGGTTCAAGTAGGAGGCCAGCAAGTGGGGGACGGGCCTGAGGAACAATATCGCCAAACAATAGGAGTAAATATGGAACAGGCTGAGGAAGGTGTTTGCGAGAATGACCAGAGAGCAAAGGGAGGAGGGGGCCGGGGTCGGGGGACGGCTAGGGGATACACGTCTCAGGGGAGGGTGTCGAGGAAGACGTCAGGGACGGGGTCAGGGGTGGCGGTGTGGAAGGAAGAGAGAGCCAGATGAGATGGGAGGAGGAACAGGTAGATAGATATAGAAGTACGCTCGAGGTACGAGGGAGCCAGAGCGCGAGTTCGGGGATGCGTCTGTGACGTAGGTGGGTGCAGAGAAAGGGGCCCGGTGCCGGAGGAGGATGATGAGGAGGAGGAGGAGGGAGATGGAAAGGAAGAGAAAAGGAGAAGAGAAGGGAAGAGAAGAGAAGAGAAGAGAAGAGAAAGGAGAGGGCAGCAGAACCACAAGCAGCACCAGCACGCAGAGCCCAGCAACTACCGGAGGCCGCACCCGAAGTGGGACAGGCCTAAGGATAGAACACAGGCTCGGGCCTGGCGGGAGCCAGTCGGGATGCACGCCAAATTTCTTTTACAGTGCAGCGGGGGGTCGCGGTGGTCCAAGGGTGTTGGCGGCCCTGGGCGTGGGAGCGAGCGTTAATCGTGGCAGACGCACCTCGCTGCGTGGCTGTAATGCCGAAGCTGCGAGCCGGGCCCGCCAGGTGCGCCTGCGTCTGCCGGAGGGAGAGTGACAGGAGGCACGGGGGCGATGGTCCAGCAGGACCGAGTGACCGGCCAGTGGCGGTGGCAAGGTGCAGACAGCGGCACGGGCGGTTGCGGGGCGCGGGCTGCAGCCGGGAGGTCAGCACCAAGGGTTTGCGGCGCCTCCATCGGCGCCAGAGTCTCGCCACCGCGGGCTGTTTCACCTGGAGCCAATATCTCCCGTTGCGGTGCAGAGGTGCGTTCGTTGGACGAGATCTAAGATCCATGATGTCATGACGCATGGCGGTGCGGTGGGGGCAGAAAAAAGACCGCAGGCCGCAGTCTAGAACGGCCGGACCGGCATCTAGCGAGAGATGGCGTCATCCTATAATTAGCCTGCGTGGGCCTGGCGTGCCAGCCTACCAGCAATGAAGGCACCAAGGCAGGAGGAGGTGATGCCAGGACAAGGGCATAGGGCCATTTGTTTCAAGGGTGGGTTTCACTTGACGACGACGACGACGACGACAAGCGTGGGGGAACGTCACCGGGCAGCGTGGGCGAGGGCTGAGCGATGGCCACAGGCTTCGAATGGTTGCGACGGCCCCGCCAGCGAGAATGGAACGTCGGGTGCGGTGCTGGGGACACAATTGCCCCGAGCGCATGTGGCGTGCAGCCACGGGGGCTTGTGGGGAGACAAATGTCACTGCGAGCGCGCAGAAACGAGAAACAGGGGAAGGAAGGGAAGGGAAGAGAAGAGAAGGCCAAGCAAATGATACGACTGTGCTGGCGTATTTGGGACAGTGCTACTAGGCTGGGCCCTGGGGCTGGGCTCTGGGGCCGATGTCATGGGCCGGCCTGGCGGCAATTGCTGGATTAATATCGAGTATATGGCCAGTCGTCCAGGGTCCCGTGAGCCTCGAAGAACAAGGGGCCCGTGGGTCTTGTGAGCCTTGAGGCCCGTGAGCCTCGGAGCTCGTGCCATTTGGGTCTGCGGCCTGCCTAGCTGAGCCTCTGGAAGCGAGACAACGGGAAGGAAGGGAAGCGGTGTGATATGTAGTGTTGGTGCAGTTCAAGTGGTTTAATGTGTCTGTCTTGTTCTGAGATGCCCCTTTATGTCTTGCATAGTGTCTGTAATGCTCCCAATTTTGTGGCTGACCATATACTACGTTAATGTTCTTCTCTGTGGCTGACCATGTACTACTTCACTGTGTCTCTTTAATGTGTCTACTTCAATTTCTTCAATGTGTCTCTTCATTTTCTTCAATGTGTCTCTTTAATGTGTCTCTTTAATATGTCTCTCATTTTCTTCAATGTGTCTGTCTTTACCTGCGTCTATTGTGCTTGTAATCAAGCCACTACCAACCTGCTATTCTGCTCTTACTGCACGCACCTCTCTGTATTCATGCACTGCTGTCCTGCTATTTGTGAACTGCACTCGTAACGCTGCATCTATCAATGCACTCATCTCTACCATGCTGCACCGCACTCGTAACGCTGCATCAATTACTGCACTATACTCGTAACGCTGCAGGTATACTGCAATGCTGGGTAACAATCTCCGCTTCCATAACTATGCTGCGATATGACAATCGGAAATATCCACGCTATATCTATAGCCATGCTGCGCTTGTGATGTAACAATCCGCTCTGTAACTATACTCCACGTCTGTACAATCGCGCTAAACTATACTGTAGTCTGGTCACAATCGCAAGCTAATTATGCTGCACCTTGCTGAAATTATGCACTGCTCAAACTTCTCCGCAATGCTCTATCTGATCCTACTGAACCAATCGATCCTACTGAATTAATTGATCTTACTGATCTTACTGGCCGAGCTCATCACTGCACGTCATACTTCCCGGTGTTGTCCCACATCTACTGGCTGCAACGCACCCATTTACTGACTCTGCTAGTCTTATCTATTTTATAAAGTCTAACTGCTGTCTTTTGATGGGCACGCTTGGTACAGTTTCCACTTCTGGCCCTTGTCCCACTGCTTGTCGGGCTGAGACCCGTGCCGCACCACCACCACGGGAATCATCTGTCCCGTGGCCAAGTGCCACTTGCGGTGCCCCACCACCTTGAGCACCGACTTGATGATTCCTGAGTGCGCCACCACCGAAATCACCTCACTGGTGTCGTTGTCGAACAAATCGTCCAAGAGGCCCTGCGCCCGCTGGTTGCGGTGCCCATTGGACTCGTGGGTGTCAGGGCGCCACCATGGGTCGAACTCTTCGAAGCCTTCCTCAAAGTCCGCCACGGCATAGTTCCGAAGAAGATACTCCTTGCTGTGGCGCTTGCTGTCGGTACTGATGCCGTAGTCCTCGCGCGCGGCCTCCTTCACCACAGGACGCGCCTTGGTGACGTTGCCCCAGACGATGCTCCACGTTTCAAGCGTGCGCCGAAGCGGCGACACGTAGAACGACTGGGGCACGGGCATGCCGTCGGCAGTGATGGTGTTGGCCAACACGCGGCTCCAGCTCTGCAATTGGCTGGTGCCTGTTGGAGTGAGCTCCGCGTCGTACCATTCCACTGTGCTGTTCCCGTTGAGGGTCCGCCAGTAGCACGCCCACTGCGAACCCGGGTAGTAGTCTGGGGCCACGTTGTGCCAGCCCTGGCCGTGGCGCTGGAGGTAGAGGAGCTTGGCCTGGCGGTGGGGGTGGCTGCCGTCGCGGTTGATGGCCGCCACGGCCGCCTCTAGCTGGGCCCAGCTGGTGCCGGGCCGGAGCCCCACGTCGTCGGCCACATCGAACGTGGTGTCGTTGGTGCCTGGGTCGTCCTGGAGAAAGAACTGCGTGAGCACCTGGTAGCGTCCGCCATGGCCGGCGGAGTTGCTGTCACCAGCGTCGCCAGAGTCGCTCAATGCTGCCACGATCTGCTGATGCTTTTGGGACCCTGCCGGGTCGGCAATGGCCACCAAGGCCTGCGCCGTGGCAAGGAGCCACAAGAAGGCCGTAGCCACCGCGGCCACGGTGGAAGATGAAATGGACCGACCCATGGTACTGGATTTGGCCCTGCCCACACGGACACCCCGGAGGTTTTATACCTTCCTGGTTGCGTAGAGAAAGCCCCCGTGCACCCCTCTGCCTCCACACCCTGATGGCCACTGACCCCGTGCGCAATCTTATCTGAGGTGCCCTGCAGTTCCTGGCACGTCCAAGCCGGTGCCGCGGACTAGAGGGACTTGCTCTGGTTTGCAGCTGACCCTCTCCTGTCCCCATGCACCCGTCCCTGCACGTTCTCGTATAATGCCCGGCAACTATTGCGTTTGGCACATTTGGAGCATGGGCACTTTTGGCTTTTGGCTTTCGGCACCGAGGCACGTTTGGCATATTTTCTATGTGCTTCGCGTTTGTGTGGTCCTGCCTATGTGGGCCTATGTCGAGATTCTAACCTCTCAAGTGTGCCATCTCTCAGTCCCGCTGACTAAGCACTGCCTCGGAATCAAACCCTCCTCCGTCGCTACTCACTGCTGACGCCAATGTCCAAGATCTACAACGATGCCTACATCTACTGCCCCTTGGCCGGCCCCTCCAGTCTGTTGGACGGCTTCTCCTTCAATTCCGTCCATCACCTCGCCCTGCTCTACTTCTGCCCGTCGTGCCAGTCGCCCCGTTCGCTTCACCAATGCTACCACACCATAGAAGCCAAGTTCTGTTCCAACTGCATCACCGACTACTCCAGCACCACCAACGACGTCCAGCGCTGTGCCAAAAACTGCTTTACGTGTCCTTTGTGCTCGTCCAATCTCGCCGTGTCCATTACCGACCAAGTGCTCAATGGCAAGCCAGGTAAGAAATTTGTCTTCAAATGCGTCTTCTGTCCCTACAAATACCAGTCCAGCATCATCACCAGCCCGAAGTCCTTGCATTCCATCATCAGCTCGGAGCAGAAAAAGGAAGAGGAGGCTCTTTTCCACTCCATTCACCTGTCGCTCTCGAATCCCGACCCTGCTTCCGATAAACACTCCGATATAGCATTAAAAAACCTCTCATTGGTGCAAGGATCGAAGCCCGAGGCTCCAAATGACTTCTCCATTCCTTCTCAGAACTTGGACGACATCATATCTGCATCTAATTTACAAGAAATCCCAGCAAACGCTACCAAAGCATACCCTTTGGCCAAGAAATTGACCATCAAGAAGTCCTCGAAATGCCTCAGTTGCAACACCTACCTCCATCTCCCCCACATCGAGAAGGGCCAGGCCCCTACAATCAATAAACTCCGGGTGAAATTCAACGCCATTGATTATGTGCCCTCCTTGAAGGTGACAAACACAGTTTCTCCAAACATTCTCCGAGAGGAAAGTCAAGATTCAAGATCATTCCGCATTGGAAGGCCTCACACCTTTCTAATTAACTTGATGAACCCCACGGGTGCAGACCTACGTGTACATGTTAGCACAGTGCGCTACATTCAAAATCAGTTTGTCACATCAAAAGGCGACATTTCCAAGTACAGCATTAGACTTAATATTCCTATTGCCGAGACAGTGGTCAAGCTGTCGAATTCTACCAAAAACATCATCAAGACTATCCCCACGGCATGTTTGACGACAAAAACTACCGTCTCGAAATCCGAATTAATTTTGAGACTCGGAGACGTCCTCTTCAAAAACAGTCCTGCTGCAGCAAAGCCAGAAACTCCTGAGTCTCTCGCTGTTCAAGGCTTGGGATGGAGCCAGATTCCAATGCAGCTCACAGTAGATTTGGCTGATGAGGATGACGAGATGCCTGAAGCTGAACTGATTTATATCAAGATACCGCTATATATCACAGTCGATACGGAATTACCCGATTCCATTAGAAGCCTCAACCTATCCAAGAAAACATTGTCCTATGGATATTGGAATATTGTCGATATCGGAAAACACACTATAGAACCATCTGCTTAATGAACGTTTTAAGGCTTCAGGATAGTATTTCTCTTATAGTTCAGGACTTAATATAGCATTTCTCTCTCAGAAGTCCAATACTAGAATTCCAGCCACTTTAGAAAGATGCCTCGAGTCCAATGTGTCGTTTGTGGTCTGTTCTGGTTGGTATTGTGTAGTAGGCTCGTTAATTTCAGGATCAAGGTCTTCATCGGATATCCCATCATGCATGGCATCCTGGCTCTGACCAAGCTGTGTGCTTTTGAATTCTACATTGTCAATTCCATCAACTTTGGTCAAGGAATCGCCTTCAAGTAGTCTCTCTTCATTGGATCTGAGCACCGCTTCATTGACGAATAACTTGATGTATTCCGAGGTAAGCTCCAAAGTAGAGCGCGTGATACGCGTATTTGGGTCTTTGAAGGACAATTCTTTGAAGATCCTGCCTATTGTGGTAATGGGAATAGTAGTTTCAGACATGGTTGAAGACGTGTTAGGTCTTGGTTTTTATATCTGGAGGTTCCTAATGCAGCATTATTTTGCACGTGACCCATATCGTGCAGATTATAACTACACAAAAGGGCAGGGAGAATTGCAGCCATGACGCCTCTAATTGGGTTTTGACGCCCCCAATGCATGGTACCATTAGTTGGTTCGAAGCCTGTTCAGTAATCCCCCAAGAATACTGCCATTTCAATTAGTTCACTCAATTCTCTGACAATTCCAACCAGCTATATTTAACGCGATTTTGAAATTTTCAGAAATTATCACTCACAGAACAACCAGCATTCTCGCCATATTGGCAGTAGTCCACTTCAGAATGTGACAAATATTTGTTAAAAGAAATTATAGAAGCTGCCAATTGAAACACTACTTTAGTAAGTCCGTTACAGTAACCCTTGTCATAAAACTACAGACTAATACAGTATTCCGACGTTTTCACCGTGTTTAGGATCACGTGACATATATGCGGCCACCAACTTCGGCATTGCCCCTTCCTAGTGATTTCAACCACATTCAATATCCCCTCTCTTCTGCTAAACTTCCATTCAGGTATCTACCAAACATGAATAGCGCTCTGCCTGAAGAGCCGAATGGCAACCTAATAGGAGCCACGTCTGAGCCAATAGCAGAGTCTTCAGTTCCAATCGCACAAACTCAACCCACACCAGACCCGCCCGTGACCCAAGAGACCCAAGAGACTAAAGAGACCCAAAAACAAGCCTTGATGAGAAAACTCGAGCAGATACCCATCAAGAACCTCAAGGAAATCATCACGAACCAAATCGACTTGGAAATACGCTTGAAGCACCAAGAATTGAAGCTTACTCAGGAAGAGGTGGGCAAGATAGAAGCACAAATGCTTGTGCTTCGGAAGTTCTTCGAGGTACCCAACGACGTGAAGATCAGTAGCGAGCCCAGTGAGTTTACAATGAAGTACTTTGATTTGTTGAACAAGTCACTCTCGGTGCGTTACAACGACCTCCAGGGAGCACACACTCCCGATCAGCATTACAGTTACGGTGGCAAAGGCCTCTTCAAGCCCGACTTTTTAGGAGAGAATCAAGGGGCTTTCGGGGCCGCGGCGGGCTTCGGCAACGAGATAAGCGTTGCTCCTTCACAACAAAGCGGAGGATACAGAACACGATCCACCACCTCATCTTTGCGGCCATCGTACTCGTCAGTGTCAGGCCCTTCGGGCCAACTGGCCATGAGCAAGAGCAGTCAACAGAACTTCGGGTGCCTTTACAGGAGAACAGATGGCATCATAGTGAAGCTCACATGCCCCGATTGTCAGAGAAGCAATTTCTCGTCTGCACAAGGGTTCCTCAATCATAGCAGAATAGCGCACGCCAAAGAATACACTTCCCAAGATGCCGCAGCATTGAAATGTGGGGAGATCTTGCCAAACATCAAACAGGACCCTGAGGGTGAGGCCAGTATCCAGAGCTTGCGAGAGAAGAATTTGGATCCCAATAAGAACTTGAATGTCAACGAGATATATTTCAACGGGTTGAGCAACTCGTTGAATACAGTGCACGACAGCGTGAACCCCAAGGTCCTGGTCGACAAAAAATCACCCTCGGCTGAGGCGAAGCCCAGTACGGAAGCTGCCGATGGCGCTAACAAGCCGCCGCAGCCACCCAGGGAAAGTGAGCTTCTCAAGAAGCTTGTTAAGGAAGGGAAAATGAAGAAGGAGGACTACGAAAAAATGCTCCAGGACGTCAAAACCCCCGTCACCAACGCACATCTCTTTGAGAACGAAGTGGACGAGGAGGACTCGCTCACAGACACGCCTCCGCCCATAGAACAGTCGGACCTCAGGAGCAAGCTCAAGCGGAGGACGTCGCGAGGCGGCATCAACATCAGCACACCGGTGGACCCCATGGGAGCTGTTGAGCCGGAAAAAGACAAGGAAAACGACCCGAAGTCGGTTTCCAACAAGGACCCCAAGAGACGCAAGAAAAACTAGCGAGCCTTTGACAGGCCCAGTCCTTCCCATGTCCTCTTCCTCTGGTCCTAGTGTGTCCCTATGTATACTACTATTACTATCTGATGTCGCGTCCTGCACACAGCCCATAAAAATTTGTAGTGAAAAGCTCATCTCACTAGTCCATCTCTCCAGGCTCTCATCAACTCTACTACAACATGTCGAATGGTCCGTTCATTTGCGCCAAGTTCAGTCCCACCAGGACCTACTTGGCTTCTGGCCATGTTGCCTTGGATACCCACCAGATCAAGGTCCAATCGGTGAACCCATCGCAGGCCCCACTCAACACCTCATTCAACCTTGACAAGTCCAGCAAGCTCAGCCAAATCTCGTGGATTCCATCGTCTGGCGACCAGCATATACTAGCATTGAGTTTAACCAAAGGTTCCATTCTCATATACTCGCCTTTGAGCAACGAGGTCGTTGCGGAACTCACCACTCCCAGCCATGCATCCATCGTGGACTTCCACTTCTCCTTGCACACCCAATCGTCGTGGTCCTGCGACAACGGCGGCTCCATATGCGAGTGGGACGTGGTCAACTACAAGCTCTTGCAGTCCTTCAATATCAACGACATCTTGGAGAACGCCGAGGCCATCAACAGAGTGTCCACCGTCATGTATAACGACAAGCCCTGCTTGTTGTTAGGTTCTCATGCCGCCTACATGGTGGACATTGCTAGCCACCAGATCATCAAGACCTTCCCAGGCCACATGCAGCCCATCAATGCCATTGTCCCAGTGCCCAATGACGCCGACTTGTTCGTGACCAGTGCTAGAGGCGACAGATTCATCAACTTGTACTCGATCTCCAAGGGCAGCACCAAGACAGTCTTTGTTTCGCAAGCTTCCATTTTGGACGTTGATGTTGGTGTTCAGGGGGACAAGTCCATATTGACATGTATTGACGAAAATGGAAACTTGGAAGTTTTCACCAACCCCTTCAGCTTATTGATTCCCGCCGTCACAACCCCACAGTCGAAAAAGAAAAGAAGAAACGCCTCGCAGATCCAGTCCAGACCTTCCAATGGTATCATCAAATTATCCAGACCCGAAGAAGAGATCAAAAACGCCAACGACGCTAACTTGAACATCAATTGTATTTCCATCAACTATGACTCCATTTTGATTTCGTGGTTGGAAAGCGGCAACGTGCCATACTTCGACTCTGTCAAATGGATTGACGAGTCTGGTGAAAATTTGCTCAAAACAGATAGAGTAATCTACAAGTCCAGACCCAACTTCAAGACAACTACGCATATCTCCCATGGCCATGACGTCGCTTCTGCAAAGCATTACGACGAGGGACACACCATAGTCACCGACGGTGGCAACTTCAAAGACTTGGATAATGAAGAGCTCAGTGAAACTTTGGCCGATAAGTTGGAGAGACTCACAACCGACCAACAACCCAAGAAGAACCGCACAAAGAAGAAGTTAGGAGGCAAGACCGGTACTTTGACTATAGTGTTGGCTCAATCGTTAAGAAACAATGATAACTCCTTGTTGGAATCCGTGTTGAGCAACAGAGACCCTCAAGTCATACAAAATACCATCAAGAAGCTTGACTCTTCGTTGGCAGTGATTTTGTTGGACAAACTTTCGGAGAAGATCCAGCGTCAAGCCAGCAAGTTCGACCAGTTGAAGTACTGGTTGAAGTGGATTGTCATTATTCACGGAACTGTCTTAGCATCTATTCCAAACTTGAGTATTAAGCTTGCCAATTTGCACTCTGTGTTGATCAAAAAGGCCAACACCCTTCCACGGTTATTGGAGTTGGAGGGCAGATTGAACATGTTAAGCGAACAGAATGAGCTCAAGAAGGAGATTTTGAGCCAAGAATTCGAGGATTACGAGGAAGAAGAAGATAGCGATGTTGAGTACAATGAGGAAATAGATGATGCTCAAGCATTAGGAATCATCGAATCCGATTCCGACGAAGACATAGACATGGACGGTGTCGACGATTTCGAGGCTGACAGTGATGAGGAAGTTTATGACGAAGACGATGAAGACTTACAAGCTGCCATCGACTTGGATGGACCTGAAGATGACGCCGAGGAAGAATAGAGAGGTCATATCTAGATTGACGCACTTCCCAGCATATGTACCATAATACAAGATAGAAAACTGGCCGTAGAATTGTATTCGTATAGAATTCACCATTAATTTATAGAATTGCTACTAATTTGTACGATTCTCCATTACTTATCAGATGCTTAGAGGGAAATGACAGCTCTAATACAGTCACCGTTGTGCATATCGTGGAAGGCGGTGTTGATATTCTCCAAGTTGTGTCTATGGGTGATGAATTCATCCACCTTCAACTTGCCTTGCATGTAGTCCTCAACAATGCCTGGCAATTGGGTTCTACCCTTGACACCTCCGAAGGCAGCTCCCTTCCACACTCTACCGGTGACCAACTGGAATGGTCTGGTGGCGATTTCCTTGCCGGCCGCAGCAACACCAATGATGATGGATTGTCCCCAGCCCTTGTGGCAAGCCTCCAAGGCGTTTCTCATGACTTGGACATTTCCGGTACAGTCGAAGGTAAAGTCACAACCTCCGTCAGTGAGCTCCACAAGCTTTTGGACAATGTCGGTGCCTTCGGGGAGGGTAGTAGGGTTGACAAAGTCAGTAGCACCGAACTTGTCGGCCCATTCCTTCTTCTTGTCGTTGATATCAACCACAATGATCTTGGAGGCCTCTCTTTCGACGGCACCTTGGACGACGGACAAGCCGACACATCCAGCACCGAAGACCGCAACAGTGTCGCCCTTTTGCACGTTGGCGGTGATGGTGGCAGCACCGTAACCGGTGGTGATACCACAGCCCAACAAACAGGTCTTTTCTGGCTCGGCCTTGGGGTTGACAGCAACCACAGAGATGTCGGCAACCACGGTGTATTGGGAGAAGGTAGAGCATCCCATGAAGTGGAGCAAGTCCTTGCCCTTGCACTTGAGTCTGGAGGTACCGTCTGGCATGACACCTTGGCCCTGGGTGACTCTGATCTTCTGACACAAGTTGGTCTTGCCAGACTTGCAGAACTTGCACTCCCGGCACTCTGGGGTATACAATGCAACAACGTTGTCGCCAACCTTGACACTGGTGACGCCTTCGCCCACAGACTCAACGATTCCGGCACCTTCGTGTCCCAAAACCACGGGGAAGGCTCCCTCAGGGTCCACTCCACTCAAGGTGTAGGCATCGGTGTGGCACACACCGGTGTGGGTGACCTTGATACGGACTTCGTGGGCCTTAGGAGGGGCAACCTCGATGTCTTCGATGGATAATGGGGCGCCAGCCTCCCATGCAACGGCGGCCTTACAGGTGATTGTCTGATGTTAGTATAACTGCCAGGGTAATTTTCGAGATAAGTATAAGTGAAGGCGGATTTCGAGGTTGGACTGGCCCAACCAATGTCTTCGAATTGACAGGTCAATTGCAGCTTGATCGGGACTAGAACCAAACGTGGCCCTAGTGGCAAATTTTCACCTGGGGAAGGCTAGCATCAAGAGTGTCTCGAGGCGATAGCAAATCCTGACTTGAAGTAATCGAATCAATCCGTTTGTGCCTCCTCCAGAATCCTGCTACGCACCTTTCCAACAGTAGATTCGGACATGTTCTGGAATAATTCTGGAATAAGTTGACTGGGTCAAACTCTGGACAAGAATATATATGGAGGAGGTCAGGATAGCGGGTCTGAATGCAGTATAAAATTCCTCCACAAATCCGTGTCCAATTAGGCAAAAAAAACCGCACAGCATAGACTAAGATACTGACTACACATATGGTAGTGACAAACAGGAAAGGGAAATTAGACGATATGGTGTCTTTCCATGGCCCAATCCCGAATTTCAATATTATTTCAAGGTCAATGTCCGAGTTAATTGGTTATCATCAAATTTGATTATTATATAGAGCAGCACTATTTTACTAGTAGAAGACTAGTTGCACACTAGGAAAGTCCTTTAACATTCAATGCTAGAAGATGCAATATCTTACTAGTAGACGCACAATCTTCATTCCTATCCATAATCTTTCCGCTACTATCATTATAGTTGTCACCTTCCGACTCCACTAACCCTACATGTATCTAACCAGTAGTCTGTGTATTCCAGTTGTATCTACAAAACAGCACCGAAGCCGAAGGTCAACTTGATGGCCAACACATAAACAGACTCAAATCTATCTTTGACTCTTTCCTCCTCTCCGATGGGAATGCCCGAGAACTTGGTCACCATCTTAGTCTCCCCATCACTCTGCACAAGCTGGATATCCAACTCAGCAAAGTGGCCAGTCTTCCAGTCCTCCAATCTCCAGAGCTGGACAATGCGTGAGTTGGGCACCAAGCGGAGGATCTTACCTGAAACTGCACCTCCAAACAACTTGAATTCAGACCCTTCGGAGGGTGGGAACTTCTCAATCTGGGGGTATGAACGAGTCCAGGCGGCGATTCTCGCGTCATCCAACAAGGTGATGTAGATCTGCTCCGCTGTAGTGTTGAAAACCGGCTCAATATGAAGGGTCGAAGTGTTGTACTTGGGGGTGTTCGAGTCCTGAGCCTTCACTGGGGCGGAAGCCTGTGGCTTGGCGGCGGCAGCAGTAGAAGGAGTGGGTAACGATGCTTTTGGAGCAGGAGAGCTCGAGCCAGCCTGTTGGTTGGCCTTGGTGAAGGAGGAGTTCACCTGTTCCGGGTTGAGTTGGATGTCGGAACTGTGTGTGGTGATCAAGTCGTTTCCGAATCTCATCAAGACGTCTCTGATAAGTGGAATTAAGTGCTTCTTGGCCATCACGCGGAATGGCTCGGCTTCCAGGTCTTCCTTGTAGATGCTGAGTACGAACTGGAGCTCATCAGCCTCGGTGTCGTAGGCCAACTCAGGAATAGTAAGCGAACCCTCGTACTTCATCTCATCTTTAGAGTAGTACGCCACGTTCAACACCAACTTCAATTGGAACAAAGAAATCACCTTGCCCTTTCTCTGACATACTTCAACGTCACCTTCCACAGAAGAAACAGACTTGACTGCAACGAGCTTGTGGGCATCTTTGGCACTCAAGCCGTCCAATTTTTCACTGAAATAGGCCTTGGCCCATGACATGCAGTTCTTGTCGACCCAGTGCCAGTTGTTAGGATTGTTAACCACCATTGCTTCACGAGTTAGAGATGGAGAAATTGATGATATTTAAAGACTAATTGCATTCATGGAACAGTCTAGAAAAAAGGTTTTGTGTCATTTATCTATGTAGACCAGCTGGAGGTTTAGCTCCAGTCTGGACCCCACCAAAGCTACGTTACATACATTAAATCAGGCGTCGACCTCCATGGCATCGCCGAAAGTGATCACGGTTTCCTGGATGTCCAAGATGTCCCGGACGTTTTCTCTCAACACCGCCGTGGTGCCTCTAGCGAACTTGTAGTTTCTGGCCTTCTCGGACCGAACATTGGGCGTGAGGTAGTTTCTGTGGAGCTCTGCGTCCTTGCCTAACTCCATCACACACAAGTCGACGTTGGAACCGGAACCCAAATCGTTCCAGATACCGGCCTCGATGGCGTCGGCACACAACTTCATGGCCTCCTCCTTGGTCATGTCCTCCTTGAAATGGGTCTCCAACACCGCCATGGCGGCCAAAGAACCCGAACCCAACGACTGGTACTTGCCCACGTCGGTGGAGCCGTGTGCTTGGACAGACAACAAGTGTGCGCCGGTGGGGTCAATACCCGCCACGATCAAGTAGGCACCCAAGTGGCCTTGGTACTTGAACAAGTGCTGTTTCAACATGGTCAATGCGGTAATCACTCTGGGCTCCCGGTTCTGCAGCAACGAGTGCAACTCTAAGTTGGATGCTATCAATTGTGTCACCATCTCGGTATCGGCAGCGGTACCGGCACCAGCACACCAGATGCGGGGGGCCAAGCGATGCAACTTCTCACAGTTCTTGTCGGCGACAATAGGACCGGCTGTGGCTCTGGTATCGGCGGCAATCACCACTCCTCCCTTGAACTGGCAGCCCACAATAGTGGTACCGGTGGAGGTGGCCTTGGGGGTGCCGAAGCCTTTGGTGGACAAGTACTGGTTTCTTTGGTAGTTTTCAAAACTCAATCCCGGCATTGTATCGATATAGATAGAAACACGAGACCTTGGACGATGGGGACACAAGTATTCTCTGGATTGTTGAGAGTAGTTGGACTAGTTACAGTTCCACTTTGCCTCCGGAATTTTGGCGACACCCGCACGACCCAAAATGTTTGTACAAAGTTTTCCAACCTGATCCAGTCAGAACCACGAATGGACAAGCCGGAGTCGGTGGCAGAGACCGGAATTGAACACTAAGCAGCACCTGAAACAGGCCCCATTGCACGCATCATCGCGTCTTACCGAATCTCCGCTCCTTTCCTTTGAAGTACCCGCACAAATGGACGATCGGTACAGCTACATCACACTAGCCAAGGTCCAATGCTTGGTGGTGCCGATAAACGCGTGTTCCCTGGCCAATTTCGACCGCTACCTTGAAATAATACGAAAGAACTCCAACGAGGTCCGTCTTTTGGACATTTCCCCCAACACTGCACTCCATGAATTCAATCCTCAGACCTTTCCCAACGGCAGGATAATCTACGATTATGTCACCATCGCCCCAGACAGCGAATCGATCTTCTTGCATGATTTTGAGCCGGCCCGCAAGACCTTCGTGATCTTGGGATTGGGTACGTACGACCCACAATTCGACGTCCTGGAGGCGGTGAACAACTTGAGAAAAATATATCCCAGTTCCATTGTGCATAATTTGGTGCTTTTCGATGCTCCCGAAGGCTTGACCAAGTCCTCTACCAAAGAAAACAACGTGTTCTACCATAATGGGACCTTAAAGCTGAATATCACAGCCATGGAGACCATCATGTGCGATGTTAGCGGAAACTTCTTGGCCGCCTTAAGCACCTATGCATCTTCCTACACAAATATCACCTTGAGATCTCCTGTTTCCATCACCGATAGTCACACTTTGACCAAGACAATTCATCAAGCACAGAAGCGGTTAAGCTCAGGGTCCACATCCTTTAAAGCTTCCTTTGGCAGCAATGGCTCGCCCCAACAAGCATCTGCAGACCCTAAATCAAAGCATCAGCAACGTCATAATGGACGGCAATCCAAGTTAATGGGCAATTTTTACCTTCTCGCAGGAAAATACCCCCAAGCCCTCCAATCTTTTACTGAAGCATTGGTCAATTTAAAGAAATGCGAGGACTTTCTTTGGCTTGGAAGTGCATTGGAGGGAATTGCCATGAGTGTATTACTCTTGCAATACGTTGGACAAGCATACCAATTACCCAGTCAGATAATTTGCAGCGTTCTTCAAATTTCAAAAAGCAAGTTACACTCTATGACATCTAGTTCGACTAGCGGAGTAACATCACCAAAAAGAGGCTCGATTGAGTCTACTCCTGTTGCAACTCATCTTTCATTACCTTCACGCAAGCATCTGAACTCAATTCATTCTCCTAGAAATTCTACTAGCAGTAATTTAAGTTTCAACTTCACTTCCGCTCCAGATTTATCTGCATTATCTTTACCTGCATTTATCAAGTTGATTTCATCAAAAGTTTTGCATTTTTACAATCTCAGTACGAATGATTATGAAAATATGGTACCTGATATTGTGTATGTTGAATCGATTTTACGCACGATCAAGTTCATGATCAGCGTTTATTTGGGTTCTAGTGATCTAGATTCGAATTTGCTTGATCACATTGTCAAATCAAGTAAGCTTTCTGGATCGATTTCAGAAAAGCATTATTTCCTGAAGAATGAAATCTTATTGGAAATTGAAAAGGTTTTCGCATTAAAAATTGCTGATATGGGTATTACTGATCAGTGCAGAATTTATTGTTGCTTGGCCTCAATGTATTCTGACTTGAAACTGTTCCGCAAAAGAGCTTTTATTTTGCGCACGTTGATGATTGAAATTCTACCCAAATTGGAACAACATCTCAACGCTAACCATTCAGCAATTGAAGAAGTCACTTCAAATATCAATGGGCTTACTGAAAGCACATCACACAATTCAAGCATAAGGTCTATCTTCGATTATTTGTTTTCCATTTATAACATTGATTGCGCATCAGAAAGTTCATCCAAAGATTCATACAACCATTCACAAGGTAATTGGGCAGCCCTTCAAATTCTGCTGATAAGGTTGGCATTGAGAATTGCAGAAATTTTAAAAGATTATGAGTTCATTTTACAATTATGCACTTTGCTTTTGACGAGATTTACACATTGCTTGACAGCAGAGGATCAAGTTAAATTAAAAGATAAAATTGACAGCTTGATATATTTGTCGAACAGGAATAAGTTGAATTTGTCTACTAACTACTGGGATCCTTTTCTTGTCAGAAAAGTCAAATTTATCAGCAATCGCCACAGAGACGAATTGGTTTCATTCTTGGAATATGAACAAAATAATAAGGTGAGTGAATCTAAACCAGTTGCTCTGATAAATGAACCCATAATTTTCAACCCGTACTCGAAGCAAAAGAGTACAGGAATCAACAAGGATAAATTGTTGATCAAAGATGAAATTTATCAACTCAAGGTTCAATTACAAAATCCCTTTGCATTTGAAATTGAAATAAACGACATCACAATTGTTACTGAAGGTGATGTGCATGTCCAAACTCTACGCAATAATCTCAAGTCTATGAACCTGCCCATTTCTATGCAAGTTCCTAGCACTTCAATTCCCAAGCCAAATACTTTTAACAGCAAACTTAGGAGCTCTCCTAGCTTGAACAAAACTCCAGTGATCTCACCTCCTATAATTTCTTCTAGCCAACCAAATTCAACATCATTGATTATACCTCCTAACTCACTTGAACATTTCTTGGTAACATTCAGGACTTTGGATGATGGTGAACTTTCAATCGTTGGGTTCTATATTAGCATTGATAATTGTGAAGAACAGTTTTTCAGAATAGTGGACAAGGAACTTCATAAACAAGACTTAAAGATTCCTTTCCCTCAGCCACTTCCAACACCAAGTGGGATAATTGAAAAAGTCGGTACTAACTTGGAGACTGGTAATATTGAATCGAGAGTATCGTTAAAGAAACTCAATTTAACTGTCATTCCAGTTCAACCGAGCTTGTCCCTTACTAGCATTCTGGTTACAAATGGATGGATCATGTTGTTAGAGGGAGAGAAAATTCCATTTTCGCTTTCCTTGACCAATCATTCTAGCGAAGTGATTAATTATCTTTCATTCTCATTTTGGGACTCTACTGTTGATGGTCTCAACAAGAAATTGAGCAATAATGTGGGTAATCAACAGCTCACGGCTGCTGAAATTTATGAAATTGAGTGGTATCTTCTCAAATTCAAGCCCTTTAAGATATTAAACAAGGATGTTATCAGTAAGAAATATGAAAAGATTCTTCCCAATTCAGAAATCACTATAAATTATGAAATTACCGCCAAGCGTGGCATTCGAGAACTGAAAATAATTTTGGAGTATGCCCACAAACTTTCTGACTTATCCAAAAGTTTTGTCAAGTATGTTCAAGTTCCGCTTAATCTTTCTATCATGCCTTCTTTGGAAGTTGTTGGATGTGACATGTTGCCATTATTCTCTTCTTCACTTCATGGGTTTGAGGGAATAAAAGGTGAATTGGCACATGTCAACTTGGAAAAGGTGATTAGATTCATTACTTCCATAATTGATTCGGAAACTAAAGACATTAGTGACTATTGTTTGTTGTTAGTTGATTTAAGAAATTCCTGGACAGAGAAATTGCAGAGCAACATTGAGTATATCATTGAAGAAAACGACACATTCAGAGTTGAAGAATTCATAGAACCTGGAAAGACTTCAAGATTCTTATTACCTATGAAACGTATTTCCAATGATGATGTGGACTTGACCCAGCGAATTCCTTCTTTAAGAAACAAGCAATTTGTCAAGAATTATGCTGTCAGTGAGCAAGAAGAAATGAGAATGAGAGAGCTCTTTTGGCTTAGGAAACAAGTGTTAGACAATTTAAAGGCTACATGGAAATCTGTGGGAAGCGTCAATGGGAGAAATGGAACTGTTGAGTTGAGAAGTATCAGAATAACTCCAAAAATGGCCAACATCTTGATTTATAATCCTATAAGGATCACTAGTTGTATTTTTGCCGATAAAAATGCTGCAGATCCTATCAAGAAGGTAGGCACTCAATACAACTTGAATATTGAAGAGTTCTACTTTTTGAGAACCACAGTGACCAATAATTCCAAGAAAACTCTTAGGGGAATTCTTAGGCATTTGCCCTTCCCAACTAGTGGACTCAATGTGCTCGCTACAAATAATCCAAACTTCTCACAGTTAACAATCGATAGAAGAATTCTTGTCAACGGAGTTCTACAAAATCATCTTGGAGAAAAGGGGATTGAACCCGGGGATAAAATCGATATTGATTTGAGTTTTGTGATCCTCGAGAAAGGAGAATATGAGTGGGGCTCGGTGTTGGATGTTTTGAATATTGAGAATATTCAAGTGACAGAACGGGAGCCTTTGACAGTTTGTGCCATGTGATTCAAGGTCAAATGAGTGCAAACTGTAGGTATTGGATCGGATTGGATTGGATTGCTTGAGTTTTCTTCGATTTGTATAGAACTATGTATTAAAATGTCATTATTTACAAGAGTGTGCCTAGGTATTATTTTCTGTTATCCAATTTGAAAGGCAAAGGTTGGGCACCGTCGGCCTCCAACTTTTCGATGTAACGAGCTCTAGTCAAGTCACTAAATCTCTTTTCCTGGAAATGCTTGACCCAACTGGCCACACACTTGCCTTCGAAGTCCTTCTTCAAAGCTCCACAGTGCTTCTCCACATTGGGGAGCTCTTTGGGGTCCACCGAGTTGTCGATCTTGTTGTTCGTCAAACACTCGAAAAATGCATCACGTGAGTCCCAGCACTCCTTTCTCTTGGACTTGTTTGGAGGCAACTTTGGTACGTCTTCGTTCAGGCTGAAAAATCCCATGGTGTTTAGTGGCCACAATCGTAGTGGAGAGCTTGAATTTTCAGATTCTACTAGTATTGAGAATTACGCTGTGGTCACGTGCCGCAATAGAAAGCGACGACTACACTTGCCACCAATAGTAGTACCTATACTGCTTAGCGTAGCATGGTGTCTCTGGTGGTTCCTTTGCACAAGTAGTTAACTCGTCAATTCTAAAGGTCATGTTTGTTCTGACTCGTGCTGACCTTCTATTCCCGAGTCTCGTCTTTGTCTCAAAAAGGGTAGCCTTTGCCAGCCGTGATTTCCCGGGATGGTCACATGACGCCATCTCTGGGCCCCGCATATTATTAAAGAAGACAGGCCCCATTCCTGAAGGCCATTTATATAATTGTCATCCGCTTGTTTCGTCAACAAACCCAACAGTTCCAAATGCCACTTCGCACAGATCTGACTACATCCCTTATTCTTCCTGTGCCTGAAGAGGCCAACTATGAGATCGAGCACGATGCCCATGACTTGAATCATCCCATCTTCAAGATCAGATACAGGTCCAACTCTATTATTTCTACTGGTGAGCTTTCGGAAACGTCGACCCAGGAGAAGTTGCCTGTGATCAAGGTGTTGGGAACAGGCGGAACAATTGCCTCGAAGGGCACCTCGTCCCACCAGACCGCGGGCTACCAGGTAGATCTCACAATCGAGGAGTTGGTGATGTCAATTCCCGACCTCTCGGGCACTTGCACTTTGGAGTACGAGCAGGTGATGAACTTGGACTCTAAGGAGTTTGGAACGGAAGAATTGCTCGGCCTATACCGTAAGATCAAGAAGGACTTGGCCACCTACGACGGCATAGTCATTACCCACGGTACGGACACCATGGAAGAAACAGCATTTTTTTTGCAGATGACCCTCAACACCTACAAGCCCATCGTGATGTGTGGCTCGATGAGACCCTCTACAGCCATCTCCTCCGACGGCCCCATGAACTTATACCAGGCAATTGTCATTGCTTCGACTCGTGCATCTAGAGGCAGAGGCGTCTTGGTGGCATTGAACGACAGAATTGGCTCCGGCTTCTACATCACCAAATCCAACGCCAATTCTTTAGACACATTCAAATCCATCGGTCAAGGGTACTTGGGAAATTTCGTCAACAATGAGGTTCATTACTACTATCCAGCAACCAAGCCTTTGGGCATCAGATACTTCAATTTAGACTCCCCCTATGTCAAGAGCTTGCCAGAAGTGCCAATTTTGTATGCTCATCAGGGAATGAACAATGAGCTTTTCCAACTAGTTGTTGAGAAATTGGATGCAAAAGGATTGATCTTGGCTACCATGGGAGCCGGCTCCATGGCAGACCGGTCCAACGAATATGTTGCCAGATTATGTCAAAAAATGGACTTCAAACTTCCTGTCATTTATTCGAAGAGATCCATGGATGGAATGGTCCCAAGAGGATCCTTGCCTACATCGGTCGGTAAGGACAAATTGCCCTTCGACTGTGCCATTGCCCTGGGTTACTTGAATCCGCAAAAATCTAGAATATTATTACAATTGTGTCTCAGTGAAGGACTAGAGCTAGATGACATTAGAACCATTTTCGAGGGTCTTTACGGTGGTTAGTTATACATATATTAGTTGCAAATCAGGGGATAGCCTAGAACTGACAGCCATCAAAAATAGGTAAAGAACCATCAATAAATTAATAAATAAAGGAAAACGATTCACTAAGAGCTTTCATAAGCCTCCTTGACCTTGTCTTTACAAGATTCAAGAATCTTCTTTCTTTGCAATTTCTGAGCGGAGGTGACAAATCCGTTTTGAGGAGTCCATTCGTCATCCAAGAGAACAACGGCTTGGATGATCTCAATGCCCTTCAATCCTTGAGACTTACCAGTAGCAGCAAGCGACTTTTGGACAGCATGCAGGACCTTAGGGTCGTTGCAAAGATGTGACATTTCCATGGTTGCTACCTCATCCTTAGAGTAGATTCTCTCGTCAACCAACAAGTGCTTAAGAGCAGATTCATTTGGCAAGACGATGACGATAGGCTTGACCTTGCTTTGGTCGGCGTAAGCGCACAAGTTTAGCACGACAGAGTTGGATCTGTAAACAGATTCTAACTTCTCTAATGCAATGTACTCACCATTCAAAGTCTTAACCAAGTTCTTCTTACGATCGATAACTCTCAAAGCACCGTTCTGTGTCCACTCACAAATATCACCGGTCTTGAACCAACCGTCTTCAGTAAAGGCGTCAGCAGTTTCCTTTTCATTCTTGTAGTATTCCTTGACAATGGACTTACCAGAAAGCCAAAGCTCACCCTGGTTGTTCTTGGCATAGTAGCCACCATCAGCAACATCGACCAACTTGGCAGTGACGGCACCAGTCAAAGTTCCAGCGACATCATACTCGAAGCGGTCGTACTCACAAATGGTGGTTTGGGCACAAGTCTCAGTCAAACCGTAACCGATCAACATAGGAGCAATCAAAGTAGAAATGAAGACTTGGGTGTCCCTGGAGACGGGAGAACCACCGTTTAAGACAATTCTCAACTCACCACCAGTAGCGGCCTTGACCTTCTTGAAAATGATGTCAAAGACAGAAGCACCTGGAATGTGGTAACTGCTGAAAGTAGTCTTGGCTTTGTAAGCACCCCAGAAGACCTTTTGTGTGAGGGCTGGCATGGCCTTAACCTTGGCAATGACACCCTTTCTAACGGATTCCCAAACAGCGGGCACAGCAACCATGACGGTAGGTCTGAACTCTTGCAAGTCCGAGTTACAGTTCTTGCAGGAGGCGTCAGTCAAGGTCTTGACGTTGGCGTAACCCAAACAACCACCCCACCACAAGGATACCATCTCGAATACCAACTCGAGAATGTGAGCCAATGGCAAGAATGCAATGATACGGTCGGTGTTGCTCACGAGGAATCTGCCAGCATTGGTGGACACACCACCGATGGAAGCCAAGATGTTTCCGTGGGTGATAACGACACCCTTGGGGTCGCCGGTGGAGCCGGAGGTGTACATGATACAGGCGGTATCGTCAATCTTTGGCGAGTGGGAAACTGGGGTAGCCTTGGCGCCCAATTCGACAATCTCGTCGAAAGAGTAGAACTTGAGGTCGGGTCTGACCTCCAAGAGCTTCTGCTTGGCGGCCTGGGCGTCCTTGTATATCTTGCCGCCGGCACGGGAGTCGTTGGGGTCAATTGGCTCGTTGTGGATGATGTACTTGACGGAGGTGGCCTTTTGCAAGGGCTTGACCAATTGGCCCAAGAGGGTGTTGTCGGTGAACACACCGCTGGACTCGGTCTGGACCAAGGAGTGGGTCAAACCAGACTCACCCAAGGTGTCGTAGGCGGTGACAATGGGAATACCGACCTGGGAGGCGGCGAGGAAGGTCTGGAGCCATCTTCTGGAAGTTCCGGCAAAGATGTGGAGCTTGTCCTTCTGGTCGGGGACCAAGCCGATCTCGAGCAAACCGGCGGCAAAGGACTTGACGGTGGAGCGGAGCTCATTGAAGGTGATGTACTTGTACTTGGTGTACTCGTAGAACACCCAGTCCTTGTCGACCTTGGTCTCCTGGCCATTGACAATCTTGGAGACCTTCTTGGTCTCGGTGTGGATCTCGACGAGGTCTCTCCAGCCCATGGAGTTGCGGTTGATGTTGCGTTCCACCACCTCATCGAGGTACTCGACGAGGTTGGTTGCTTTGGAGTCCAGGGGGCGTTCGACCACGCCGGCCTTGTTGGCGTACTTTCTTCTGGGGGCGGTTTCGCCTGGCTTGGCTTCGCCGACGGCGACAGTGAGGGGGGCCATGGTGGAGGGGTCCGGCTACACTGCAGGGGGTAGGGGGGATTGGGGAGGAAGGAGATAAAGAGAACCTGGGATTGAGTTCGCAGAGGGTGCGAGCAAAACGACGAACCCATCGCATTTTATATACTGCCACCCCCAGGACGGGACAAGGGAGAGCGGTGCGAAAGGCGAAAGCGAGTGAGTGTGAAGATTACGGACAAGGGCGAGGCCGGCGAGGCGAGGCAGGCGAGGGGAGAATCGGGGCAAGAATGGAGGGGGGATGGGGGAGGGGGGCTGAATGGGGCAACCCCCGTCACAGGAACCTCCACGACTCGGGGGTCCTGGGGGCTGTCCCCTCCTCCTTGCCATTGGAGTCCGTCACTGACCTACCGTCCGAAGAGTCTCCGTGCACAGAGCCCGCCGTATTGGGAGGTCCCAGAAATTTCCCTAGTGGGATAATACGCAACCTCGACCAAAAGGGCAAGTGCGGAGGGAGGGAGAGAGGGAGAGAGGGAGAGAAGAAGCGGAGGAGGAGGAGGAGGAGGAGTAGGGAGGGAGATAGGAAACGGGGAGTGCGCCCCCGGTGGCGGTGACGGTGGCGAGCCTGTGCCAATCACACCGTGACAGTCGCATCTGGGGGAGTGTGAATCTGTCGTGTGAATCTGAGGACGGAGAATCTTTGGGCATTCTTGCTGGGGGGAGGGCATCGTGGTGGATCTTTCACGTGAGAGACCACTACTCCGGCGGCCGGCACCACACGGACTTGGAGCTGCCGGTGCTGTGGTGTGGCCACGGCAGTGCAGGGACCGGCAGGTGCCGGCGGCGGCAGGTGCAGCAGCAGCAGAAGCACGTGCAGCAGCGGGCCCTGAATCGTGGTGGTGGTCGTGGTGGCAGGCGAAACGACCCGAGGCTTGTCCCACTCCCAAAAATGTTGGATGGCCTCCTGCAGACAATTCTGTTGGATTTCTGGCTCAGATCGCACTGCACATTTCCGTGGCTGCAACAGCAGCCATGGCCAGAGCTTTGGCAGGCCTGGGGGCTGGAGCTGGAGGAGGACCTGGGCTGACGTGGTGGCGATGGGCTGGTGCTGTACGTGGGAGCTCAGTGCCGGGCGGAGGGTGTCAGACGTGCGGCGTGCTTGCCTCGGTTACTGCAGTCCCGCCTCCTGCTGTGTCTATTACGCATGCCGATGCGCGCACCACATTTGCAAGCCGGCATTGCAGGAGGACAGCACAAGCGAGATGCACGCTACGGAGATCGCATGAGGAGGGCAGAGAATGACGAGAGGAGATGATCCAGAGTCACGGATACCGTGACGGCGGTTGCAGACACGGTGGATCTGCACCCCCTGGTGGGTGTAGTCACCAACAAAGGGGCGGGGACGCCGGTGTGGGCACCCACGTGATGTGTCAATGCCCGCAGCTGATGGCGCACGCAGTGATGAACCAGCCCAATGCGGACGGACTTGGATATCTTATCTCGGAGATGGCAGACAGGAAGTCCTGCACCATCGCCCCGGACTCTGCGACCACCACCATGGAAGGCCCAGGACGGGGGCTCGGTATCGGGACATTGAACGGGAGCTCGGTACCGGGACACTGGTCGGTGGCTGCGGAAAGTGCCGAGGACTTGGAACTTGGGCCATGGAACCTGGAACCTGGATGTGAGGTCGCCACAGGCAATTGGCCCAGGGATTATGACCAGGGAGAACATTAACGGGGGGTGAAGACAGAATGGGTATGGGGTGTGCTGGGAATGGATCTTGTGCCTCGGTCTATCCATATCAGCCCTACGACACAGCGTGCAATACACTGTCATCATACACCGCCATCTGGACTACTAGGAGAGGTGTTGTCACCAACTCCGTTCGTCTTCTTCCGAGACCGAGGCCCTTATTGTTCCTTCTGGCTCTTGCGGCATCCACACCACCACTTCGACCAAGACTACAATAGTGGTTTCCCCATATCAGCCTGACAACTGTGTCTACGCTCAGCCTGGAGTCGGCCACTCGGTTGCTTTATTGCGGTCTGTCACTCTGGGCAGTTCCGGTCGGGCCAATTTTTCGACCAATCCGTGTGGTACTTTGGTTTCTGACATTCTCCAGATTTCTGGAGTCTATCTCTTGGCTACTAATGCTTGGTATTCGGCGCTTCTATGGCTTGTCATGTTCTTTTGCTCTATCGCTTGGCCATGTATTCTCTGGCTCTATCTCTTGGCCGTGTATTCTCTGGCTCTATCTCTTGGCCAGCAATGCTTTGTTCTTTATCTCTGGCTCTAATGCTTGGTTTTCCTCGTTCTTCCCTTGGCTACTTATTCTTGGTTTTCTCACTTCTATCCCTTGCTTATCTATTCTTGGTCCCCTATCTCTGGCTCCAATGCTTCGCTTCTTCCTTCTTCCCTAGGCTACTGATTCTTCTTCTCCACTTCTTCCTCAATTTCTACATTCCGAATTGGTGCACTACAGTTGCTATGGTGCCCCTGGTTATGCATCGCCAGGCGCTGCATTCGGACTCCGGCAGTTTGTGTACATCAGGTTACATTTACCGAGGGGGGTCTGTTCCAGGTGAACATCAGCAATTCCAACACTATAAAGAAGCGACTGAAGCCACTTCTCTCGTTGCACGCGGCCTGTCTTGTACTTCTTTCCCTCGTGAGCACATGTTCGCGTCTTGTTTCCTTGTAATTTTCTCACCCCCCTGTACTCTAGTTCTTGCATTCTACTCTTTCCTCCTTATCTTCTCTTCCGATGGTCCTAGGCCCTCCGCCCATTGAACTGATTTCCACTGTTTGTACAGTATCGCTTTGCGAATCGTTCGCATGAAAGGCAATATTCTGGTGGCTCAACAGGTGAATTTGCTGGCCCAAATTTCATCCCAATTACAATCCAACACTCATTCCACCGATGACATCATCCCGGCCTCCATCTGCTGTTGTGCTGCAATTTGTATCTTTCCCACCATTTCTTCCTCGCTAAACCCCTGATTTGGTCAGGCCAGGGGCCAGGGCCGAGATCCATCTGGTCCCATTAACCCCAAAGTCCCCACTTCACACATTGTTGGCCTCCACTTCACCCCAGACCTTTTCAATTCCTACCCTCTACATTATCGCCAACAATTCTCTCAATTTAGTGACATAGTTACCGCCATTGGCAGTATCGCCTCCATTGGCTCCTGTTTCTTTCCTATGGTCCGATATCTGAGCCTCGCATTGATATCAAGACAATACAACAGAATAGAAAACGATACAATACGATGGGCTGGCTCCAAAACTACCCCCCTCAGCGTGACCTTCTTGTTCAGAAAGTTAATTAGATCCATTCAACTTCCTCTTCTATCTATCTACACTTCTCCCATTCGGGGTATGCTTCCTGGCTAGTCCAGGGGCTTGTGCTACATTGCATCTATAGCATTGTTAGCCTCGTTTCCCCAACCATACCCCTCTCACTCCAAGGAACTGTAACTGTAATTGCATTAATTCCTGCTTTCCCCAGCTCCAAAGAAGGCGAAATCCCCGTGCTCCCAATAGCTGCTCGATACCCTGTAATTTTGGGAAGTAGTAGTGTATCCCGACACAGTCTCATCCCTAATTCCAAAAACAATTTCTACTGAATAACCTATCAGTAGCATTTAGCTTATATTCACAGGCACTTGTCCATGCGTAGTGTATTTTATTCTGGCTTTAATTTTGCCTCTATATTGAGTTCTTTTCCGAATAAGCTCTATTGTTGGTAAATTAATATGAGAGAACCATTCCCTTGGTAGTAGCTGATGTGTTGAAGGTGGGGTAAGACCATTAGCTAAATCTGGTTCAGGCTTTCAACTCCACTTGGAAAATATATCCATACTGCAGTTAATATTCAGCTATTGCATAATGTTCGACAATAAATTTGTAGCAGCCCCTTCACTGCATCTAATCTCTCTCTTCTCCTATTATGCGTCTACAACTCTGTTCTTAGTCGTTTCTTGTATTATTATGTGCTTAGGTATTAGTATCTACACCGGAGATTAGACCTGCAATCTCTCCTCGAATCTCAACTCGTTGTTGATTGGCAATCCAACCAACAATCTCAACAAGTTCTCCAAAGCTTGTCTTTGCTTGTTCAAACCGTTAATTGGTTGGAAACCAGGCTTGCTCAATGGAGCCTTCAACCAGTATGATAACAAGGTCAAGACAGCGTAGAAGTCGTGGTACTTGTCTTCGCTCTCATCCGCGCGCTTGTATTGAACTCTTTGCAAGAACTCGGTGATGATGACCAAGTCAATGATCAATGGAGTAGCCAACAAGGAGTCCTCACAGACATTGTGGATAGAGATCTTGTTGTGTCCTCCCAACATCAACTCGGAGTAGTACTCATCCATGGCAACCTTGGAGTCACCAACAGCTGGCAAGTACTTGATGACAATACAGTGGTCGATTTCCTTACCGTTCTCGTCGTTGTACAAGATTTGGTTAGATTCGATGATGTCATCGACAACGGATTGTTTAGAAATCTCCTTGGAGCGGAATTGCTTTGGAGCACTCAAGTTGTAACCGTCGTTGTTACCCAAGTGGTTGTAAGATGCAATGGAGACTGGACGAATACCAGCGTCGACCAAGAATTGAGCCAAGACAGACTTGAGCTTGGTTTGACCACTCTTGAAGTCATCACCTCCGATGAAAGTTCCGTACTTCTCGGCCAACTCAATGACACCAGGAACGAAGGTGTTTTGTGGAGAACCGTTGATGTATGGAACATTTTCCAAGATGGAAGCAACGGCGAAAATAGTGGATGGGGCAATTTCATCGTGACTGTTCTTGATGGATTCCAACAAGTTGTCGGCGGTGTCGTTGACCTTCTCGTGGACTTCAGCGTATCTTTCGGTGTTGGCAGTCCACAACACGATGACCTTGTCCAAGTTGTTTTGCTTCTTGAAGTCACGGATGTCGGTTCTGATCTTCTCGAGGTCGGCCCACTTGTTACCAGTGTTAGCTTCACCACCCTTACCGGTGTTGAAGATGTTGTCGGCACGCTCCTTTTGGTTCAAGGCAATGAAGTCTGGGTAGTAGATAGAGGACAATGGCTCGATCTCCTTAAGGTATGGGCGCAACTTCTCTTGCAAAGAGACGTCCAAGACCTTGGCTCTCTTCATGGCTTGGTCCAAGGTCAACTTGGAGATATCCCAACCACCAACAACCAAGTCGTTAGGGTTAACAAATGGGATGACGGAGTTGAAAGGAGCGTAAACGTCCTTACCAGCAGCATCAACACCAAGCTTGATGGTAGAAGATTGGGTGACAGATCCGTAGTAGTTTGGCTTGACAACACCTTCCTTGGTCTCGAAAGAAATGTTGTGCTTGTTGGCCAAGATGGAACCGACCAAGGTGGTACCGTTGTTACCACCCAAGCCAACCAACATCAAACCGGTCTTTGGGGTCTTCAAGTCGACCTTGAACTCGTAGTCGACGGCGGTAGGGGTAACGTTGAGGTTACCGCTGGCGTCCTTCTCGACAAGAGCGTTTTCGTAGGTGAACTTGGTGACCAAGGACTCCTCAGTTCTAACAGTCTTAGTAGAATTGAATTGAATAGACATTATGTGATGATCTAGAGCGTATAGTTTCTACTCGAAAAGTGTGGGATTTGCTCCCCTTTTTATAGTTTTTACAGCAGAGCCACTCCAGCAGACGCTAATCGCTGAATTGCTAACTGGGCAGACGGGATTGCCCTAACTTGTGGTCAATATTTCCCGATTCGTACGCGCAGGTGGCACTCTCAACAAAATCCCGCCGAAATTTCGGCGAGTGGGGACTGTGTGCAGGCAAAATCCTGTTGTGACGAACAACAATCGCCTCCTATTTACTGCGGCGGGTTTCACTCGGTCCAATCGGTAAATCCTTTGAATTGAAAGGCAGAGGCTGTCTAAGGGTGCAGGGGTAAATGGGTATGAAAAGTAGCCCTAGACTTAGGCTGCAGGTCTGAGATACTTGGGTCTTTTCAATAGTCTTTCCCGGTACTGAAAAGACCACCAATTGGCCCTCTTTACCCAACAGTCCTGGCTCAGTTGTGAGACTGTGAATATTTGGCCGTATGTACAGTTTTGTGCGATCTTTTTCGCCGAAACTCCTTGCCAGGATTCCTGGTGTTGGTTTTCATTGGTCCATATTTTGCCGATATAATCGAGAACAATAAGGGTTGGGAGGTATTCCCATGTGACAAATCGTCATGTGAACTGGTTGAGTAGGACGCGTAGTACGTATTGGTTACGGTCAGCTTAGACCAGTATTCATAAGTGGTGCTACTTGGGTGAAACAACACAGCAGGTCGGTTTGGTCCTGAATGATAAAATGGAGTGCAATTGTCGTTGGAATTAATCTCCAAAGCATCGTACTCTAATAAATAGAAGCAATCCAGAAATGTTCGGGAGTGTGGAGATCAAAAATAGGGGCCAATAAACTGTTCCACGTGACAGGAGAATGTCTAGCAAACCTGTGCTAGACAATCGACTTTGAATTAAGGGTGGACTGTAATTAAACGGGAAATGTCACATTCCAGGGTTACCGGCTAGGGTCCTCCCGAGGAACAAACTAATTGGTTGAAATCTTAACGGAACCTGGAGTCTCTAATAACCCCACACACACAAATCTGGAGACTTGCGCATACTTAGATTTTGATGCCCTGAAGGCACCACATTGCATGAAACTCCCGTATTTAAGCAGATCTACGTCTGTCGTTGGGTTTAGGCCTGATATTTAGTCATGAGCCCTCTTTTTTCCGAGGTGTGGTTCGTGCTTCAAAGTCCACTGGCAGGATCTGGTGATTATCATTCGGATAAGTCCACGGAATTCACCAATGGTACCTTCGGTCTGAACTGGGTTCTGCAATCTTGGTGACTACACAATCCACATACCTCATTCTCCGTTGCATCCGGGTAAACTTGAAAAATTGTGGAAGTTAGTTAGTTTGAATATTGATGGGCCAATCTAATCGCCTTGACATGAGGCAACAACGGCTAACAAGAGGAAATATTTCCCGATCCACGTTTCGAATCTGGTATCTGATGGCCGTATAGGGAACGGATATCTCTTGATCTGGAGTAAAATCTGGTGCCACCCTCCGGCATTTATCCATTGTTCCAATTCCGCTCTGTATTCTGCCGTTATGTTGCAACTGGTCTGAATATTATCGTATAAATCTGGGGTCCAAAAGTGCAATTATTCTCGAGCCCATGGTCTTGTAATTCAAACCCCCGTACTTTGCAAAATACATGGTCTTGGCGGGCCCCAAACGGCCAACTCTTTAACAAATACTAGAGTAGTATTACGTTTCCCACTCCAATGAAACTATTTGGCCTGCTAAACAAATCTGCGCACCCCCGCCTTGGTACTTTGTAACCTCTAACTAGTCGTTTACCCCGGGGTATTTGCACTAACTCTTAGTAATATTTTACGATATGTCAAACTTTAAACGGATATGTCTATCCCAAAATGGTAGAGTGCGCACCCATTTGATACACTGGTACCTAACTCTCGAACCCAATTTGGATGTCAGGTTATCTGTATCTAGACTTACGTTAACTGATTATTGGAAATGTTGCAACTTCACAATATCTACAATTCCAATTACAATTAAGGTGAACGTAATATCGCTCAGTCTTGACACTGTAAGATTCATTTCCCTTTGGAACCTCCAGAAAAACGAACTACAGACTAATTGCAATGATGAATATAGTTTCCTATAGCTACAATTCAGGTCTGGGGAAATTTAAGCCTGGGGACATTGATAAAACTAAATGTCTCCCCACATATAGGGCATATTGCATTCCAATCACAATCAAAGCAGAATTATCTAGTGGCCGAATTATTGATGTTGCAGTTGATTGAACATCAAAGTCCGCGGGGTAAGCTGTGTGCCTCGATGGTTGATGTTGCACTTATGGTCTGGCCATTGTCACCATTACATTCAGGTAGAGTACTCTCGTGACGAAAGAGGGTTAAACTTACACTAATTCTTGCCGGAAACATTAGAGTATACCAATACTTACAGTCCAAACTGAGCTGATGTTATAGAAAACTCCAATATAAATATCCTAACAAATTCCCAGAATATATCATTATCATCAGCAACAACCACAACTACAAAAGCATCGGCTTGATTCCCACCTTCGCTTTTTAGTCCACTTTCTTTGATAAAAACAAAAATCAACATGCTTCGCATTCTCACACTCATTTTGAACTCTCTTCTCTTGGTTTCCGCTTCGGGCCAAATGGCTGTCTACTGGGGCCAAAACTCCGACGGTAACCAAAAGCCTTTGACCTACTACTGTCTGTCTGATGCTGTTGACATTGTCCTCCTTTCTTTCCTTTACGAGTATCCCAACAACTTCCAGTTGAACTTTGCCAACGCATGCGAAGGCACCTTCACCCCCGATGGAACCTTGCACTGCCCTCAAATTGCTGAGGGTATCAAGTTGTGTCAACAAAACGGTAAGAAGGTTATGATGTCCATGGGTGGTGCCGCTGGAACCTACGGCTTCACCAATGACCAGGAAGCTTCTGATTTTGCAACCACCTTGTGGAACAAATTCGGAAACGGTGCGGAAGACAAGGCCAACAGACCATTCGATGATGCTGTTATTGACGGTTTTGACTTTGACATCGAGAACAACAACCCCACTGGTTACGCTGCTTTGGCTAAGAGTCTCAGAGGCATTTTCGACCAAGACTCCTCCAAGCAATACTACATTTCTGCCGCTCCTCAATGTCCTTACCCTGACTACTCTGTTGGCGATGCCTTGCTGAACGCCCCATTCGACTTTGCCTTTATCCAATTCTACAACAACTACTGCAGCTTGTCCGGCACCAGCTTCAACTTCGACACCTGGGAGGACTATGCCAAGAACGTGTCTCCAAACAAGAACATCAAGTTGTACGTCGGATTGCCAGGTGGTCCAAGAGCTGCAGGCAGTGGATATGTCGACTCCAGCGTTGTTGCCAGCAGAATGGACCAATTTGCCAACTCGCCCTACTTCGGAGGTTTCTCTCTTTGGGACGCCACTTCCGCCTGGTCCAACACCGACTCCACCGGAAAGAACTTTGCTGAGCAATTGAAGGGCCTCTTGAACGGAGGCTCGCAGAAGCGCTCTGCAGTTCTCAGAGGCAAGTCTTACAACAAGAACTAGGCCCACACCCCCTTTCCCCCTTCGCAAAGCTGAAGGGCTGGTTTTCGTGCCACTTCTGCCCTTGAGTGGGCCATTATACCCTGATTTCGTAGTCTGAGCGTGGCTGCTGCTACACTCGACAATTTGTATACGCTAATCGATACCCTGTTTAACTTTCGTGTAGGTGGGCCGGAGCCTGTGGCCCAGAAAGGGTAGCCATTTACGCTCTTTAGTTAATTGCAAGCACCTCTGGCCGCATAATACGCATAATACGCATAATAACCTTAATTCACTCACAAGATCTCCACACTGGGGCAGAGCCCGAGAAAAATACCTGGGAGTTTCAGATCACAAACGGGCGGAATGACACATTGGGGATGCACAAGCCTTCGTGAAACCGATCTCGAACAATTGACGTGGCCAATTCCAGCCCGGGTGCAACATGGGGCTAGCAGGGGCTGGTTGGCCTGCCCAATCGATCGGTGGTGCTGCTTAATGCGGTCACGTGGCGGGGCGTTAGCGAGGCTTCGCGACTTCACTCGGCTCAGCTTATTTCTGCGGGCGTCTGCACCAAGGAAATCTGTGCGTCCTGCGTGTGGCCGACCGTTGCGACACGCGACGCGCCCCGAAATCTCCCAAGGAGTTGTTGCCCAATCGAAGCCCCTACCAGCACGACCACCTCCCTCGACACCACTTCCACATCCTGGAACTCTTCTAGACCCGGCCTGGTCCCTGGACGCGTCCCATGTCAGACACCCCAGCCCCTGGCGCCAAACAATACCCTCCTGACACCAATGGGCCCTGCCCCCCTCCATTGCTCTGTCAAGGCTTTGTTCCCCAGATGCACCAGGCCTGTCTGACACCGGGCTGTCTGCAGGAGCACGCCTACGAGGTGCGCTGCATGAATCTGCAGCCCTCTGCATAGACAATAGGCATCCATGCGACCTCCGAGCGATCTACCAACTGGGACCCCCTGCCAGCCTTCAGGCCGTTCCATGCCCGCTTGCCTATTTCTCGACTTCTGACGCCCAGATGGCCTCGGCCATCTGTCTCGCCTACATGGCCCCATCGCCCGGGGTCCAGGTTTTGGCGAGACTCGTCCTGGAATGTAGGTGCACCGTGTGATGGGGAATGCTAAGGTGTCCATTCCGCCCTTGGGATATGGGGCCGTTGCAGAACACGCGTCTGCCCTGTTACCAGAAGGTTCTCCACATGGCAACTTCAGGGGTAATGGAAACAGTTTCATTGTGGCCGCTGCCGCAGCAGCGTACAATACAACAAGACAGGTATTCAAAGGAGTGGCGACGTCAGCCCCAAGAATAATCCGACACTTGTTGGGACGGCCAGCCTACGCTTGTAATCAACGAGACTCTGTCCAGTAATAGCTGTCGCTGTCTTTGCCCACAATGTCACCCTATATGCTAAAGCCCGTCTCCGGATTATTTTCTCCTTCCTTCTCGAAAATAATGCACCTAGCCAATGCGCCTCGGACTAAACAAATAGCGTGGTTCCCGAAAGGGTTTGATTAATCGTCCCTCGCTCCGTTGACTTCTTAGCAACCAAAACACCCCTCCCACGCATATATATAACCACGTAGTCCCGCCGTTTGTCTCGAATTAAATCATCACCCTCACACTCCTTTAATACCCCCCGGCCCAAGCTCGGCAGCCACCCTCCCTCCCACTCTTGTCACTCCTTCACCTCCTCTCTTCGTCACTCCTTTATACCTCTCCCATCTCCCTTCCTTTACAATGCTTCGCATCCTTACACTCCTTTTGAACTCTCTCCTCTTGGTTTCAGCTTCGGGCCAAATGGTCGTCTATTGGGGCCAAAACTCCGACGGTAACCAAAAGCCGTTGGCCAGCTACTGTCAGTCTGACGCGGTCGATATCGTGGTCCTTTCTTTCCTTTACACCTACCCCAACAACTTCCAATTGAATTTTGCCAACGCGTGCGAAGGCACCTTCACCCCCGATGGAACCTTGCACTGCCCTCAAATTGCCGCTGACATCAAGTCCTGTCAACAAAACGGTAAGAAGGTTATGATGTCTATGGGCGGTGCTGCAGGTACCTACGGTTTCTCCAGCGACTCTGAGGCCTCCGATTTCGCAACCACCTTGTGGAACAAATTCGGAAACGGTGCGCAGGACAAAGCCAACAGACCTTTCGATGATGCTGTTCTTGATGGTTTCGACCTCGATATCGAGAACAACAACCCCACTGGTTATGCTGCTTTGGCCAAATCCCTCAGAACCCTCTTTGCCCAGGACTCCTCCAAGCAATACTACATTTCTGCCGCTCCACAATGTCCTTACCCTGATAAGTCTGTTGGTGATGCCATGCAGAATGCTGATCTTGACTTCGCTTTCATCCAATTCTACAACAACTACTGCAGCTTGTCCGGCAACAGTTTCAATTACGACACTTGGGAGAACTACGCCAAAACCGTGTCTCCAAACAAGAACATCAAGTTGTACGTCGGATTACCAGGTGGTCCAAGTGCTGCAGGCAGCGGTTATGTCGACTCCGGTGTTGTTTCTAGCAAGTTAAGCGAATTTGCCAACTCTCCATACTTCGGAGGTTTCTCTCTTTGGGACGCCACTTCTGCCTGGTCCAACACTGACTCTACCGGTAAGAACTTTGCTGAACAATTAAAGGGCCTCTTGAACAATGGTGATAGTCCAAAACCAAAGACTAGCTCTTCTACTACTTCGACTACTTCAACTGCTCCAGCTGCACCAACAACCACCTCCACTACCCCAGTTTTCCCAGCTACTACCTCCACCTCCCCAGCTATTCCAACCACCTCCTCTACTTTGCCAGCAGTCCCAACTACCACATCCACCACCTCCACCACACAAGCTACTACTCCAACTAATGGACCAGCTCCTGTCCCTGAGACTTCTTCCAAGATCCCAACCTTCACTCCTACTACCCTCACATCAGTCACTACTCGTGCTGAATCCTCTAAACCTATTGTTGTTCCTACTACGGATGAAATCGCCAGCTCCACTGGTGCTAACCCATCCCAGGCTCCACAGCCTACAACTACCCAAAATACCTTAAAGCCAGCTCCTACAACTGGAGTTACCACAATTGTGACGACTTCGGAAGAACCAATTGTCACTCCAGAGGTTGCTACCGTGACTGGTAACACGATAACCACGTTTGAAACTGTGTACGTTACTGTTGCTACCACCCATATTGTAACTACCATCACTCTTTCCGGTTGATAATAATACCCTGTTTATGTGTACTAGTTTTAATATCCTTTCCATGAGCTTGCTTTTATAGTTGTTATGTACGAATGCAAATCTATTAATGTTGTGATGTCTCGGTAGTATAATCTGGTCTAAAAAGTGAAATTGTCGTAAATATTTCAAGGTTTGAAGTGAAAAATGGCTGGTCGATTGGGCCAGTTGGTCCTTATGCGAACTTTTTTGTATAAATTTATTTTTTCTCAATTTCCATATAAATGAGAAAATTCTATATTATTCAGTACTTACGCTACATTTAATTGCCTAAATACCTAGTGGCTCTACTACTTTGACCAACTAGTGCCAGTAGTTGTAACTCCAAATCTAATCCACATAATGTAGACCTGGCGAACAGATTCAAGTACACCAGACTGGGCCCATCACTCTTCCAATTCCGGATGGAAAATATATCCTTTTCTCCATGGTACTGAAGGGCAGGCAAAGTCAAGTGGATAATAGGTATTTTGGAAGTATTCAATTGCGTGAGACCCTGCGGTGTGAGCCCCAATGGGCTGATGAGAAACATGATGTTCGTTAACACTGAATTTTTGCCACTCCTGTTTCGAACATGGTAACTATAGATCCCTGTTAATTCTCGTACCACTTTGGCAGGAATTCGTTTGGACGTATTCTTGCATTGTACTAGGGCACGAACATCGTTAACGAGCGAAATGGAAGACTCCTTGGCTGTGGCTTTGACAGAAGGGTTCAATTCAGATGCACCCTGGCCAAGCGACGCGTGCTTCAACAACGACCTTGCTGGAAGCCGAGTGGAGCGATGACTTGAACGGGCTTGAGAAAAGGTATAGAATCCAGACAAGTCCCATTTACCATACAAGTCCAATCCGTTATCGTAGGCACCCCCAGTTCTGACGAGATCCTTGCATCGGAGCACCGTTTCAAGTACATTCTTGCTGTGCAATTCGTAAAGAGTGCCGTTGAAGAGAGTGCTGGAAAGACTCACGCCATTGATTCTGCAGTAATCCAAGTATTCCTGACCCGTGGTGTAGATGCTTGCCTGTTTTAAGGTTCGAATCAGACTCCACCACTTCATAGCCCGTGTCAAACGACCCCATGCAGGCTGGTGGTGGGGAACTGTGAACATTCCATGGATTGGAGCTGGTGGTGGAAAGGCACAAATTGATTTCCGATCGCGAAATTTATCTTCACAACTCTCTACCACAGACCTCACCATCAAGCAGTCCCAATGGTCTCCATAGGTCCAGTTTTAGTGGCGGTTGTCCTCTCGGGCTATGTGAATGCCGAATTACAGTCTATACCGGTTCATTTGAGATCGCTTGAGTCCAAACGGGTACACGAATGGGGAACCCTTGAATACGACACTCAACTGCACAAAGCAACATTCCAGCAATCAGACTCGGCCAGTGACTCCACATTGTCGGGCCAATACTGCTTGGGAGCTGAAGGCATTTCTAATCAAGAATGCTTTGCCTTGGCTGAGCAACTTCCCTCTGGTCTCACAGTGTATGTTGGACAGGACGGCTCCGTCTCTGGATTGGCAGCCACATCGGCATCTTCAGAAGTCAGGGCTGTTGGAGCCCCCCATATCTCTGTTTCTCTTCCTCTTGTGGCGCCTGGTCCCAACAGAAAGCCCGCAGTCAACGCAAAGGCTTCGCAGCAAGGAGCAAAGGCAGAAACCGAAAAGGTTGTCCGCAAGAAGACCATAGTGGTCACCAACAAGGACGGCGAGGAAGTCGAGACAGAGGTGGAAGAAGAAATTGAAATACCCGTGGATAACCGGTCGTGGATCCAGAAGAACTGGGTCTATGTCACGATTCCGCTCTTCCTCTTGATGCTTCTTGCTCCTGAAGAGAAGAAATAAGATTGTGTAGACAGGCTCAATACACAAGTATCGATGACGTATTGTAGGAAGCCCTCAAGGAGCAAGAAGCGTTTTACAACTGTGCTGGAGTAGGGACGGCAAAGAAACAATTCATGCTATCAATTGTCTCTATCGATGGAGAAATCAAAATTCAGGTTAAAAGACGAACCCATGAGTGATACAGATAATCTGAGATGGAGAGTAAATAAATCCGAGACAGCATTAATAGGATCGGAGAAGTCTAGAGAAATAAAATAATTATAGTATAAAAGATGTACTAGAAACAAGAAACATAAATCGAATGAAAGATGTATTAGAGATAGGAAATGGGTTAAAGAACTGGAGCATATCAGAGATGTGAATTCTTGAAAAAGAAGTATAACACGAGAAAGCGAAAATAATAATTGTTCTAAAGTATCAGGTAGAAAGAACTAAGGTACAAGATAAGAGATGTTGTAGTACCAGTTAGGAAAGAAAAATCGCTGGAGTATAGCACGAAATTACTAGACAGAACCTGTGAGAACCGGAGAGACACTGTATTTAATATTCCCCCATCAATGTGTGGACTATTATACAATTGCAGAGTCCGGAGTTGTACAATTGTATAATTGTACAATTGAAGAATTGTAAACTACAACTAAATTTGCGGACTAACTCTCCTAAAAAATGTCTCTTCCATCCATAATGCTCTAACTACGATTCTCACCCCGATTAATTCTATTCCGTGGGTTGACGGACGCGACACGCCTGATAGACTTGACGTGTTGACATGCTATTGATCACATTAGCCCGACTTGACCGCCAGTGTATCACCAATTGATATCAAGGTTGTCTACCAAGTCGCAGCCATTGACAGAGCTGCTTACTTCCTCTCCTGCTATTCGCCTTACAAACTCAGATCGCGCCATGTCCGGGTCACCCCACCTCCAGCGAATCAGCATGCAAACATTCAACCATGACAAATCGGTGCACGCACGCACAAACACACTACAGAAAAATTTGTGGCCATAGACGCTCTGGATATTGTAACCAAAACCGTCCTAGGACTCTCTTACCCGTGCAATAAGTGTCGGCGGTCTTTATCCTAGACTCCACAGAACCCCATAGGAACAGTTCCTGCGTATTTGAACCCGGCCTGGTTGTTTTCTACTTCTTTTTCATTTGGCAACCACTGGTTATAGTCCACTTCCAATGTCATTGAGAACCCAATTCATAAGAGAGACCAAGAGGTACCTCTCTGCCAGCTCCAAGAGATTGGCGGAGGTCGAGGTCACCGTCGACGGCCGCAAGGTGTCGATTGAAGCCGGCTCTTCCATTATCCAAGCCGCCGAATTGGCTGGCGTCACCATTCCCCGTTACTGCTACCACGACAAATTGGCCATTGCTGGTAACTGTCGTATGTGCTTAGTCGACGTGGAGAAGATGCCCAAGTTGATTGCCTCTTGTGCCATGCCTGTCCAGAACGGAATGGTGGTGCATACCGATTCCGAGAGAATCAAGAAGGCCAGAGAAGGTGTCACCGAAATGTTGTTGGAGAACCACCCCTTGGACTGTCCTGTTTGTGACCAAGGTGGTGAGTGTGATTTGCAAGAACAATCGCAAAGATACGGTAGCGACCGTGGAAGATTCACCGAGGTGGCCGGAAAGAGAGCCGTTGAGAACAAGGCCATTGGTCCTTTGGTCAAGACCTCCATGAACAGATGTATCCACTGTACAAGATGTGTAAGATTCATGAACGATGTTGCCGGTGCCCCCGAGCTCGGTACCGCCGGTCGTGGTAACGACATGCAAATCGGTACTTACATCGAGAGAAACATCAATTCTGAAATGTCCGGTAACATCATTGATTTGTGTCCCGTCGGTGCCTTGACCTCCAAGCCATATGCATTCAGAGCTAGACCTTGGGAATTGAAGAGAACCGAGTCCATTGATGTCATGGATGCCCTTGGTTCCAACGTTAGAGTTGACGCTAGAGGTATCGAGGTTATGAGAGTTTTGCCAAGATTGAACGATGAGATCAACGAAGAATGGCTTTCTGACAAGTCCAGATTTGCTTGTGATGGTTTGAAGACCCAACGTTTGACCACTCCATTGATCAGAAACGGTGACAAGTTCGAGACTTCCACTTGGGATGAGGCTCTCTCCACTATTGCTGCTGCTTACTCTAAAATCTCTCCAAAAGACAACGAGGTTAAGGCCATCGCTGGTGCTTTGACTGACGCTGAGTCTTTAATCTCCTTGAAGGACTTGGTGAACAAGTTGGGCTCCGAAAACTTGACCACTGATGCCAAGGTCGCTGTCGATTCTCATGGTGTTGACATTAGATCCAACTACATCTTCAACTCTTCTATTGAGGGTATTGAAGATGCTGACCAAATCTTGTTGGTTGGTACTAACCCAAGACACGAGGCTGCTGTTTTGAACGCCAGAATCAGAAAGGTTTGGTTGAGACAAAACTTAGAAGTCTCTTCCATTGGACAAGAATTTGAGTCTACTTTCGACGTGAAAAACTTGGGCTCTGACGCTAAGGCCTTGGAGGCTGCTTTGAGCAGTGAAACCGGTAAGAAGTTGGCTGCTGCTAAGAACCCATTGATTATCGTTGGTTCCGGTGTGGCTGAATCTGAAGACGCTCAGGCTATCTTCAAGTTGGTTGGTGACTTTGCTGCCAAGAACTCTAACTTCAACACTGGTGAATGGAACGGTCTTAACTTGTTGCACCGTGAAGCTTCCCGTGTCGCTGCCTTGGACATTGGTTTCGCCACCTTGGACCCAGAAATCTCTTCTACCAAGGCCAAATTCATTTACTTGTTAGGTGCTGATGAAGTCAAGAACACCGATATTCCAAAGGATGCTTTCGTTGTCTACCAAGGACACCACGGTGACTTGGGTGCCTCTTTCGCGGATGTCATCTTGCCAGGATCTGCTTACACCGAAAAGGCTGCCACCTTCGTCAACACCGAAGGTAGATCTCAATCTACCCGTGCTGCTACCAATGCCCCACAAGCTGCACGTGAGGACTGGAAGATTATCAGAGCCTTGTCTGAGTACTTGAACGCCAAGTTGCCATATGATGACATTGTTTCTGTGAGAAACAGATTGGGTGAGGTTGCTCCACACTTGGTTAGATTCGACGTCATTGAGCCAGTCTCGAAGGATATTGCACAAATTGGTTTCCTCAGTTTGGTGAACAAGAACAAGTCTGCAAAGATTATTGGATCTCCATTGAAGAACCCAATTGATAACTTTTACTTCACTGATGTTATCTCTAGATCTTCTCCAACCATGGCTAAGTGTATTTCCTCCTTTGGTGCTAAGGTCGACAAGATCACTGACTCTAAGCCAGACATCAACTTCTAAGTAAGTTATGTTTATCCAATTGCATAATCATATTTATTCCCAGGGCCTGTCATCCAATCAAAATCCCTAAAAACTTAGCAATGCTATTAGTTCATCAAATAGACATTCAGGGACAATTGAAATTAAGCTACGCAATTGTCTCCATATTTGGATTCTCATGCTTGTTGTTATTAAACTTTCAAGTTTGTTTTCCTAAGCATTTCCTTCCATTTTTAGATCATATTCATTGATTAATACATACGTTAAAATTAAAATTCGTAATAATTAAAACTTGAACTTTTTGGCGGGTTTTGACTGCAGCTCTTGTAGTTTGGGTTGTTCTTGCTTGTCCTCATGTAAGTCGTACCCCTTGCCCGCGTTTAATACTCCGCTACTCTCGACGTTCTTCTCTTTGATTACGGTGTAAAGTGACCTTGAACCTGAACCTTCCTCTGTAACAGGTGTTGATGTAACACTTGTGCCAATTTCTGATATCGAAACTTTAACTGGTTCATCCTCATCAGCCACATCTTCTTCATGGTTATTCTCTTCCTCATCTGATTGCACGTTCTCTCCATTTGCTCTATCGTCATCGTCATCAGCATCATCTTCTTCTACTTCCTCCGCTTCGTCTTCATCTTCTTCCTCGGAAGACTCCACGTACTCTTGTATCATCCCCCAATATTCACCATCGTGTGTCTGCTTCTGGCTCTTTTCTCTATATCCAGTATTTGAATACTCGACGTCTAGTCCCGGTATTATGAGTGTTTTGTAGGAGGGTGGCTTCCCTATTTCGGCCATTACAGGAATCCACGGAGGAGCTGCCTTTGAGTTGTCGCCCATTTCTAACGCCTTTCTCAAATTCGTTGAAATAACTCCAGCCTTTATGTTTACTGTTTGGAGCAGAAATTCTTCATTCGACTCCCTTCCTTCGTAATAAATGTCCCCAAATCCAAATAGTCTAGGTTGCTCCTGATATTTGAAGAAAGCATCATGAAGCTTCTGGTAATCGATATCTAATCGTCCCATCTTAGGCTGTACTTTATTTCTCAGTTCTTGCCTCAAGTTCAATTCTTGGGGTTGTCTCATTTCTTGAATGCCAGTATCACGAATAAACTTCGGCAATTGATATATAGCACGGTCCATTCCTTTTCTGTTTGAAAGATAATCTCGCTTGGCCTGCCAGTGCTCTGGGACTTGAATGCAATTGGGTTGGGTCTTGAGGGCTATGACCAAGTATGGATCCTTGGCATCGACGTCGTACCAATCAACTAGGTGAGGATTTGAAGTGGAAGCTTTTAAGATTGCTAAAGGTATCTTATTTTGAAGTCGTAATTGTTTCTTCGACAATGCTTGAGTTTCTTCTTCTTCATCTTCTGAGTCGCTGTCTGGAGGACTTGATGAGTCTGACTCACTGGCGGAATCGTTCTGTGGTGCCAAAGTGTCTTCGTGTGATTCTTCTTTTTCTTCAAATCGAGAGAAAACACCTCCGAATTGTTTCCACAACTCAGAGTCTTCGATTTGCTCTTTCACCTCCACATTGTTAGAGGAGGTTGTGGTCTCGATTGACGCTTTCTTG
This sequence comes from Suhomyces coccinellae, assembly GCA_030565345.1. Taxonomy (NCBI): domain Eukaryota; kingdom Fungi; phylum Ascomycota; class Pichiomycetes; order Serinales; family Debaryomycetaceae; genus Suhomyces; species Suhomyces coccinellae. The sequence goes on along the minus strand of JAJMBP010000030.1, from coordinate 53,291 downwards.
ATTTCTTCTGTATTTGACTCATCTTGAGGCTTTTCTGTTTCTGGGGACTGCTTCAGTTCAAGCTTCCTGAGCTTCAACTTGTTCCTTCTTAGCTGGTTCTTCGATCTCTTGGCCATAGATAACAGTCAAGGTTGAGTAATTGGTGATGAGGTAGAAGTCTGTGTGTCACGTGACCATACAAACATGACTACTTGGTTGCAAGGTATTAGCCCCTTTTATTGTCATACTTGGTGCTACAGCACTCTGAAGTTGCCGCTAGTGCTCTAAATGTGTTTATTCAGGTGTTTCATACATATTCTACCATCGCAACAATCTTGTATTTAGAAGACATTCGATGCTGTTAATAATCTCACCAGCATAACAATATGCGGTGCAAAAGAAATACTTGCCAGATTCTTTCAAGCACCTCAATGTGGAAAGGAGATAAGTGGGAAAAGTATGGCACTTTTACCCGGGAATCTGTCTTCTCAAGGATTATTCACGTCATTCTTTACTTCGCACTGTTAGTTTCGTCTAAAATCGAATTCTTATTGTCTTTCTAGAATTACAAATAGAAATCCTCCCTTATTCACGGTAAGCGTCTAATTCTAACCTGTAGATAAACCAATGCGTCGATACATTGGACTTTTACTTTTCTTTTGAAAGCAATACAATTTTATCTACTCAGAATAATGTGTTCAAATTATCTTGCGATAAAATCCTTTCTCGTTTGTTTACGTAGGCAAAAGTCTAAGTACGTGAATATCTGCTGTTTACTCGAGGAATACAAATAATAAATACTAAGCTACGGTCCCATTTCCGTCCTGGAGGAAACATGTCAAATTATTTGTTTTCATTGAGATTGTAACACCTGCATTACGCAATATTTGTGAAAATTTAAAAAAACTTACAAATCATGATATAAATTAATGAATTAATGAAATGCAAATTCGATTTAGTATTTCTATATTTTGATACCGCTACCTTAAAGATGGCGTGGATTTAAATGCTCTAAAGAGGGTAGGCAGTTCATGTATCTCGGGGAACCGTTAGTTCGGTTGAAACATTAAGCCAGATTTTTAGTGAGTGGCTTTATATTAGGGAAGATTTATTTTAAAATCAAGAAACCTTGATCAACTCTTGATCTTACACCCTTACCACGCTGCCTTTGATCGGTAGTAGAGATTGGTATTTTTCACGAGGATTCTCCAGAGGTCCTGTATGTTACACCAACTCCATAAGTTATTGTTCTAAGTAGTCACAGTAGGCTAATTCCTGAGGTCACTTTCCACTGCTGCAGTCTTCTTCATCAAAGCATCGATCTTTGCATTGATCTCCTTATCATTATCATTCACCGCTTGTAGCAATTTATTCAAGGATTCCTCAATGGTCAGGGCAACATCAAACACTGTGAGCTTCGATTGGTCGTCTTTGGATTCGGAATTCACCTTGACGTCTGGATCAACCTCTCCATCATTTAACTGCGTAGTGGTAAGACCAGGTAAACCTTGATCCGTGGGATATGACATTATTTCTATAGTATTTGCTGGAAGGTTGTGAGTAGATTAGACAAGTCTACACAAGGGTTTGGTAACGCGATATGCGGTAGTTCACAAACCATTTTATTTGGCATTAACAATTCGAATCACCAAGGATGAAGCCACTTTCATGGGTTGTGGCGATTGCTAGTGTCTCATCGACACTAGCGTACCTATCACCTCCCTACAAGTATCGAATGCTATACAAAAATACAAAAATCCCGGCAAATGTGGCTCAGGAATTCACCAAAGTGAAGTCAGAAAATGGATCGTTTGAGATAGTCAATGTGGCCAAGTCTACAGAACCAAACAAATATCTATGCTATCTACCCAATCTCCCAGACGAGACTATTAATAACGAACAATCACACCCATCTTTTCTCTTGAGTTCTGGCAATTTAGCAGAAAAGGAGTTGATCGAAAAAGCCGTGAATGCCATTTCGTCATCGTTTTCCACCGCATCTTGCATGTTTGAAATCGCCTTGAATGGTGGCTACTGGACATTTGCATACTGCTATGGTGACAAAATCATCCAATTTCACGAAGACCCTCAGCATTATTTCCAAACACAACAGCACAGACCCGAGAATCCCAACTTTATATTCACTTTGGGCAGATTTGAGGGTGCGCCAAGATCACCAGTCAAGATGTCGAACCAATGTAAAGATCCAAACTTTGAGTTGGATACAAATGCATTCCAGATCGATGAAGAGATTGTGGATCAGCTCTCTGACACTGGAACAGCCACTCAGTACAGCTCTCAAATATCCATTAGACACACCTTGACCAACGGTGCTATTTGCGACATGACTCTCGAGCCAAGATCAGTAGATATAATCTACAAGTGTGATCCCAAGAGCAACAGAGCTCAATTTCTTGATGCACAGGAATACAAGACTTGCAAATACGAATTGACAATTAATATTCCAGAATTGTGCAATATTCCAGAGTTCAGACCATTGAATATTGAAGATAGAGTCGTTCCAATCACTTGCAAGGCCATCGATATTAGGAGATCAGCAGATTCTAAAGATTTGACGGTCGCTGGTTTTAACAACTACGAAGAAGAATACGAGCAAAGAGACCTCTTGTTGGCCAGCCCAGGGTACAAGATCAATATTGCAGATCATTATATTCTTCCTTGCGGTTCCGAATTTTTCACAGCCAGAAAAATGAGGTCAAAGGGAAAGGAAGAGAAATGGGAGAAGAAGACATTTTTGATATACAGTGGTGAGTACGAGTCCCAACAGGATCTAGCGACAAAGGTAGAATCGATGATGTTGAAAGTGCTTGATAGAAAGTTCCCATCTCCAGTCTTTATGGGAGATAATCAGATATCCCTGTTGCGTTGGACCGATACATTCATTGCATGGTATGAATTATTTGATTTTTATGGAAACTTTGTCTACTACGTTAGAGTTTTCAGAGTAGGGATGGAGCCTAAAAAGCGCCTTGAAGTGCATATAATTGACCCCAAGACCATGACAGACCAAAACGGAAAAGTATTTCCTCAGGTGAACTTTGCAGCTCCTAATAAGCAATACAATTTCGAACTTTTCAATCGAGATGAGAAATTGAACAAAGGAAAAAGAAATATGGAAGAGCAAACGACGCAAGAATATTTCGAAGAGGGTGCAGCAGAACAAGTGTACGACGAAGAAGTGTATGAAGACGAAGTGTACAATGGCGAAGCTTTTGATGGGGTGATAAAGCAGCAGATTCTTGACGAGTTGAGGGGAGAGGATGAAGACACCCTTTTAGATCTTTATCAAGCACTTCTTCTTTCCAAAGTGGATAAGAAACCGAAAGCCAAAAAGCATACTGTTACAGAGACCTCTACCATAGAAGATAGTACGGAGTCTTCAAAGACCGATAGCATGTACGATGAACTCTAACTTCTTATAGTACCAATATTTACGCTATAATTTCCCGTAGAGTAATATACAGACCGATTCGCAAATGAAAAAAGGAAGATTTATCTCAGTTGATTATTAGATCGTTTCATTGAACCCAATCACCCATCAGGCTAACCCCAAAACCGAGTTTCAAGTAGAGTCTACGCTAGAAAGCAAAACAAACAAGTTATTCAAACACTATTGAACTTGTTTAAACTCGCTCTGATATAGAAACTTCGACATCATACGATTTTTCCAAGATGGTGTTAGTACAACGCATCTCCAAGACTGTGACCAAAGATACTACTTCCAAGAGGAATTTCTCGTTTCTCTGGAAGTTGTTGGCCCTCAATAACCCCCAGAAAGAAGAAGTGGAGAGAAAGTTGTATAAATGGGACGAATCACCCTATGAAGACATACGCACTCGTGCTGCGTTCATCAGAACAAAGGCACTCTGTCCAGTCACCAATGAACCTGTGAACTTTGTGTGTCCAATCTCAGGAATTCCCACACACGCATCTGAAGAAGCCTGGAAGAACGATACCGAGTATCATTCGAAGAAGAAATACGACTTGTTGAAGAAGGTGAATCTTTACGAGCATGATATCAGAAGTGGACGTAAATTTGATGAATTAGTTTTCCCCGGAGAGCAGTCAAAGGACTACACCACCAACTTGAGTAACTGGGATACTTATTTCTACACTAGAGATTTCGCCCCCATGAACACTGAATTCAATTTAGCAGCAGCCACTAAGGTGTTGACCTATCCAATCACCATTGGTGCCAGCTTGCATAAATTCTCCCCTTATGGTGCCGAGCCTAAGGGCCCTATGAAAGTTGAGGGTTTGAGATCCTTGGCGGCTTTGCACTATTCCATGTACCCTCCATACACCAAGTCTTCGGATGCCGTTACCTTCAAGGAAAGACCAATGAGAATCTTCATTGTGGGTGCAAAGATGGAGTCCATGCTCCCAGGTTACGTGTGGAAGCAATTCGGATACTTGTTCCCCAACACCAAGTTTGAGATCCACTTGATTGGCCCCGAGTCTTACTTCGACAGAGAGACTAGATCGTTCGGTCCAACCAACGAGCCCCATGGCCGTCCCTTGGTGAAGAGATTCGATGACCAAATCACCCTTCACTACCACACCAAATACTTCCACGAGCTTTACGCCCAGGGAGACCTCTTCCCCTTCGATCCATACTTGGACGTGTTCTACTTGTTCCACCCCGGTTTCACTACTGCAGACTCCATCTACTGGGACAAGGCTTTGAAGGGATTGTTGGAGTCTAAGTGTGCCATCTACCTCACTGGATACCACGAGAAGGACATCCAGAGAGAAATCTCGTGGTTGGAGAACCACGAGTTGTACGAAGAGATGGATGTGTTGATGGAGCCCACTGAAAATTTATTCGCATGCACCAAGCTTGATTTGGTGGACATTAACCCCACGGAAACCTTCAACAGTAACAGCAAGATCTTTGCCTTCAGAGGAAAGAGATACCATGCAATCAAAACGTGAGACGCTTGTACATATGTGGATGTTGTGTATAACTTGTATATATAGTTCTGATCCAATACATCACGTGACCCCATATCCCCCGCCACAAAGTAGTGACAACTCACCAGACCAAGCCACGCCTACACCAATACAACCAGACCTGCATTGCCAGTCGTGGAGAAAAGGGACTGAAAGTATCAGGTAATGAACACACCCTTCGAAATTTCTTTGAAGGTGGTGGAAACGAATCGATCCGACTCCATCCCGGTAATATTTCATGATCCTCACTACCGGATCCGTGCCACTCTCAAGCATCCCGTATCTAGCTTGAAGCATCTGATATGGACCAATTCAGAAAATTATGCATTGAAGCCCATCTTTACCAAATTGGCTTACAAAAACAACCTTGTCAAGGAAGAGGATAGATTATGTGATATCTTGGAAACCTACGATGTCCCCGAAGAAGTGGAAGAAGACGCATTCGAACTCAGAGTGGACTATTCGTTGTTCAACAACAGAAACATACCCCAAAGAGACCCCATCGAGGAGTTTTTTGACGTCGTGGTCCATTGGAACGACGCAGACGGACTACTTCGCAGCATAGAGTTCCGGGAGACCCTCACATGCACTGTGGGGGTGATCAAGGACAATGTAATTCGGGAAGGACGAAAATGGTTCCCCAAGCAAACACCCATCACCAGAGACTCATTTGACTTGAAAGTCAACAATTCCGAAGCAATCACTGAGGACGAGACGCAACTTAGCGACCTTCTTCAAATTGACGTTACTCCCATGCATCCTGTCCATCTTGAGGTGGATTTCAAACCGATCCCACAAGTCGAGCCCGAGCCACCCTCCACATCCCATAGATTCCATATCAAGGCCAATTCGACGATTCGTCAGCTACAGGAAGAGAACAGCTTGTTTGAGGTGACGAAGCAAACCACAGTGACAGAGTTGAAGGAAAAAATTATCGAGAGAGTGGATCTATATTCTGTCCGCAGAACCTTTTTGGACGAGGTGAAGTTAATTCACCAGGATCGAGTACTTGAAGGGAATAAGTTTTTAATAGAAGAGTTTGCCTTGACCGATGAGGCATTGGCGGACCATAGAATTGTCACGGTCAAGGTAGAGATATCTGTTGGGACGGAAGCCTCCAATGGCTTGATGAGCGGAGCGTTTTTAAATGACCTCAGAAGACCAGATAGATTTGATATTCTTCCCAACAGAGCAAGAGCGACTCCTACACAGACCACAGAGAGAATTTTGCCGATCGACCCTACGCGGATAGTTCTTGAGAATGGAGTGGAATGGAACTTAGTGGGTGATGCCTACGAGAGAATTAGGCCCAACAGAAATACCTTGAGCGCCGAAGAGAATGGACGTCAGGGAGATCTTCTTGTATCCCAATCAGACCTATCCATGTTGGACTACGAGTTCAGTCTCCGTTTGGGCGATGTGACGAAACAGGTAACGTTGAACACATCTCAATGTATCATTGTGGACAAGGGCGAGCACCAGCCATATCTCCTCTTGAGTCCCTCCGGAGCAGCCAAGATCTGCACCGAGTTTCAGCTCCCGGACGGCCAGCCTTTGCTCCAGCAGGTCCAGGTGATGATGTACGAGAGTCTGGCGAATCCTCCTCGCCAGTACACCAACCGGGGTACAGCACACGATTCTCCTACACCCACGCCCACAGTTCCAGTGGCACAAGAGGCCCAGGCCCGAGCCCTCGGACTCAACCATCTTTCCAGAGGCTTTTTCCGCCTCTTCGGAACCTTCAATTCCCCCGGAATGCGGGCTCTCATGACGGTGGTCAAGTTGGGCCTTATCATTCTCTTGTTCCAGATCCGACTTCCCAGTCGGATCTGGATGATTCTTGGTGCCGAGATGGCGGTGGCGGTCCAGTTGTACGTGATGTTGGTGGCGGGCGAGGACTTGGCCCGGGTGATTGATGAGGTATTCCTCGACGACAGCGACAGCGGGCCCACGCCGACGTTAGTGCAGCCATTGGTTACCTACGGCAACTTGGTGCGGACAACTACTGCCAGAGCGGCCTCGGTGTACGAGCCGGTGATCAGCGAGGTGCTTGTGGTGTTGGTCAGCCGCAGCCGGGCGCACGAGTACATTCTCGACTGTCCTGCGCTGGGCTGGGCCCATCACTGGTGGATGATGCGAGATGTCGCAGCCAATGCATGGAAGGACAGCCTCATGTGGATGGCGACGTTCCATGTGGGGCTCGAGATACGCATGGCGGTGGAGTTGGAGAAGTGGCGGGGCCACGAGCTCGACGAGTTGCACCACCGGGTGCTGCTTCTTGGGCAGCAAATGGACATGGTGTTGGAGCAGTACAACGAGCAGTTTGGCATTTTAGTGGAGCTTCCCAAGGAATTGGTGTATGAGAATCATGCACGGCGGGCGGGCCGTGGCCGGGGGTCGCTGGCTAACATTTCTGACGCTTCTGGCAGCACCGATCGGGCCGTTCCTGACCAGGACGGGAATCTTCAGGACGGAAGCCCTGAGGACGGAAGCCCTGAAGACATTCCCCAGGACGCAACAGATGCATCGGCCGGGGCCGACGGGCATGAGCATGGCCAGCTCACGTTTGAGGCCGAATACCAAACATTGATCGATACCTATCTTGGCCTTCGCAAGTGGCACGATGTGTTTCACCGGGCAATGAACTCGGACCAGGCGGTGGAACTATCGCCAGACCTCGGGTTTCGCCAGACCCCCAGAACACCCCAGTAAACAATGCACAATGCACCGACACTTTGACCCAAGCGTTACTGTAGAGGCTGGAGCCAGGCACACGGACACCGGGAGCAGATCCCGGGCCAGTCTGTTCTCTGGACCCGCTTATTTGGCGGCATTGTCAGACTATGCAGCGGAGCCGTGACACAGAATGAATGCGGAAGCAGAGCACCGACTTTGAGAGCGAAAGTAGCCCCAACAGGACACAGGACGTCGAACAGGCTTACAACCACAACTGACAACGGCGGGGCGAACGTGCTCCAGCCTGTATACACGGAAGCGGTGCAACTGGCTCTACGTGGAAATTGCAACTGGCTACATCTATACATAGAAATATTGCAGGTGACAGTACAACCTATACACGGAAATATTGCAGCTGACTACACATCTGCACAAGGAAAAATTGCAACTGGCTTTCATAGAGTGGCGAGTTAGCCTGCGGCCCGTAGACACAGGAAATAGATACTAGACATAGATACTGGAGATAGATACTAGACATAGACACATAGACACATAATAGACATAGACATAGACACATGGACTCACTGTGACACATAGACTGTGACACATTGAGTCATTCCCTTCACCCTTGGCTGGCAGTCTGTCTCCTATTGACCTTCTCATTAGACACTGCAGTTACGCACCAATCATCGCAGGAAAATATCTGGGTCATCTGCAACAACAAAGCAAAATGACAGCAGCAGCTCCAGCAGCAGCTGCAGCAGATGCAGCTGCAGGTGAACTGATGCACCGGAGCCAGAGGGCCTACGAATTACGTGACGAAGAATTGACGGTGCCCACATAACGCAGGTGAAACAGGGGTACGGAATGGGGGTGCTGGTGGTGGAGGTGGTAGTGGTCCAGGCAGTGAAATATGGTGATGCATCAAAGAATCTGGAACATGGTGCATCGGGCAGTGGAACTGGGTGGAACAGAGCAAGGCTAAAGGTGATTTGGGCCGCCACGACAAAACTGGGTCACTGGGCCACTGGCCCCGGGCCAGGGCCCGCCTCCAGTGACACTTGCCTCGGGCAGCTACAGGTATAGCCCATATCACAGACCCACAAAGGGGCACTGGAGTCGATGCTCCAAGATTGAGCCAGAATTAAATTGCACCATGTGCTGCAGTTTCTGCTTCCCGCAGCATACTCGCCTGAGACGACAGGAGATTTGTGCCATCTCGGCGCCCAATGCGGAAGGCTGATCGCCCAATGGAGCCGCGGAACACCCAGCTCAGTACACGATGGCCCAGGTGCAGGCGCGGCTAACAATGGCCATGCATCGGCATGCAACTTCCTATGAATTGCTTTTGTGACGGCGGCCCATAGTGGTGGTAGCCGGGCATGCTTTTCCTCTCATCGTAGCCGGCACCTCGCCAGGTATAAATACGGGCCTAGGGCCGCCATCTTCTCTTCTTTCCCCATCAACTAAACCTAGTCTTTCGCTTATCCACAATGCAATTCACCACCATCGCCCTCTTCGCCGCCGCCGCAGTTGCCACCACCGTCACCGAGACCAAGTCCGCCGAGACCGTCGTCACCATCACCTCTTGTGGTCCTGAGGTCACTGACTGCCCAGCCAAGCACTCCACCGCTGCTCCTTACCTCAACGTCACCACCTCCGCTGCCCCAACTGTTCCAGCCAACATCACCGCTGCCCCTAACGGTGCTGCTAAGAACGCCGCTGTCGGTTTTGCTGCCATTGCCGCCGGTGCTTTGTTGGCTTTGTAAGCTCGCTAATCTTATACCTCTCACTCGTGCTAGCGCGGTGAACAAATTTTTGTATATTAGTTAGAAATACAAGAACAGTGGAACTAGATGTAATGCAACTCTCCGACGAGTCCAAGGCCTTCCATCACAGTGTTTACTCTGTGGTATGCACCATTCCCTATGGCCGTGTCACCAGCTACGGTATGTTCGTGTCTGCCCTGCTTTGATCTGTTAGGGTCCCCCCCGTCTATTACTAACGTCAGGCCACATTGCCTTCTTGCTCCATCGGCCCCAGAACTCCCGCCAGGTGGGCTTCCTGCTCAAGCACTCCCAGGCCATCATGGATGTGCTAGGGCAGGACGGACCCATGGCGTACTCCTCTACAACGCTTCCGTGGTGGCGGGTGGTGGCCAGCTCGGGCACCTTGTCACCTCGGGCCAACGCGGGCCAATATCTCCAGGCCGAGAAACTAGGCGAGGAAAATGTCCAGGTGCTGCCAAACCACAAGGTGGACCTCGAAGCGTATGGCTGGTTTCCCGAAGAGGTGGACTTCTAGCTCCTCTAGGACGATCGGCAGTTTTGCCGGGATGCTTGGGCCAATAAAATCGTTTGTTTGGGAATTGCAGGATGAAAAATTCAATCTCCAGATGCTGACGCAAGGGGAACCCATGCATGAGCATGTCAAGAGACGCACACGCATTTGAATGCCACCATTGGACCGAACCAATGGGTCACCCCAATAAATGACTAATCCTCCACCCTCTGTAGTTCGACTCACATTGTGCCGTATTGTCCCCTCCTCATTTGTTTATACTCTTTAGTATGTTCACAGCTCCAGGTCCATAACCATAAATCGTGCCTCGCTAAATTGGCTCTAATTTTCTCGTGGTGTCTCAAACAATGCGCATACAAACCCGCTACCTGCACTCTACACTGTGTTGACAAAGAGCCTATCGGTGTTTACATGGTCCCCCAATGTGCATCTACATGGCCCCAATCCGCGCTTACATGACTCTATCCGGCCTTACATAGGCCCCAGTCTGCGTTGACCGTGCAACTAATTCTCCATTCCTGCTCGTGTCCAATCTGTGCGTCCAATGCTTTTCGTCTAATGTTCTCTGCATTCGTCTTCGGCATTTTCCACGGCAAGGCATTTCGAGGCTGTTTTCTCCATCGTGTACCCCTGACCAATAACGGTATTTCTTTGTTCTGGTGGTCTTCCCCACGTATGGTAGCAAGGCATTGTTGGCGGTAGCTCAAGTTACCAACTATTATCATTTTATCACCACCCATATTGTGTACCTTTTCTACCCACAAAAGCCTTATCTTAGCCATTTCCAACTCCTCGCGATTAAGGTTTGGCTTTCCTGTGAATTAATAAAGTTTATCCAATTCCAGCCCTATCTCTGCAGAAAGGGAACTAGCGACCAGGGCTCCATTGATTATACCCGTCTCTCTACTGGCGCTTCTACACTGTGGCATTTCGTGACTTCATTTATGAATATTTCTATGTTTGATGTAGCGTGTTTGGTCCTTTCGATAAGCTCTTTGTGCTCTGTTTGCTTTTGGATTTCGGAATGGATCCATTCTTGTCCGTTCCCAGTACACCAGAATTCTTCTTCTGGCGTGAAGTTGAGTCGTTATCTCTGCTCGACTTCGTGTTATTTTTTCCTCCAGCATTTTTGCCTGAACCCTTCTTTTTGTTATCACGCTTTCCGTTTTGCTGATTGGGTTCAGGAAGTAAGCCTAACTGCCTTTGAACCCTTAATGTTTCTTCTTCCCACCATTTTGCAAATTCCTGCTCTTTTTGAATTTCTGCAAGTGTTTTGCGATCCGCCTCTTGCTGTTTAGTCCTTTCCACGCGTAAAGACTCTTCAATCATAATCTCAGTGAGGGATGGCGTTCTGATAGCATTGACCGCTTGCAAGTCAGCCAGAGTTGGAGGAGATCCATTCCTCTTTTGTACCTTGACGGTGGTGCTCTTGGAATCTCCAAGTCTGGGTAGATTAGTAACAGACTCACTTGAGCTGGATACGGTAGTCTCAACTGCCCAAGGATTAACGCTGACCTCAACTACTGGGCTTGGAGCCTGAATCTCCTGTCCTATGGCCAACTTTTTCTTTCGTTCCTTCTGGGAAAGTTTGACGATTGGCCCTATCTTAATTTTGGAACTTCCATTCCCCTTTTTGGTCCAGTCTGAACTGGACTCAAATGATGATCGACTTGGTGCGATAGACTTGTCACCAAAAATTGGAGTAGCTGAAGATTTTGTTGCCCAGTTGGAAAAGGGACTCAATCCGTTCACAGTGGGAGGAAGCAGTTCCGCCCTCCTGGATTCGTTCAATGAAGGAAATGGTCCTGAACTTGTACTAGGTTTTATTTGCAAATTTAATGAACTCGATTCAGTTAGTGCCTGTGGCTTTATTATTGGCTTGGGCTGGACCAAGGAACTAACCGACGAAGAAGCGGATCCCGAGTTGCTCCAAGGCATATTTGAAATCGAAGATTCATTAGTTTTTGATTTTCTTCTATTTCCTTTCTGCACAACCTCAAATCCATCATCATCAGTCTTTTCGTCAATAACCGAAGTGTCCACTAAGGATTCCTGCAGAACTTTAATGCTGTTTCTGAAATCAAGAATGTCGTTGTTAATGGTAGAGCTTTTCCTGGAACTCTTTCTGTCTCTTCTCTTCTTACCCTCTTTTCCTTCTTTGCTTTGCTCGTACTTAGAATCGACTAGTAGTTCAAAACTCGAGAACCCCTTCCTGTCACTCATGAATATTTCATTATAATCTAGAATCAGTTCCAAGTACATTTTGACAAGATTCTCTGAATCTGATTCGAACCAAGTGGTAAGCTTATTCGTATTCAACTTTCCTAAGTCATCGGCAAAGTCCACAGATTTGCATTGCTGAAAATAGATTATTTGGGATTCTAATTTTCGCATCAATTCTAAGGAGATCTCTAGGAATGAAGGATCAAACAACAATATCTCTAGATTATTGTAGATATACCAACAGCTGTTCATAAACAATCCTTTAGCATCTAAAAAATCTGAGTACTCGAGTAAAATTAAAACATTTTCTAAACTTGTCATATCACACAATACCGTTTGACAAATTCCTTTCAACTGAAATAATAAAAGCTCATCTGCCACTGCCACCAATTCTAAAATTTCATTTATGTATTCCTCACTTTCATCAAACAGGAATCCAAAATTCAAAATTTCATCCTTTGATGCTCCATAAATGTATTTCATTATTGCACTGAAAGTAGAGATCTTGACATCACTGAAATCTAAATACTGCGACTCATCAACATCCCATCTTTCAGACAACAAAGTTTCAAAGTATGCAGATCTTGCTCGAAGTACAAAGGAATGACACTTGAGTTCTCCATCTTGCAATTTGACCAGAATATCACCATTTCCACTTTCAAAGAATTTGGTGTAAATTTCTGTCACTCCACTTGATTTTCCAAATTTTAAGTCGAAAACTTGAAATGCAAGCTTCAAGCTTTCAATCTCAAGTTGTACCTTTCTTCTGAACTTCGAAATATCCATATTTGGATTATCCAACAGCGTAAGAATTTCATCATCTAATTCGAATACCTCATTGCAATATAAATAATTTATGAATAGTATCATCGAAATAAGATTGACAGAGCTTTTCACATTGAGAGTACTCGATGTAGAATCATAAACTGCTTGAAAATCACCAGAAATGAGCATATCACCAGTGGAAGAATGACCTAAAATCTTATGCATACTTTTAGACCGAAGCATGAGAACTAACTTATGACAGCCGATTGAGATATTTGGGAATTCTGTGAATTTCAAGATGCAGTCATATCCTCGACTATCATCTAAAAATCCATTGATGAACTTTTCTTTGAAAGTCAAAGAATTTTGGCATGTAATTGAATGATCTTGAATAGCATTGCAAACTAAGTCGTATTCTTTGGAAATATTTGGTTTTGGGTTTAAAATTGGGTTAAATTTACGATTATAAGTTTCCTGGAGTAGATCTCTGACTGGCTCAACTGTCTCCTCGAGTACTTCATCTTCATAATCTTCATTGGAAATCATATCTGGGTAGAAGAAATTGGTCACGTATGACTTATAGCTATGGTCTATCTCAAGTAATTGATCTTGCTTTCTGTACAAGTGAGAATCATTTAAAGGACTTAAATAAGCAAGATCAGCCATGAAATCATTTTTTTGCATCTTTAATGGAAGTAAATCAATATCATCTCTAAGAAAGCCGAATGATGTGAAACTTGTATCACAAGAGACTTGGACTATTTTGTTCATGTTATCTATTTTCCTGAATTTATTTTTCGATTTGGAGGTGGACAAAGAAATGTCAGGCATTGAACTTTTCCGCTGTTTTGATTGACTTGTGTTGACAAATAATGAGCCATTTCTAGTGCAAAGTACAATTGAGCCATCAAAGGAAGCATCTATATCAGTAACAACCATATCATGATCGTAAGCCTTCCAAACATAATTGTACCTAGTATTCTTATAATCAGAAGCATTAAATGAAAAGCTCATAACGTTACCATTATCAAGGAGAATCATGCAAAATTTTGGACTCTTGCAAACAATCTTCTGAATCAGCAAAGCTTTAGTAAGTCTTGTTGGCTTAAATAAGTCAAAATGTTTATCGCTTGAGCCCTTGACTGGAATTTTTGGAAGTTTGTAATGGTGGTTTTGATAATATACATGAATGTCATTCTTTTCTGTGACCACAAATGTACATGTTTCGCAAGTATCCACTAATTTAATATTATCTCTCATAGATATTGATTTTGGTGTCAGTTGGATTGCGCCTTTATAGATAGTATCCTGTAACTTGAATTCCACTTGAATTGATCCAGAAAGAAATCCCATTTGGCCAATATTGAGACCCCAAAAAAATAATTCTGTTTCTGTAAATACCACTCCATGAATTTTGGAAGTGGCGATACCCTTGATTTCGGAAGTAATTTTCCTCAAGTCACCTCCTAATATAGATGGAGTCAGCTCAAACTTTTCTGAAAATCCACGGGTGTTGGTTTTGTTTGACAGATCATAGCCTAATTGATTGAAATTATTTAATCCCCAACTCAATACATCGTTGGTAGTTGTAACAGCAAGAGAATAGTTGTTGTGAGCGGCTATCATTTTAATCGGGTCTTGGATATCAATATGTTGAAATTTGAACAAATCACTGAGATTTGAATGCCCAAGACGACCTCTAGATCCTTTACCGCATGAAAAGAGTGACCCAGAACTTGTGAGGATAAGAGAGTGATACTTTGAGATTGCAACTTGTTTGTACCTCGGCCTTTTGAGAACATCCAGTGCCAAAGAATTGGTAGTAGGTAACTTAAAAGATCCATGTGACAATTTTGTAGGGACGGACCTATCTGTTGAATCACCGAAGCCTAGCTGATTACTACTGTTCGAACCGAACATGTATATGTCGCTGCAGCCTCTGTTGTGGTTCCAAGGTATTTGAGGTGATTTTATCGAAGCTCTCCCAATTGGAAGTTCTCCGCTTGTTTCCTTGGAATCCTTGAATCTATAGGAAATATGGTACTCATTTTTTTCATTGATGTACTGAGGAATCCATACTAAATCTTTGAAATCATTGTCTAACAATTGCAATGGAGTTGCTCCACAACGATCCTTGGTCTTGAGTAGTTCAACTAAGGTTGGGTTGCTTCCTAAGTACATGTTTTGCTTGGTACCATTGCATCCCAAGAATTGTAGTAAAGTCCGAAAACAAGTTATTCTTTTATAGAAAATCACATAATGCATACAATTCCAACCATTTTCATAGTCACAAATTGTAAGTAAACCTTTTGAGTTCGAGTTGGTCAATAGTTCTTTTACGTCATCAGGTTTATTTGTTAAGATGAGCAAATGTAAGATGGAGCGCCCGTATATGTCCCTCTTGTTGATACCATCTTTGGTCAATTTTGAGATTTTAAATTTGTGAACATGATCTTTGGAATTCTCTTTACTCATACTGGGTATACCACATTGAAATCAGGAACTTGAAGTAGCTTATGGGAAAGTGTATAGGTAATTTGGAGTCGGTGCCCATTCTCAAAAACTAAACGTGGGATATTAGGTCACGTGCGAGATACTGGAGAAGACGTTGCTACAGTTAGGTCTGTTTTACAATATTCTTAAATATATTTGTACATAGAGCGTGAATAAAGTCATTCGGGATCTTTGCTTGAATGTGCTGTGCACTTTCATGATTCCAATTTTACTTGTGCCTTCTTGGGGCTTTTGTTCAATAGTTTTGGCTTAGAATCCTCCAATTTAATGGAACTAGCAGTATTCAAAGCCGCGTCATTCCCTTCATCATCCCGTTCATCGGGCAAGAAAAATCCACTTGAAACGATCTTCTTTTTAACGCTGGTAATCTTTCCTGTAGGCGGTAATCTTGGTCTGATATTTCTTTGCTTCTGTGGAAGTTCGTCGTCCTCTATTAATAGTAAAGAATCGTTTGGCGGCAACTCGGTAGACTCACATTTCTTCTTTTGCATCTTGATATGATGTGCTTTAGACTTTTCACAAAGCTTGGAATAGAAAGGAACGAGCAAACCAATCTGTTGTCCAACACTGCTGGCATAAAGATTACCAGGAGAGAAATCATTCAAATCCTCGTACTTATTTCCCTTACTCGTCGCACCAGTACTGCTGTAAGAGTTATGAAGTCTGGAGTGCAATAAATAAATTGGGATGGAAGTGCTTAACATATTGAATTCCTTGTCCAATCCCAATTGCTTGAATCCAAAAAAGTCATCACCAAGGTCATTGGAAAAATCACCAGTCATAAACTGCTCACTATTGTCCTCGAAGCTTCGTTCATTAAAGTTTTCCAAACCTGGTCTCAACAATTCCTTCAAAAAGTTTGACAATTTCAGTCTCAAGTCCTTCAACTTATCTTGCTGTTTGATAATACGTTCTTGGACATATGTATATAAATCATCAGGCTTATCAACTCCATTTTCTAATAAGGAAAGTAAGAGTACCTCTTTGCTTGTTAAAGTATTAGACGAAGTAGACTCGGTATGTAATTTCATTGACTTTGCCAAATTTGCCATGTATCTTTCGGCAATTTGTGTTAAAGTGTTGATCGCTATTGGTTGAGTCGATTCAAATCCTGTTTGCATCGCAATTTTTGCAATGTTTCTTCTTAAGACCGCGAATTGGATTGGATGTTCATCTGCATCGTGATTGGGTAATTTGGACGTCGAGTCAACATCGACTTCTTGCAAAGTTTCAATTTCTGGTTGCTTCATCTGTGTATGATGTACAAATTGTTGTGTCTGCATTTGACGAATCAAAGAAATCTTAAAACAGATCTTCTTGATTTCTTGCATTTCAGTGATGTTTTCAAAATAAACCTTGTTCAAACCAGAATCAGTGGGAAGTACAAACCCAGACTTAATTTTTGAAGCATCTCCGTTAACTTGTTGCAAATAAATATCAACCAACTTTTCTTCCCTCCTTTCTTCCTCTTCCTTATCGACTCCTTTATATTTAAAACCAGGGACACCTCCAGTAATATCATATTCTAAAAGATATGGTTCTTCGTTTTCTAGCAAACTCTTGGACTTCGAAACCACTTCCTTGTTAGATAAATACTCATTAAAATTTTGCATTTCAGCAGGTTTTCTGATAATGGCCCTCGCATTTGGTCTGAGATGATTATCTGCATCAAATAATTCTGCACGCTGAGCACAATATGTTGCTCTCGACTTGGCTGTGAGAGACCTCCATGCTTGCAACTCTGGATCTAGCTCATCATCTTCTTGCATGTTATGACTATCGCCACCATTTTCACCATTCAAATGTTCGGTTTCATCATCTTCATCGTCATCTTCGTCAAGTGATATATTGCCATTCTCAACAGCCGGAGTTTGAGATGATTCTTTCCTTACTTCAGGGGAATCAATAGCTGAAACCGCAGAGCTATTTGGCGAGTAGGGATCGGTTTCTGTTTTGACTTGGTCCAGCCTTGTTCTTTTCCTTCCCTTTTTAACAGCCTTCTTACCTCCGCCTGGTAATGGAGTTCCTGGTCTACCATCAGCATCCTCATCATCAATTTCGATTTCTGCTCTATTTTTTATGGTAATGTTTGGGATAGTAGGTGCCAACTTTGCAGTTTTCTTTTGCATTGCTATGGCATGCGCACGAATGAAATGCTTTGGATCGGCATTGTAAGTCAAACAATTCGACCAGATAAGCATAACGTCATCAAGAAATTCTTGTTTTGAATGGTACGCCAAACTCTTCAACTTTTTCATGACGGTATTTAAGTCCATTGGCTTCTTGATGATTAATCCGTAGTTAGGGGCTTCTCTCTTGGAAACCTTATTCAAAAAAGGAGTGGAATGTTCTGTGTATCCTCTTAACTCCACGACCACCTTTTCACAGGCATCGTACAATTCTTCCTGGCCCACACGGTCATCATTTGCCCATTTTCCTCTATTTTTTCGAACATCCATAAAAAGAGTCCTTAACTCATGATCATTCAAGGGCACTGTATCTCTATTCTGCTGGATAGAGTTCAATAAATGCTGTAAGGATGTACTTGCAGCTCCCAAATTGATATTCATGCTTGATGTGGATAATTGACCGTTTTCATCACCAGAAGAACCAAGTTGACGGGAATCGGAATCCCTTCTATTCTTTGAATTTTCTAATTGCATATCTGATTGCTCCAATTTTCTTCTTTTAATCAAGGTTTCGCGGTCATATTCGAAATTATGGTAGACTTTGTTGAACTCTTTGATTAATGCATCATGATCTTCACTTTGATTCGTGGAACGTGTAGTTACAGGTGTTTTATCTCTGAAAGCCTCGTTTCCTAAGTTGGGAGTTTCCAGGGTCTCTGTAGCTTGGGAAACCGATTCGGACATTTCTGTGGAATCTTCTTGGACTATGGGAATTGCTTGTTTAATAAGAGATAGTGGGACCTCTAACATAAGCTGACGCAGTTCGTTAAAAACAAGGTTTTGAGCGGAATTATCAGATTCATTTTTCTGTTGCTTATGATCGGTTTTGGAGACTTCCTTTTCTTCGCCTTCGTCGTCGTCGTCATCATCATCATCATCATAGTCATCTTCTTCCTCTCTAACGGCTGGCTTGGAAACCTCTTTCTCTGCATTCCCCTCCATTTCTTCCAGATCTTGATTATTGTCTAGAGAGTCTATTAAGTCATAATCATCAGATACCGCGTCAATTGTGTTGAGGGACTCATCTAAAGTTTTGGAATTGTAGTAGAAATCTATGGCCTTTTCCCATAAAAGATAGCGGATATGCAATGCAAGCATTTTTATCATTCTGGGACCCTCTTCAAACATAATCTCAGTCTCTTGCTCATGTATGGCGGGTTCACCCTGGGTTATACCTCGCTTAGAATCATCCAGTATTTTTTCATCTACTTTCTCCAGATTTTTATCAACTTGCTCGCCAGGAGTTGTGCTCTTTTTGCCGACTTCGTCGTCCAGGTCTGATTTTTCATCTGCGTCAGCTTCTTCGCTTTTATTGGCATCGGGGCCAGTCATTTCCACATCGGACTCTGTTTTCACTTTCACGGGCGAAGCATCAGTTTCTGTATCGTCGATGAATTTGATAGTGCAGTTTCCTTCGAGGAAATTGTACCAGATATCAAATTGGTTCAATTCGATTACGTGTTTTAGTATCTTGAACTGAGACTCATTGAGAAAGGCTTCGAAGAACTTGTTTTCCTTCAATTTCTTTGCCAATTCAAAGAGCTTGTGTGAGTTGTTCAATTCAAATGCCGATAGTTTCTCCATGGTGACGGATGGGCTTGTTTTGCACCTAGGAATGCTAGGACTGTTGCTTCAGGTTGCACGCCGACCGAAATAAAACACCACAAGCAGAACAAACCTGATTGGCTCAGCCAGATGGAAGTTTATTCCGATTGTTTGGGCTATTTGGGGATGGTTTTACCGGGGTAGCCTAACTTGAGTATATCGACAGTCCCAGAAAACAGTGCAGTAGAACAACAATAGGGCCTAGCCAATTCTGCCGAGAACGGGTCGAGGGATGTGGGGTTAATTCTGGACCACGACTTGGTATGGAATGTCAAAAGTGAGGATTGATTCCTTCTAAGTTAGTCCCAAGGTTCCTGGCGTTGCAAGTCTTCGTAGAGCGTGGTTTTTTTCCTCAATTTTGTGCACCGAGTCTCCACTAAAGGTGTAAGGTAGGAGAAGTGAGACTGAAGAGAGGGAAGAATGTAATCAAGAAAACGGGGTGGAAATGTAGAGAAAGATTGCAGGGGACGTAAATGACTCTGCTATTACTGATGTAAGTGCTGGGCTGTTGCTGGTGAGGGAGATAGATCGTGCCCTTGTAGTAGGTATAGTTGCTGGGCTAAGTCGCGGCAGGTTCAACAACTCCACACATTTCAGGCAGACATGAAGAACTGTCTGAGGATACTGGCAGGGTTGCAATCGACCGTCCCCGTGTTTGCAAGGAAGGAGCACCACCGAATGACTTAGAGCCGTCACAGCGGCGTGTTGGACTACGGGCTACAGATGTATGCCTACAGACGGATATCCATTCAGTACCTAGACCGAGCAGGAGAGAAAAACTTATATAACAACTGGAACAAGTCTAGCCAGTTGATCTATGCGGCAACTTTTACTCCGGGGCAGCGACTTAGATGGCGTACTTCTTGGTCCATTCCTTGGCGGTGGCCTCGTACTTGGCTCTGTCTTGCTTGTAGATGTGAGCGATCTCAGGCACCAAGGGATCGTCGGGGTTCGCATCGGTCAAAAGAGAGCAGATGGATAACAACACCTTCGAGATGGTCAAGGCGGGGGACCATTGGTCCTTCAAGATGTCTAGACAGATGTTACCGTTTCCGTTGATATTGGGGTGGTAGATCTTGGTGGTGAAGGCAATCTTGGGGGGCTTGAATGGGTAGTCTGTAGGGAAGTGGATGGATAAGAAGAACACACCTCCGGCGTAAGGCGAGTCGGGAGGACCCATGATGGATGCTTGCCAGTGGTATAAGTCGTCTCCGACGGGGCCGGCGGAGCAGGACGAGGGTGGATCTCTGGGGCGTTAGTATGGAGCAGGGGAGGGTGGCGAGGGCCGGAGGACGACGGCCGGCGGACGAGGGTGCGAGGGAGCATCCTGCCAGGGGGGCACGAGACAGACAGACGGAGCAGGCGAGGGATGGACGGGGGTGGATCATGGACGGCGGGCAACGGGCCCAGACGACTAGTTGCTTCTGTTTGTCGTGGGCGTTGTCGTAGTCGTCCTTGTCGTAGTCCTTGTCGTCGTCGTCGCCGCCGTAGTCGTGTGGCAAAAGGCCCGGCGGATCGAGCACTAGGGTTCGTGGGGGAATACGTACCTTCCTAAGTCTGTCAACTCCTTGTTAATACGTTTCAAAGACATGGCGATGGATTATGTGTGATGGGCTGGTCAATCTAAATCAACTAGTGAGAGAACCGAGAGCAGGCCAAGGTAAGCAGAAAACGCACCAGGCCGGAGGAGGGTGAGGTGACACACTACACTAAGCAACCTGCAAAGCGCTGGGCCGACGCAACCTGCACTTTCTGTGGAAGGCCATGGAAGCCTGTGGTTGGTCGCGCGCAGGTCGCGCGCACGGGAGCCGGAAGATCACGGCTCCGCCACGAGCCCGCGCCGCCCTGCACACACAGGGCCCCGCTGCCTGCACGCTGCCCCGCTGCCTGCACTCCCGCCGGCCTCCTCCACTCGCTTCGCCGATCGCTTCTTCCGTCGCTTCCCCCTCCCCATTGGCCGTTGCAGTGCCAGCTGCCCATTGTGAGGGGCTCCCCGCAAGCGCCGCCGTGCCTGCACTGCCGTGGGCCCAACGGCCACCCCTCCTCCGCCTCCTCCTCCCCGGCCAGCCAGCCGTCCGTGTCCTTCCGCAACAGTGACGCTTTTCTGCCCTCACTACCACCCGCACCGGACTCTGTGCACTCCGGCGCTGGGGTGAGTCTATTGTGTGCCCCACCAATGCAACATCCGGCCAGTGCACCGGAGCGGTAGTATGCCAATCCAGACCATCTCTCGAGTCGGGCTATTTCCTCACCCCACATTTGCTACCCCGGCCAATTTGGCCAATTTCGTACTACCTTCGTATTACATATTCCGAGGCAGGCGCATCTGCTTCTTGCCTCTTTTGTTTGATTTGGATCTGTTGACCTCCGCCAGTGTCAAGGACCTGTTCTGTTCCCTTCAGTTCGGCTCGGTTTCCGTTTCAGCGTCCCTGCCCTTCTCCACCGCCTGGCTCCGTTGCTGAATCTTCTGCCAACACCCGCCGTTCCTGCTGTTCTCCTTCTCCGCCGGCTCTCCCGTCCTCTTGTCCCACCAGTCCTGCCATCATCGCATCTCATGCTAGTCACCTTCAACTCCAAGAAACGGGCGCCCTCGCCCCAGCCGCCCGAGGCCGCTCCCAAGAAACAGCACCGCCAGTCGGCGTCGCCGCCTCCTGCCACTGCCACCACCTCAAGCACCACCTCCAGCACCACCCTTCCCATGCCCCTGGACCCCGCCTCCAACCAGTCCTTCAAGGTCATCAACCGCTCCAGCGACTTCTTCCGTGCAAAGTCCACCAAGCGCTCCCGCAACGGCTGCCTCACCTGCAAGATCCGCAAGAAGAAGTGCGATGAGGCCCGCCCCAGCTGCTCCAGCTGCTCCCGCTTGAACAAGGAGTGTATCTGGATCGACCACGACAACATGTCGGAGGCGGAAATCAAGGAGCTCAAGGTCAAGACGGAAAACGACGAGCGCAACCAGAAACTCCGAAAGCGCAAGTCCAAACGGGCCTCCGTGCCCGACACCTCCCACCCACTTCCGTCCCCGGCAGCCCAGCACCAGAGCATCATCAAGATCGAAACCAAACCAGCAGAACCGGAAGACCCAGCAGATCTCCCGGTATACCCCTCGGCCGTTTCGGCACCACTGCCCCCCAAACTCGACCACCCCAGCCCATCAGAGCCCTTGAGCGCTTTCCGCTACAGCAGCTCCAACTTGCGCTCCTCCATCGAGACCCTGGTCTTCACTCCTTCCAAGTCCCCCATGTCGCAGCTTCTAGCCCTCACCTCGGCCGATGACCTTGCTGCCTCCAAAAACAACCTCGACTTGCTCGCCGAAAGTGCCAGCCAGACCCTGGGCTCCTCCCCCATGCATTTCGATCCAACACGCACCCCCATGTCTCCCTCTGGGTACTTGTCCTTCACAGGTCACCCCATCTTCGACCCCTCGGTACAAGGCACCACCACCACCACCGACTACGAGACCAACAAAGACAAGATCGTGCCAGAAGACAAGAATTCGCCTTCCGAAGGCACAGGCTTGGTGCTTTCCCTGGCCGCAGCCCTGCTGATGGAAGCCCAAATCATGGAATTCAGCCAATTATTCAATCTTCCCCAGAGTCCCCAACTCAACGAGTATTTGCACCACTTGAGTCCTTTGGGGTCGGACGACTTCATGCTCAACCTAAACCAGATGATGACGCCCCTCCCCCCTCCACCACCGTCATATTTGCCCGAATTATCCACTCCGGCAAATTCCTACTTGTATAATTATTACGTGGAAACTCTTTCCAACAAAATTTGCATTGCTCCATCTTCGCAAAATGATTCGAACTCTTACCAGAAGGTGTTTTTGCCCTTGGCTCACAAGGACAAGGGTGTTCTATACGGAATTCTCGCTTGGGCCGCATTCCATTTGGGTGGTAAATGGAAAGATGTGGGAACCAACTTCGTCAACTTGGCATTGGATCATCTTATGAAAACATTATCAGAAATTAGCACCACCAAGGGCACTCCGAAGAAACCGGGAGATCGCCAAACAACTATCGTGAAGTTGGCAACACTTTTGATTCTTTGCGGAGCAGAAATCTGCCAGGGAGATGTCAAGAATTGGTCTATCTTTTTGAAATGGGGATGGAAAATTCTCTACGCCAACGGAGGAATTTTGGCCTTCAATAGCCTGAAAGAAGAGCATTGGTTGATATCCAATTTCGCCTACCACGACTTGTTGGCCAGTTCTTCTACCGAAAGAGGTACTTATTTTCCCTTGAAGAGCTACGAGCTCATTTTTAAAGACCAAGCTGGCTACTCCAGAGGAAACCTCAACCCACTTTTGGGTGTCTCCAAGAAATTGTACAGTATAATCGGAGACATCAGTACGTTGATTTTTGAGAGCAAAAAAATCCTTGAGCGGTTCTACAATGAGGGAATTATAGAATTGGATGCAAAGGTTGTGGATGAATCTCCAACTTTCTCCCTTGATGCCGATTTTTCCAGCGATGGCGAATCGGAAGTCAGTGAACATGGGAAGATCAACAAAATGCTTCTAAGCATCATCGAAAGAGCTAAAAAGCTCGAGGTGTTGATTGACGAGGCTAAACCTGATCCGCAAGATTTGGAAGAAATTACGGATTCTGAGCTTGAGTGGCAGCTCACTCTTTTTGAGGCTTTCCAACTCAGCGCCAAGCTCTTCTTGAAACAGGCGGTCCTTAAGTGCAATCCTTCAATGTTGGAAATGCAGGTCATCAACACCGACTTGATCAAGTGCATCGACGTTCTCTTGGGCACTCCGGTGCAGGCATCGCTAGTGTTTCCTCTCTTTATTTCGGGTATTCATTGTGTGACCCAACGGGACCGCGAAGTGTTGATCAAGCGAATGAGCGACTTGATGGAGTTGTACGGTCCATGGAACATCCAGAGATCAAAGTTCCTCGTGGAAAAGGTTTGGGAACAAAACCCTCATGGGGACAAACTCGTAGACTGGCACAATGTCTTGAAAGATCTTGGCTGGGAAATTAATTTTGCATAATATATTTAAACGCTAGACTGATATTATATCATATCAAGCTAGATCCTCCAGAAGTCACTGTAAAGAAACTAATTAAATGGCATTTATCAAAAATATTGGACCACCAAAGAGTCAACTCTACCTTAATGTATATATGCCCGCTTCCGAATAGTGTGCCCGCTTCCCCTTAATATCAAGAGTCTCTTTCAAGTGCTTCTATTGAGCAGAAGCTTAAGTCTGGCTCTGGTAAGAGACCCAAGCGCCCATATAACTGAACTTGCCATTATATGACACTACAATTACAGTACTAACATCGTCTCTTCTGGACTGCGCATAATACCTTCTCAGTATAGTTCCAGTACTGTCTCTCGCTCCATGCCCACTGCACCTTAAATAATTTCACTGGCTTACCCATCCTATCAATAATACAGAAAGCCATTCTTCTCTTCTTTTTTACCAAGTCCATATCTCATATCTTATTCCCGTTAACCCCTTCTACCGTCCATCTCTTCTCATCTCTCATCTCTGTCCCATCTAGCACCTCTGGGTCACGTGCCTCTTCGTGCCACAAAGCCCAGTGGAAAATTTTGGAGAGGAGATGAGGGAGAATTTTTCTACTAGTGCAGTAGGAAGTTCCTAGGTAACATTCATTCACTACACATACAAGACAAGATGGGTGGTTTGGATTACCTTCTTTTCGAAGAAGCTACCGGATATGCTATTTTCAAGGTGTTGATTCAACAAGATGACATTGCCTCCAGAATGAGCGAGGTCCAAGAGGCGGCCAACGACTTGTCCAAGTTCTCCAAGATGGTTGAATTGGTGTCGTTTGCCCCCTTCAAGGGCGCTGCCCAGGCCTTGGAGAACGCCAACGACATCTCTGAGGGCTTGGTCTCTGACTACTTGAAGTCCATTTTGGAGTTGAACTTGCCCAAGTCCTCGGCCAAGAAGAAGGTCAGCTTGGGTGTTTCCGACAAGAACTTGGGTCCATCGATTAAGGAGATCTTCCCATACGTCGACTGTATCTCCGGAGAGATTGCTCAGGACTTCTTGAGAGGCATCAGAGTCCACGGTGCCAAATTGTTCAAGGAATTGCAAGATGGTGACATCGAGAGAGCTCAGTTGGGTTTGGGCCACGCCTTCTCCAGAGCCAAGGTTAAGTTTTCTGTTCAAAAGAACGACAACCACATTATTCAAGCCATCGCCTTGTTGGACCAGTTGGACAAGGACATCAACACCTACTCCATGAGAGTTAAGGAGTGGTACGGATGGCACTTCCCAGAGTTGGCCAAGATTGTCCCTGACAACTCGGCCTACGCCAAGTTGGCTTTGACCATCAAGGACAAGGCCTCTGTCTCCGACGAATCCTTGCATGACATCGCTGCCATTCTCAACGAAGACTCTGGTCTCGCTCAAAGAGTTATAGATAACGCTAAAATCTCCATGGGTCAAGACATTAGCGAGCAGGACATGGACATGGTCACCAACTTCGCCGAGATTGTCGTCAACACCACTGAAGAGCGTGCCAAGTTGTTCGGTTACTTGACCGACAAGATGCACACCGTTGCCCCCAACTTGTCCACCTTGATTGGTGAGGTTGTTGGTGCCAGATTGATTTCTCACGCTGGTTCTTTGACCAACTTGTCCAAGCAAGCTGCTTCCACCGTTCAGATTTTGGGTGCCGAGAAGGCCTTGTTCAGAGCTTTGAAGACTAAGGGTAACACTCCAAAGTACGGTTTGATCTACCACTCCACTTTTATCGGTAAGGCTGCCGCCAAGAACAAGGGTAGAATCTCCAGATACTTGGCTAACAAGTGTTCCATAGCCTCCAGAATCGACAACTACTCTGACGAGCCCGGAACTGCATTCGGTAACGTCTTGAAGAAGCAGGTCGAGGACAGATTGAACTTCTACGAAACCGGTGCTGCTCCTATGAAGAACTCCGACGCCATCAAGGCTGCTTTGGAGTTGGCTGGTGACATTGCCGAGGATGACGTTGCTGAAGAGGTTAAGGAAGACAAGAAGGAGAAGAAGGACAAGAAGGAGAAGAAGGAAAAGAAGGAGAAGAAGGAGAAGAAGGAGAAGAAAGAAAAGAAGCGTAAGGCTGACGACGACGAGTCTCCAAAGAAGAAGAAGAAGAAGTCTAAGGACTAATCGATTGAGTATCTGGAAAACGTAGCTTACTAAGGGTACGATTGTAAACTATTATACTTTATATTGCATGTTAATATATACTGAAAACTGGAAAATGTACTTCCGCAAAGACAGAGTTGTCACATCGCCAAAGCCAGGACTTTTGCCCAGATTCGTGTCAATTGCTAGCTAATTCGGTCGTCATGGGTGAATTTGATTGTGGAGGACCTGTAGGTTCATCGGTATTCTTAACACGGCACACAATATTCAAGATAACCTTGCGTAATCTTGATAGCTCACTGGAGTGTCCTTCTGGCTTCTCTCGTTTAGTTTGAGGTAAGTACACCTCGACAGTGTGGTCCAATGTTTCATTCAAAGGTTTTACAAGCACATCAAAAGGAGAGGTAAGTACACACTTTCCTTCTGCGTTTGTTAGCAATGCCTGTGTCTTGAACTTCATATCTTCTGCAAATATCTGAGTAGGCTCAATAAGCCCCATTATGATTCCCAATTTTGCAGCTTCGGCTGCTAAATGGGTTACATTGACTACTCCAGTCACTGGTTGAAGCAATATAGCCTTAAGTTCAGCCAACTCGACCTGATTCAACTTTGGAAACAGCTTATTCAATTGGCTCAACCCAAGAACACCAAGACGGTCACCACTATCGAATACAAACTTGAACGGTTGTGTCGTTCTGAAGAAAATTGCACATGGTTTGAACGTGGTGGACGCAGACTGATATACACGATTGGATTTCGCAGCTTCACTAGCAGACCTCACCAAAGCAAATTCCTTCAAATACAGGCGAAACTGGGCTGGAGTGCTTGAGCCTTCCAGAATCGAATGGCTTATAGGTTCTATCATTGGAATATTATATATTGAGTGCAGTGCAATTAAGGAGAGCGGTACTAGAGCTAAGAATTCTGTGAAAATTCAAAATTCTGCAATTTTTGGTACAAATGTATTGATTTTGGCCTGTTTACAAACACAACGATTATATAAGTCGTAAGCATAGAGTATGGAGAGAAGTATTTAGAATACAAAAGGAAGGTCATAGATTATATATATGGAGCCAAAATTCGCTTCAAAACTGAGTTAAATTTGAACGGAACAAGATGTACTAGTAGGTGAAATTGGTGTGTTCCAATAACCCCATATCTTTGGAACTTTCTAGGCCAATGCAACCAAAGTCAACAGGCAGAAAAAGCTCAAAATTCAAATATACGTAGGGCTCATCTCTTTTTTCCACCTTGATCCTTTTAATGTGTTCTTGGTGCTGGTCATTGTTCCAGGTAAAACCACTTGAATTGTTCTGCAGATTTCTTGAAATGGTACCATTTCTTCCAAGGAATTCACCCAACTGTGGAAGTTCGTATTTTTGCTTAATAGCCTTAGTTATCTGCGACGAAATTTCTTCATGATTTTTGACATTTGATGGGAGAGGTTTCTTTAGAATTTCCTTTCCATTGCACTCCAGATTTGAACTAGGAATTTCTTCAAACTTAGTAGATGATGCAAGAAATAAAGGCATTGATTTATTAATGCGTTTATCATGATGTGGTTCATTTCCCCCGGTCATCTTGATTCTTTGAACACACCGTCTTTTTGCAATCTGGGCGAGGACCGGAGTTCCCTCAAGGACTTCGAAGGTAAATGAATTGAGAAGAATATCACACAAATCACTTGCTCGGCGTACCCTGACCTCATAATCGGACCGTTGGAGTTTGCTTCCAGGTACGAATATTTTCTCTTTGTATAAAAGCTCCACCTTCGAGATATTCTCTTCTGCCCGCTGGAGATGAAAAGCCCGGTCCCAAAATCCAAAGTAATACAATTCGTTTAAGAGTCTTTGCACGGCAACACTCTCGAAACTGAGATGGAAGGTCAGCAGCTTCAAGGTCCGAATCAGAACCAGCGAATAGCGCAAGATATGGATGAGAAGTTCGATTCTGCTTACCTTGTCCAAATGATCAGGCTCCACATGGTCAATGTGCGAGGGCCACCACAGCGGCTTGGATTGGTTGTGGTCCCTGTATGGGAAAAGCTTCTGCTTTTTAGGTTCCACAGCCTTGACCCAACGTTTTGCTATCTCCTTGCATACTTTCTCGCTGATGCAATCGAGCAAATCGTGGTAGTGATTGCAAATGTCCTCAGCATCGTTTCGCGACAATTCCACCAAGTACCTGTGACAAAGTGCCGGTTTAACGAGGGACAAATCACCCAACTGTGACTCGTGTAATACTGCCTCGATCTGGAGTTGGTGGTGTGAAGAAAATAACGACGAATAATCAAACTGGAATCCCCGTTCACCGCCTTGATTCCAAGCTCGTGTCACCAACATGTACTCCAATCCTTGGGTTTGCAGTAAGATTTGAAGTTGGCGTTTCACACCTTCGAGGGTTTGGGTTTCTGGGTAAGTATCAGTCATAGCTAGAAGAAACTAGTAGAAGTGAAATAAGATGTAAATGATTCTTCTCCCCTTAATTATCAGGGGAGATGACCTTATCTCAAATACACAGGTCCAAAGCTACATTGATGTGGTTAAATATCGTGTGCATTTTCGTTTCAAAATAATTTTGAGGTTGAATATATAGTTCTAATAGATTGTGATGCTAAAGAAGTAAATGCTTAGTCAAAGCAGAAAATAAGAACCTTTTTCCACCAGGGGGCCTTTCTGTATCTTTCTTCGACCTCGAAGTTCTCGAACTCCAAGATCTCTTTGTCGTAGATCACTCTACCTCTGTTGATGTCTATGTCTTCCACCTTGATCCACAACTTCCAGTTCTTGGTCCATATCTTGTGGCCGAAATAGCAAACAAGAAGGAAAGGCATACCCAAGTAGTTTTCAAAGAAGCTTTCAGCGCTGGCACCGTCACCGCCAATTGGGAACAAGGCGACCCAGAACTGACCGATCAAAATGAGCGAGTTGATGATAATAGTCAAGCACGATCCAATGGTACCTGTTGGGGAAACGTAGGCCAAGGAGCTCAAGGGAATGTCGTTGTATTTCAAAGCTGCTCTGAATCTGAGGTGGGAAACACCGATGGCTAACCAGGTGAAGATGAAACTAAGAGCAGAAATGGACAACAACCAGTTGAAAACAGTTTCTTGCTTCTCGTAGGTGGCGATGTAAGAGAAGAACGAAGACAACACAATCAAGAGCCATGCTCTCAAAGGTCTTCCTCTCTTGTCAATGTAGTCCAACCACTTGGGTCCAAGACCTTGTTCTGCCAAGGACTGAATAAGACGAGGACTACTGTACATGGCAGCAGTGGCCACCGAGGTGACCGAGATAAGAATGACAGCGTTGATGATGTGGGGGAGGACCTTGACACCGTGCATTTCAGCAGCAATGACATAAGGCGAAGAGTGAGTCTGGGCACTGCCAGAACCCATCAAACGGTCGGAGTTGTAAGGCACCAACAAACCCACCATGCACAAGGAGCCCATGAAAAGAATGGTGACTCTGAAGAAGATCAACTTGGAAGCACTCTTGATGGCAGCACGGACATTGCCTCCGGTCTCGGCGGCAGAAAGAGAGATAAACTCAGAGCCTCCAAGGGAGAAGGCACCGGTTACAAACACAGACACCACTCCCTTGAAACTGGTGATGGCACCGGGGTTGTGGTAGTATCTGCCACCGACGAAACCTTGGGGACCTCCACCCAAGTCAATAACCAATCCAAAGATCACGAAGCCAGCCAACATCAACACCTTGAAGGAGTTCATGACAAACTCGGCCTCGGCGTAGCCTCTGGCACCCATGAAGTTGATGGCGATGACCACGAATAAGAAGATGGTGACGAAGGCATCGGGGTTGATAGAGGTGTTCCAGAACTTGATGGTCATACTGGCGGTGACTAATTCCAACCAAATAACAGTCATCCACTGGATAGCGTAGTTCCAACCCAAGGCAAAGCCCCAACTTTCGTCGATGAAACGGGTGGGATACGACTGGAAGCCACCAGGAAGACCTGGGTATGCGATACTGAGCTCACTGACGGAGTTGATGGTGGGCACCAACATGACGTAACCCACAATGAAGTATGCAATCAACACACCGGCAGGGCCAGCGGTGTGAAGTTTCTGGCCGGCGGCGACCAAAAGACCGGTACCCAAACCGGTACTCAAGGCCATGAGCCGCAAGTGTCTCTTGCTGATGGCCTTGTCTCTGACGTTCTCGTCCTTCTCGGTGGGGACAGCTCTTCTGAAGCCGTCCTTGAAGTGTTCCCATTTGGTCATGGTGGCAGGCTCGGTGTAGAAGGGAGCCAAGTCCAGGACCGTGGGGTCCAGGGAATCATTTCTAAACTTCTGGTCACGACTAGTGTAAAACTCCATGATGAAAGACCCGAGTTGTTCACAAAGAGTAATGAAGCAAAATTTACAAAAAACTCCTGATGGACCCAGATTATATATGAAATCACCGCTACACGACTCGGTGTATCGTGGAGTACATCTGGGCAAATGATAACGCTACAAAGCACGTCATTGGTGCCCAAAGAAAGACTCGTCCGACATCATAGGGCAATGCACAGCGCCACCAACCCTACTCCACACCTGCCTCCATGTACAAGGGCAAGTCCGGAGCGTTTACGGAGATGAGTTGGTTTTCGGTTGGTTGCTTTTGTTTTCGCAGTTCTTGCTGCAACTGCTGGAGCAGGAAAAACTACGCGAGATGCCTGCAGAACGCGGCAGCAACCTGCAGAATCCCCCAAGAATGACGGGTATTGTGCAGGGACGCTGCCCACAAACCAGGAAATACTGGGCGGTGCAGCTGGGACGGAGATGATCCTGGAGCAACTGCCAAGCGCTTAACCGTGGGGGTGGGGTAGCTTCGCCTGGTCTGGTGGGCAGGCGACCATAGTCAAGAGAGTGTCTGCTGACATCAGATGTTCGTCTTCTGCCCCACTCTCTCCTTGACAGGTGTCGTCCATGGCCCCGCCTGCCCGTTCTTTTTGCAGACGCCGGCGCCGGAGCTGCAGGCACCAGTGAGGGTCCTGGCAGTGAGGCCTGGGCACAGAAAAATTTTCATGGTCACAGTTAAGCGCACCGCCAGACCTGCTCGGAGTGAGATGCCCCCCCGGTAACGGGGTCGCTACGCCATCCCGTCCGGTTGGGTGCCCTCCTGTGCCCCTCCCCCCCAGGAAAATTATCTGGCTCGGTGGTCCTGGCCTTATGGAATGAGCCCAAGATCGCATAAAGCTGTGGGGTAACCCCACGTCGGAGTCGGAGAATTGGCTTATGGTGATTGACTTCGTGTCCAGAATGAGCCCAAATCCGTGGCCTCTGCCTGTTTGGGCCGGTTACATTCGCTGATTTTCCCGCCATCGCTGCTCCAGCGTCCTGTCGCATTGGAAAACCGGGTCAAAAATCAGGCAATTGTTCAATCTTTTGGACCGGGGCCGTCGAATGCCCCACCATGAGGCTGGCATGGACTTCAACGGCTGGCCGCGGCGTAGCAGACTTTTGGCGTCACCTGAGGGGAGCCTGCCCCTTGAATTCCCGACCGACACCAATTGCGGAGAAAGAAACCGCCCAACACCAGGTATCCGGAGCTTTCTATCGAGGTGGTAGCTCTTAACCGCGTCTATGACGTAGTGCCCCCACGCAGCCTACAAAAGGGCACCTTCTAGCGTGCCAGCAGCACTCTTGGTGCAACCTAGCCTGGTGGAACCCCCCGATGGGGAACATTCTAATGGTGGAACATTCTAATGGCTGGTACTCCTAATTAGCCTTTTGCACCAATAGTGCGTGAAGATTCTAATCATCAATATCGGAGAGAGTGGCATTGTTGCACTGCAGATGCGAAAAAATCGATCGAGGCTAGAGAAGATGTGAACAGAATGCTCCAAGACGTGTGCGCTACAAGTGATGAGAGAAAAGCGTATGGACTACGTATTACTTGCTGTTGCCCACAACGTTCAGGACTCTGCAGCAGACGAAAGAAGAAAGTCCAGACACTCGATGAAGCAAGCGCTGGTTGAAGTTGGAGTTGGAGGTATTGGACTTGCCAATTCTGTCGTTGCGCTTGTCAATCCCGCTATTGTAGTTGCCAATCCCGTTTTTGCACCTACAATTGGAGCTGGAATTATTATTGGAGTCGCAGTGGTCCAGAACAATCGGGCTCGTGCTATTGTTCTGTGGTGCTTGTTCAGTTACAATTGGAGTTTAACTTCGTCACTTGCAGGTGCCGTTACAGGCCATTAAGTGCGAATGTGCAATTCTTCGTTTTCCCAACTTTACATCTCCATGGAAGCTAAGCGATGACAACGCAAATCAGCCTATCTTATCAGGCCAGCCAGTGCTGCATCAAACACGGACAACCCGGGCCATTTGCGTGCACATGACACGCTCGGTACTAGCTCGGTATCTTCCACCATAGTAATGGCCTCAAATTTCCCGTGGGCCGCACACGACTGATTACCAAAGTGCTGCGATTAGTGGAGTGAAAATTTCCATTGCCATCACCAACGGGCCCTACACATCCTTGTCGCCATGGTCTTGTTCTTCGAGAATACACACCTCTTCAATCATGACTTTCAGACCGTCAGTTTGGCCTACTTCAATCGCTACCCCAACCCATACGCCAAGCACGTGTTGAGCTCAGATACCTTGGAGCAGACTGTTGATGAAGATGGATGTCTCAGAATCACCCGAGTGGTGATCAAAACAGGAAGATTGCCTGGCTTTATAAAGCCGCTCTTGGGCAACAACCTCGACTCGTGGATTATCGAAAAGGTCGTGGTCAACCCCCAAACCAAGACCCTCTTCTCCTACACGTCCAACGTGGACCACCGCAAGTTCATCAAGGTGGAGGAATACTTGAAGTATTCCTCCTTGGACGACCAGAGCACCAAGGTGGACGCGAAGGTCAAGTTTTCCTCCAACCTCATGGGCTTCAAGCAGAGAATCGAGCAGTGGAGTCTCAAGCGCTTCTCCTCCAACATTTCCAACACCAGAGAGGGCTTGAAGTTCGTCATGAACCGGCTCAAGGAGAGAGGAGGGATTTGGTACAAGGAGGTGCACGTTGCTAGCCAATAAGCTTCTCCCAGCAGACCCGAAGGGCCCAGCCAGAGATGGGCCCCCATGCATAATTACGAAGATATGAAAGCTCTTGTATAAAGTAAAATTAGGTAATGTTATGAGCTACCTTCTGAAGGACCCAAAGAGGCGTATCCACGCCTTTCCCGACCCGTAGAAGTGCAGCCGTGTTCCGATGCTCCAGCTCCAGTTGCCAAGTATCTTGTGCCAGACTGTGATATCGGCGGTAGTGCGCCCACCGCCTACCCCAGTAGAGTCACTCCTGGCTCCCTAATCGTCACATGACCCCCTTAGTACCAGATATGGATCCCAGTGAGTAACTACTATCCCAACCTCTACTACTTATTGCTACTGGTGTTTGTTGGACGTGTATTGGATATGGCCCAAACAGCTAAACCCAAGCCAAGGCGCAAATCCGTGCCGGCTTCGTCCCAGCTTCAGTACGCTTCTTCTACCCCCAAAAGCGTTTCCCCCACAGCCGATTCCCTTCACGACAAGCGCAGAAGCTCCTCATTCGCCTCGCCTTCATCGCCATGGGTGCGTCGAAACTCGTTCTTGTCTCCCCTGATGATCGAGAATGAAAACTTCTCCGTTTACGACTCGCCTAGCTACTTCTCCGACAGCTCCAGTTACAACATAATCTCGCTCAAGGAGTGTCAGGGGTTCATTTTCAACCAAGATCTCTTCGCCTCGCCCTACCAACAACTGAGATCCTTGGCCAACGAGAGAAAGAGCCGAGCAAAGAGCTATTCCAAGTCTCGGTCGAGGTCCAATTCCAGGTCCAAGGCCGGTAACCACATTTCCTTGAGCAACGAGTGTGCCCATTCTCAACGCCGTCACACCTCCTATCATTTCCCACGGCCTGCATTTCTCGATTCCAACAGCAGTCTGGATAACGCCATAATAGATGATGAAGACGACCCCGATCTGCAAGCACATGATAAGTCATATGCAGAAGAGCAAAAACGAAGAGACGTGCCCTCAGAGGAAGAAGAGGAAGAAGAGGGGGAAGAAGATGACGACGCAGCAGACATGGAAGTGGAAGAGGCAGTAGTGAATGAATACGACGAGTATGATGAAGAAATGAGTGGTTACGGAGGAGATTCAACCAATCGAAGATACAAGGTTCATGTCACTGAGATTATCATCAATGAAGAAGATGCTGATATTTTCCCCACATAATGGAGTCTGGAAACCTCAGTGTGGGCGGTTGATGTTAAAAACAGGAACTGGTAGCTTATCTATACATGAGGGTTGCCTAATCTTATCACCATCTCATGAAAATTCAGATTTCAGGTAGAACTAAGAACCAGATAATTGGAATACTAAAAACCATGCTGATCTGAATTGATCTCGAATCTTCTAATCGTTACAATAGGCAACTTTCGGGAAATATGCTCTCCTCTTTTAATTTGACCAAATTGCCTCATAGGAAATCTGAACAGAACTTCTGCATCTATGCTATCTCTGTATGTCCCCTCTTAATTTCAAACATATTTATTGGTTGTAGTACAGGTTAAATCCACGTTTGTATCATGACCACTCGAGTAATCTCATTCAAATAGATGCGACAACGGTTCGCATTAGCTCCCTTAACCATGATGTATTTCTGGCTCGACTTTGATCTGCAACCAGTAATTTACGTAAAGTATTGATGGCAGTTAAAGCCAATGTGACTTAATAGGCAATGTTTCGAATAAAAATATGAGTTAGATGAGTACGACTGAAAATGGCAAAGAAGTTTAATTATTCACCTTTTTTACCCAATATCCTCACATAGGAAAGGGTGGAAGGTTAATTGAATTCGTAACCAATTTTCTAGAGCTAGAGTGATAATGTTCTATAACCATTGGCGACCGAAGAGAATAGAAATGAATAAATTTTCGAGATTAGAAAAAGCAGCTTTTAAGGCCAAGATATATAGAAAATATTATGCTGGAAGCGATCTAGAATTTGCACAATAGTTGAATAAACTTGATATTAACTATCCGTTTCCCCACTTTAAACCTTGGATTCACAAGTAATACGAGGTCGTGTCTGATACCTTGGTATATTCAAAACTAATCTCTTGATAAACTCAAATATAAAATCCCGACATCTAAAATTGAAGCTAATATTGCACCTCTTACAAGCTATTTCACTTATTGGCACCAAGCATGATTCGCCAAGGCTTTCTGGATACCTTGTTTGTCATGGTTTACTTCAATGTATATGCTTATTGGGTCGTGCATGTTCCTGATATCGATTTCCTGCACAAGCACCAAGTAATATGATCAAGTTTTATGCTGAAAAATCACCAACATACTCCGATGGCCGACACCAAACAACAGTTCGAGAAGATCTCTTTGGAGTTCAGCAACCAGCAAAACAATCTCAATGAGCTAATCACGGCCAGATCCAAACTTGAGACACAATATCAAGAAAACAAGATAGTATTGGCCGAATTCGACAAATTGGACGACAACTCAAAGATCTACAAATTAACCGGACCTATATTATTGCCACAAGATTTCTCTGAAGCTAAAATGAACGTCGATAAAAGAATTGAGTTCATCGAGGATGAAATCAAGAGAGTTGAAGCTAAGGTGACCGAGGAAGAGAAGAAAATAGAGCAGACCAGAGACAAATTATTGTCTGTCAGAGCACAATTAGTTCAAGGTAAATAGGGTAGACATTTATGGAAACACAATGAATGATTTTACGGTATAAAGACGATAGACTACAATTGGCGCGGTATCTGTATAATTTGCCTCTATGATATATATGGAATACTTTCTGACAGCGACTCCAATTTATCCCCTGATTAATTGAGACTTGATCAAGTTAACCAAGCTGATAGCGTTGAACAAACTCCATTGTTCAACATTGGTGTAGGCATCTCCCATGTCTCTGACAGCTGCAACCTTGTCGTTGACAAATTCCTTGGTTCTGGCGTATCCTGCACTGGTGTCTTGTAACATGAACAATTCCGAGCTGACGTACACAGTAGACAAGCTCAATCTCTTCGAGTACCACGCAAAGTCATTGGATCTGTCGCCGGCGTAATATGAGATGTCATCACTCAAGTTGTTCAATTCATCCATTCCCTTGTTAATATTGTATGGAAGGATCAACTGGCCCAAGCCCTTGCCAAGCTTGCCCACGATGGGTTCGTTATATTCCAATCTTTTGTTCACCAAATAGCTGACTCTGTCGTATTCATCTCTGATCTGATGTAACTCACTTGCAGGGTCGTTCACATGGTCTTCAAGCTGCTGTCTTTGCACCCTGAGCCAGTGATACACAAGTTGAAACTCAGGGGTTCCAATGCTGTTAGTCGAGATAGCGGATTCTAACGAGTCTCCGTATCCCAACTCGCGTACTGCTTGTGTTATGCAGACAGCTTCGAAACCGAACTTGGGAACATAGTCAAGTGCTTTGCTCAAAATCTTGGACTCAATAGCATTTGAATTCACTATGATGTTGGACGTGGGATGGTCCACCGAGTGGTAACTTCTAACGAGGCTTCTTGAGGCCCTTGCCACTCTGATAAGTCCTGGTCTAAACATTGGTTGAATGAGCTCATTTCAAGATCTCAAATTCACTCTGGAGTAGCCTGATATCCTGCATATAGCATATCCGACTCTTTTACATATTGGCAGTGCCTTTTATTGGGAAACTCCAGTCTCCCATATCTGAAGTAGAAGAGAAGAGGATGTAATATATGGAGTCACTGGAGTTGTTACTGGCTTCGTTTCCGTTGCTTGTGGCAAAATTTCCTAGTTGATCACGTGACACATAGTCAACACACAAGATTATTTCACTACCATTGCCACTCCACAGCCATAGATGTTGGTGAGTACACTCAAGGAGGGAACTCTGGTCCCCACCCCTCAATTAGCCTCTTTACTAACAAAAGATCAAACCTTTGAATATTCGTGCCCCTCGTCATATACTTGATGAGGAAGAAGCCACCCCAGCACCCATTCCAGAAGTACAAATCGACTTGAAGGACCAAGACTTCGACTATGCATTGATTATTCCAAAAACCGTGAAGATCCTCGACGATTCGTTCTCGAAGGGTACTAAAGTGGGAACTATCTCGATACAGTATACCAAGCCAAATGTGGCAAAATCTAATGAAGAATATGACGAAGATGAACAATTGTACCAAGCGGTACTTGATAAGGTCTTCGAAGACAGATATCCCAACGAAAAACTCCAGATCACCAAGTTGGGCTCGTTTATATCTGTGGTGGTGCCTCATTTTGTGAATACCATCGCCTACAATATTGTCAGCTCCGAATTGATTAAAACCTTAAAGCCCAAAAAGTCCTGGTTAAACATAGCCCCATGTGGATTGAACAACAACCAGAGTATCAATAAGCTTGTGTTGCATGAAAAATCTGAATATCCTCCATTATTCAAGTCAATTCCCTTGTTACAACCTCCGCATGCGATAACAGGAATTTCAGCTTCAATTGTGTCGAAATTAGCACAGGTAGAAGACACACATGCCCTAGTTCTAGTTTTGAACTCCGAGGGCCAGCCAGGATTCGAAATTTCCGACAATGATTCCATTGTAGACGCAGCTTACTCACTCGCTGAGATACTCCTCCCAGAATTGAGTCAAAGAGAAACCTACGTACAGAAGGTAAGTGGAGCTGTGAGGAAATTCAATGGGTTTTCTAATTCAGGAATGTATATTTAGCCTTAATTGTATAAATTGAGTCAATTAGAGGAGTTACGCATCGACAAGAAGCAATTCCATAACACAGAAATGGAGGAGCTAAAGGGAACTTGAAAATTGCGAGGGACTATCAAAAAGTTGAAGAACTGAACAGGGAACCAGACACTATAGTTGATCATCAAGGTCTTAAGGTAGATCTTGCTTAATTTCGATTTAGTGTCGTCCCAGGTTCCACTGTCAAGAACCATAGTACCGTAAGTAAAGAAAAAGAAGAGCGACACAGGTGAGTAGCACAACTGGTCTGTCAACACTTTTCTCAACACCTCAATGAATTTCGGATCTTTCGAGTAGATTTGAAGAAACTTGTACCACCAACATTGAACAAATGCAAGAATGAAGCCCCAGCACATGAATCCAGCCAATCTGTTGAACTTGAAGAAAGTAAGGGGTATGGACGGAGTTGGATTGAAGTTTTGCTCGCCAGGAAGTTCAGAATCATAATCCTCGACATAATCGATGAAGCGTTCAATGCCGGCATCATCGGTAACGCCATTTCTGAGTTCATTCTCGTCATATTCTTCGCTTGCATACGATTCAAGGGAATTGAGATCGGTGGTTCCGAGTATATCGTTTGAATTGAAGGAGAGTTCCGTCGAATTATCACGGATTTTGAAGGAAATCCATGGTTGATCTGCTCTGTAGCTGGTGAGAGTTTGTGCTAAGGTTTCGGAAATGCCATATAGCACCAAGTTGGTGATGATAATGGTGATCAAGGAGCTCTTCATGTAGAGCCCAGTGTACCGAGTGGTGAGCTTGAGGAGGAAGAAACCGAGTACTCCGATTATGATGTAATTGATGGCCGGTACATTGTGGATTCTGACTGCGTTAAAGAGTCGTACCACTGGATGGTGTCCGGGTTGAGATCTTCCATACGATGGAGATTCTCCCTCTAACCTTATCGGCATTGAAGTCTTTATGGAGGCAAATTGAAGACTGTATACTGCGCATTTAAAGAGTTGCAAACAGGCGAGAAAGATAGGAGGAATATAAATTTAATTGGGATGAAAGGTTGCTTTACTAAACTATAGTGTCTGCTCTACTGCTTGGGTACAAGCTGAATTAAGTACTTGGGAGGCATTCTGGACACATTTGGGCTTTTGAGCAAAATACTTGATATGAATTCTTTCTGTTTATAATTGAATTGATGATAAATTTTGGGCAACAAAGCAAAAATTCACCCGAGACCAGCGAAATAAAAGCTGTTACAGGATTCTTGAACCGACCTACCAGTGTCTTACTGATTCCATCATTAAAGACAGTTGGGTCTGTTACCTCCCTATCCTATCACGTGCACAGAATTTGCCTCGCACGACTTTTCACTCCAATCAACGATTGAGAATTGAAAATAGCCAAAATTGAGATGGTCAACACCTATCACTAAAATGTCTTACACCAACAGTAATCAACCAGTGAGAGCAGAGCCTCCTCTCTCTGACCACGAGGTCATTGACGTGGACCCTCATATTTCCAGAGTGGTGTCATATTTCAGAAGTTCCGACTACGGTGTTTGGGCCGCTTCCACCGCTGGATTTCCATTGGCCTTGCACGCATGGGAAAGATTGGAGCCAGCTGAGGGTGCTTTCAAGGCTCCAGGCAGAATCCCAAGCGGTGCCTTGAGAACTGCTACTTTGTTGGGTTTTGTTGGTGGTTTCTACCTTGCCTACGTCAGATCCTCCAAGAGATTCTTAGGCTGGTCCGAAAACGCTAGAGAAGTCAAGAAGGACAGACACGAGATAAAAAAGTTGTTGTCCGAAGGCAAATTACCATACCACGAGAACGAGTCTGTTTTGGACGACAGATTGAAGGACATTGCTAACAGAAACTCCCAATTCTCATTCACCACCATGGCCATCTTGCCATGGTTCAACTTAGCACGTCATCCATACCATGGTGTAAACCTTGAGAAGTACTATGTTGACAGACCTGGGGAAGAAGAGTGGAACTTGAAGTTGAAGCCTCTTGATGAGATCAGAGCCAACTTCACGAAGAACATAGAGTAAACCAATCGGCGTGTCTCCACATCATCCAACTGAAATTCCTACGATAGCCCGCTTGGGTCCGGACGTAGCGTTATGCAACCGCGTCAGTTGATTCCGACGTTAGTATATACTAATCCACCTGCATCATGTATCATTATGACTGTAGTACTGCCAGTGCGGTGACGAAGAGAGCGAGAAACCGACCTGAACTCAAACCGAAAACTCCCAAAGAAGATAAAGACGAGCGTGATAAACACTACAAGCGATTGAGATAACCCAATCTCTTCTCTGGTCCACGTATTGCATAGTAGTCGTTTTTGTCTGAAAGTGTTCATATGAATCTGTGCCTAGCCTATATACACTCTATTATGGTGTGCTCATTTGTTTACAAAACATTACACTTTCATCATCAACATGTCAGACGATTCAGAGCTCTCGTCGCTCCCTTTAGACGAGCGGCTTGTCCATGGTGTGTGGAAGGTCCGGCTAGGCGCATATGAGGAGCTTTCGAAGCAATTCGAGACCTCCCGTAGCGAGCAGGACGATTGCTTCCACTTATTGAATCAGAAGCCCGAACTCGTTAAGAAGTTTGCTACCGATTCCAACGTGGTAGCCCAAGAAACAGCATTGAATACCATTGCCAATTATCTCCGTTATGGAGGTAGTCCTGGGATCGTTAACAAACTCAAAGCTGCTGGGATCATCACCTCAGTATGTGAGAAGGGTTTGTCCTCGTCTAGAGCCAAGACAAAAGAGTATGCCATCGAAATCATCTTATCCATGATTGAGATCTCGTCTCTGCCAGATTCCATAATTGAAGATATAATCCCTTCGTTAGGCAACCGATTGCCCAAGATGGTGGCAGGTTGCGTCGCTGCTTTGTATGCCATCGTGGAGAATTTTGGATGTATTGTCATTCTGCCTAAGGGGATCATTCCGAGCTTGGTGAAGCTTTTCGGCCATGCGGACAGAAACGTCAGAGCAGAAACTACAAAGTTGACCGTGGAGATGTACAAATGGATGGGTGCTGGTCTCGAACAAGTATTGTTTCCTCCTTTGAAGCCAGTTCAGCAGAAAGATTTGACAAAGGCATTCGAAGCTGTCCAAGGTGTCAAACCCGAACAGAAGCGCCTTACCCGGGCGCAGCAAGTGGAGGTGGAGAAACTTAAGGTATTCCAGAATGCCTCGAATCAAAACGACGACGTTGAAATGCAGGATGCAGAAGCAACTTCAGAAGGAACACCCTTTTTTGACCCAACCGATTTTGTCGATCCCGTCGAAGTCTTAAGCAAGCTTCCTGCTGATTTGGATGCCAGAATTGGCTCTGCAAAATGGAAAGACAGAAAGGAAGTTTTAGAGGAAGTTCATGCAATTCTCGAGAAGACCATAAAATTGGTTAACGATGACTACAGTCACTTGATCAGAATATTTTCTAAGTGTATGAAAGATGCCAACATTCAAGTTGTTCAGCTAGCTGCTAACTGTACAGAATTTATCGTCAAGGGAATCGGAAAACTGTTTCATAAATATCAAACTTTGATATTGGGTCCAATGATTGAAAGAACCAAGGAGAAGAAGGCATCAGTGGCGCTTGCATTATCAAATTGTCTTGACGCTATCTTCAAAGCGTCCAATTTAGGAGACGTATTAGAAGAAATAATGACAGGAATGAAGCATAAAACACCTCAAGTTAAAATCGCATCTATAAACTACTTACAACGCTGCTTAGCCGCTACTGCCATTCCTCCAACTCGGTCTGAAATTGATGTGATTATGGAAGCTGGTGTTAAGTTGCTTAGCGAATCCTTAGAGCCAGTTAGACAAGCATCCACAGAAATGATAGGTACATTGATGAAAATCACAGGCGAGAGAGAAATTAATTCATTCCTTGAAAAGATTGACGATAATAGAAAGGCAAAAGTGATAGCATTTTTTGAATCCGTAAAGGTTAATTGCAAATCCGGAACAAAAGCACCTACCCCAAGTTCAACCCAGGCCGATAGAGGAGCCAACATAATTCCTGCCAGAAAGCCCAAAGCGCAAGCAACCACATCTTCAATTCCTGCAAAGAGGGGTGCAACTTCGCCCGCAAAGCGTGTTGACGAGGCACCCAAAGTATCTGCATTTGGTAGAGGCTTGACCGGAAGATCTTTGGCATCATCAAGTACACCTTCAATTCCAGCACCAACTAATAACATACCTAAACCTAGGGATGAGGTGTCTATTTCATCTGCTGAGTTGGAAGAGCTCAACAACTTGAGAGAAGAAAGAAAACAATGGGAGGCTCAGAAGCTGCGGGATAGTAAAATTCAGCTTCAATTGAAAGAAGAGCTTATTTATTTAACACAAGAGTTAGTCCAAGTCAGATCACAAAATGATCTTATCCAAAAAGATCTCACTAATGCATTGCTCATGGCCAAACAGAAGGAAACTCAGATTCATCGATTGAACAGTGACCTTGAAAGCACCAAGCTCAAGAGTAGGGACCTCGAGCAGACTATCGAACTCATGAAGCTTCAGCAAAACCAAGCTCAAGTTCCACAATCATTTACACCCAGTGGACTTTACAATAATAACAACGGATCTCCATTCCAGTCAAACAATAACAACGAATTCAAATCACCTGAACCCAGAACTAGAGTTACCTCAGGGGAATTGAGTTCTCGTGTGAATAGATTGTCGATCGATAGTGATACCTTCAAGGAGAACGCTTTCCATCCCAAGGCCAACAGTACCTTTAACAGATTCAGTCCGCAAAAATCGCCCAAATTGGCTATAACGAGGGAAACATTTGAAGTAGACTCGAATGACGATAGCTGGAAGCGGGCAGCCGAGGTGACGTCGCAATTGAAGGCGCGGATCGAGAAGATGAAGGCCCGGTCGAGGAATAGCACCCTCAACTTCAACTAGTATATAGAGTGATGTATTATATAACGCTTTATGTAAGCGCAACCTCACGTGATCTGATACGTTCTCCGGTTCCGGAATTTTCATAGTACACTTTTCACAAGTACACCACGATCTCAATGTCTACCAAGTTGAAAATCCTAGTTCCCGTTAAGCGGGTGATAGATGCTGCCATTCGTCCAAGAATCAACAAGACTCTCACTGGTGTCGAAACCAAGGGTGTCAAGTTCAGCATCAACCCATTCTGTGACATCGCATTAGAAGAGTCCCTTCGTATCAGGGAAGCTCACAAGGGCCTCGTGGAGAGCATCCATGCCGTTTCCATAGGTCCCACCAAGGCGCAGGACGTGTTGAGAGTTGCTCTCGCCAAGGGTGCTGACACCAGTACTCTTGTGGACGTGGGAGAGCAGGAAATCGAGCCCTTGAGTGTTGCGAAGATGTTGAAGAAGTTGGTGGAGAAGAACGAGTCCAATTTGGTTATACTCGGCAAACAGGCCATTGATGACGATGCCAACCAAACGGGCCAGATGTTGGCTGGGTTGTTGAACTGGCCCCAGGCAACCAATGCTTCCAAGGTGGAGATTGACGGCGACAGCGTTACTGTGACGAGAGAAATCGACGGAGGTGCGGACACCTTGCGTGCCAAGTTGCCCATGATCATCACCACTGACTTGCGTCTTAACGAGCCCAGATACGCGTCGTTGCCCAACGTGATGAAGGCGAAGAAGAAGCCATTGGAGAAGTTGAAGGCGGCAGACTTGGAGGTGGATATCACTCCTCGCTTGGAGGTGTTGAAGGTGGCAGAGCCTTCGTCGAGAAAGGCGGGAATCAAGGTGGATTCCGTGGACGAGTTGATCTCCAAATTGAAGGAGGCCAAGGCCATTTAAATAGTCAAAATACATACGGAGAGAATCCATGCGTAATCAAAATAAATTTGATGTTTCAGTAAAGATATCGGTCCAAGGATACTTTGACTTCACAGAATCATATCTCTACACAAGTACTACTTCTACAAGGTCCAGCTCCTTCATACAATCCTCTTTGCTTCATCCCTTAACCTGTCTACTTCCTTTAAGTGTCGTGTGGGGGCCCAATATCAATCAGGCTTATAGGAGGTAGCAGCAACTACGAACAATCCCACACCACCATGACCACGG
Organism: Suhomyces coccinellae; assembly: GCA_030565345.1. Taxonomy (NCBI): domain Eukaryota; kingdom Fungi; phylum Ascomycota; class Pichiomycetes; order Serinales; family Debaryomycetaceae; genus Suhomyces; species Suhomyces coccinellae. The sequence goes on along the minus strand of JAJMBP010000030.1, from coordinate 9,134 downwards.
TCTCTCTCACGTTCGACTTCTTTGCCAAGGCCATTCGGGCCCACAACTTTGCAGCTGGCCAGGCGCCGTTGATCCTCGGCGTTAGTGGTCCTCAGGGCTCGGGCAAGTCGTACCTCTCAGACAAGGTGCACCAGCAGTTGCAGAAGCAGCACCACGAACTCACTATAGTCCAGTTCCTGATGGACGATCTCTACCTCACGCATGCGGACCAGGTGGCATTGACCCAGAAGGCCCGGGAGGAATTGGACGACAATCGCTTGATCCAGGGCCGGGGCCTTCCTGGGACCCACGACGTGGCGCTAGGACTCGAGCTCTTTGAGCGGATCAAGCGGACTAGAGTCGCGGGAACAGTGGACCAGCCTATCCGCATCCCTCGCTACGACAAGTCGCTCTTCTCGGGCGAGGGCGACCGCCTGGACGCTGCACAATGGCAGACCTTCACCCGGCCCATTGACGTGGTGATCTTTGAAGGGTGGTTCAACGGCTTCGTGCCATTGGACCCCAACCAGCTCCGGTTCAAGTACTTGGCGTCCCGTGGCACGCTCATCCACCACCGGCTCTACCACGTCGAGTACGTCAACGCGGCCTTGCAACAATACGCTCAGATCTGGGCCCATTTCGACCGCTTCGTTTTCCTCCACACTCCCTCGGTGGAAAACGTGTACACCTGGCGGCTCCAGCAGGAGGCCGACTTGATTCGCCACACGGGCTCGGGAATGACGGACGCGCAGGTTGCTGCCTTTGTCGACCGGTACCAGCCGGTGTACGAGTTGTACTACGAGGACATGTGTGCCAAAGGGGTGGTGGAGAAGCCTGGGGCCAACCTCCGTATTGGCATCAACTTGGACCGCACGGTGCTGTCGTGGGGGGAGTTATAAGACTGCGCCAATCACGCACGGTGCTGTTGGATTAGAGGAGCATTGAAGCATAGGAGCCTTCGAGTTAGGTTTTCGAATTATTGCAGTATAGGTTTGTTGTGGGGGAATTATAAAGACTGGGGTTAACTATACTACGGTGCTTTGTGGAATTATAAGTGAGGAGGAGCTCCCCCCACTTTGGCTTTTGTGGAGTGCGCGTACGTTAGCGCTTGTCGCTGACGTAAGCGCCGCCAAGATGGGTCTACTTGACGCCATCTCTTTGCAAGCCTACATTCTACCACCATCATGTCTTTTTCTCCTGAACAGTACTCTGCCTTGTTGGACGAGGCCGCCGCCAAAGTCCATGCCATCTTGAAGGCCACCCCCGACTTGACCAAGCCCCGGGTCATGATCATCTGCGGCTCAGGCTTGGGCGGAATCGCCAACATCTTGCATGCCGAGCCCAAGGTCGAGATCGAGTACAAGGACATCCCCGGATTCAAGGTGTCCACCGTGCCAGGCCATGCCGGCAAGTTGATCTTTGGTCTCATTGGCGCCAACAAGGTCCCCGTCATGTGCATGGTGGGCAGATTGCATTTCTACGAGGGCTACACCTTCCAAGACACCACCTTCCCCGTCCGTTTGGCCAAGAAGTTGGACGCCGAAGTGGTGGTGGTTACCAATGCCGCCGGAGGCACGCGTGCCGACCTCGTGCCCGGTGACTTGATGCTCATTGACGACCACATCAACATGCCTGGTTTGGCAGGCTGGCACCCATTGCGGGGCCCCAACTTGGAGGAGTTCGGCCCCCGTTTCCAGCCACTTTCCGACGCCTACGACCTTGAATTGAGAAAGTTGTTCTTGACTAAGGCCAGAGACGATCTTGGCATCACGAGAAAGATCTACGAGGGTACCTACACCTTCGTGGCCGGCCCCACCTTCGAGAGCAGGGCAGAGGTCAGAATGATCCGGGCCATGGGAGGTGACGCCGTGGGTATGTCCACTGTGCCCGAAGTCATTGTTGCTCGTCACTCTGGCTTGAAGGTTTTGGCCTTGTCTTTGATCACCAACGCCGGTGTGGCCGACAAGCCACCTAGCGGTTTCGACAAGAACCCCGTACCTTTGGACCATGGCATGGCTAGTCACGATGAGGTGTTGGAGGCTGCCAACGAGGCATCAAAGGACGTCCAGAAGATTATCGAGGCCACTATTAATGAATTGTAGAGAGTCATATAGTATATAAAGTTGCTTTTATTGACGACATTAATCATAAGATGTAGAAATGAATTGGTGTGTTTCACCCGGCTCTATGATTCCTTGGGCAACTGGCCAAGGAATTGATTTATTGATCAACCTCCCCAGCAGATTCCCATTTTCCTTGTAAGTTTTCCTTCCATAAGCTGACCTTGTTGTCGCCGCCGGAAACCGCCAAGATGTTTCCTGACAACGACCAGGAACATCTCCAGCAAACGTCGGGGAACTTCTCGTCCGTCAACAACTGCTTGGTCCAGGCGCCGGTGTTGTCCTGACTCCAGATCAAGACGGTGCGGTCCTGGGATGCGGTGGCAATGTAGGAGCGGTTCAAGACCGAGGGAGACCAGGCAACATCACGCACCCAGTCGGTGTGGCCCTCCAATTTGGCTTCCTCCACGTACGAGTTGGACGCGGCGTCGAACTTCCAAATTTTGGCCAAGTTGTCGGAGCCACAGGTGACGAAACGACGCTGCTGCTTCAACACCGAGGCGTCCTTGGAGTTGGAGTTGATCAATGGTGCCCAAGATGCGGAATTGATGCCTATGGCGTGGGCGTCGAATATGACGTGGGACGTGGTACCGTCCTCGTTGAAGTCGACCACCGAGACCTTGCCGTCGGACGATGCCACCAACAATACGGCGCCCAACTCGTGGGGCGCCCAGCTGACCGAGTTGACACTGGCCTGGTGCACGGTGTGCTCGGCAATGATGGACCACTGCTGCGTTTCCGGCTGTTCCTTCCAGATGAACGCCTTGCCGTCGTAGGAGCATGAGGCCAATATGGACCCGAACTTGGGGTGGGCCCATGCCACTTGCCAGACAGGGCCCTCGTGGCCCGTCAATGTGGTAAGGAGCTTGTAGTTTTCGGTACCTTCAATCTCGAAGATCTTGATGGTCTTGTCGGACGAGCTTGTGGCCAAGCGCTTGCCGTAGTAGTCCAACACGGCATCGTGGATCAAGTCGTCATGCGCGTTACCAATAGCTACCATCTTAGCGTTTCAATTATCGACAGAAGAAGAGTAGATCCGGGGTGGATGAAGAGAAGAGGTGGAGTGGATCGTGTCAAGAGAGAGTCGAACGAGACGTGTAAACTTTGTTGTCAAAAAAGAGCACGTGATGTGAGGGTGCCAGGGGCCCAAACTAACGGAGCAAGGTGCAACAAAACAGACACCATTCCCTCCAGTCACCATGGAGAGGTCTTTTGACGAGCTTCAGGCCATCAGCGCATTGGTCCAGTCGGTAAGCGTCCAATTGCGGGAGTCGGATGACCAGATCTCGCGACTTGAGGGCATTGCAAAGACTCTCGTCCCACCATCAGACTACACCGCCCTTAGTCTCCAGGAGGCGCTGCCGGCACCAACGGACGCAGCTGACGTCGAGGAAAGAATCATCTACCAGCTTGAACAGCAGCGGCTCGCATTGGTTATGGACTTGCAGCGGCAGAGCTACGTGGCCGAAAAGCTCCAGGACTTGATTGACCAGAATGAGGACATTGTTGCCACAGTCAAGGAGTTCTGGGAGTCCAAGGACACCATTCGCCAGGAGGAGGAGATGCATAGTGCCCACAGTTTCCGCTACTACATGGCTAATTCTTTGGACCCTACGGAAGCCAAGCTCATAGAATCTTCGCAGAAATTGAACCAGACCTCTGCCGCAGTAGTGGCAATCTTGACCAAGTTCCTGGAGGCGACCCTCAAGGACTACGATGTGATCCAGTCTACCAAGTATCGAAATGAAGTGAATGCATTAATTAAGGTATTAAATGAGATCATGACAAGGAAAAGCGACGGCCTTGTCGTATAGTTTTAGTTAGAGTTTATGAGTAATGAATGCACAATAATGAGTGCTATGTAACGAATGCTGTAGTCGAATGCTATACCAACGCCCTATGGTCCCGAAATTACCAAAAGGTAGGAATGCAGTTGTAGCGAATGCACCTTTTGAGAATATGAGTAAGTCATCTAAAGTGTATGAAAGGGCACCATAGAATATGACCATGATGAGAATGCACCATGGATAATAGAATGTACCCTAGTTTATAACGCATGGTTAATGAGAATACATCATAGGATATAAGAATGTGTCCCATAGTAATGCATCAGGTGTATTCTTCTCCTTCCTCAGTCCACCATCTCAATGGACGTCACACTGCTCCGGGAAGGCTCGCGGCCAACGTACGAATACGCACGATTGATGATTTTACGGTTGGGGTCGAGCTTGCCCCAGGTTTGTCTGATGCGGTCCAAGTTCATTTTTGTACCGTCAAACTTGAATAGTTGGAATGTAAACAACACCATATCGTAGAGAAATGTTAGGATCATCTTCAACAAGTTATTCTGGTTACTTGCTTGCACCTTGGCTTTGCTTTCTTCTGGATCCTTATCGCCAATGAGTTTCCTCACCACCTCTTGCCATTCAGACTTATTCTTGAAAACCTCATTGAATTTTCGCAGCGAAATCAAATGATCGATTAAATCGTTTAATTGGACTTTGGATTGTTCGTTCAACTTCACGTCCAAGACTTTACAGCTTTCGTCCAATTCGTTAATTCTCTTGACCACAATTCTCGTTTCGTAGACCAATCTATCAATGGTGCTCTTCAAGTCTTCGATATTGAATTTGAGATCACTCATCAAATCCTCATCCACAATCTTGGCTTTTGACGAGTGCATCTGTTGGTAGATGTTCCTCAATTTCACGAGTTCCAAATTCAAGCTATTATATTTCTTCTTGATTTTGGTATTGGTAATAAGGTCACCAGAGATTGAATTGGAAGAAGTTGAATTCTGGTATTTTGCATCAGAATCATAGTAGTTAAGCAAATTTTCATATTTGATAAGCTTATCAACTCCACTAATATACTCCGAGCAAAACTTTTCAATAGAAACTGGATTGTCTTGTTCTGCTTCAAATAAATAAGTATCCAATTTTGAGAAACTTGAACTCCGGTATCTCATTGGTTTCAAAACTTCCAGCTGAACAATGCCACGATCTTTCTTAGAGAACTCAAGTCCGTTGAGGTTGGCTTCGAGTGGTATCAAATTAGGGTACGAATTTCTTCTGTTCAAACGCTTTTCGAATTTTTCGAATGGTGTGATCTTGTTTTTGCTGCATCTGGACGTATTTGATATTTCACTCTTGCAATCAGCAGTGGTAATGTCAGCAGGAATTTGTAATGTGTGATCGAGAAGTGATGAGTTTAACATCATTTCCTGGGAATTAGAACCATGCGGATCTTTGCTGCTTTGGTCAATTGGTGGAAATGCATCATGAATACTAGAGTCACTGCCAGTTCGCTTACCATTTGCTCCCAAGATTTTTCTATTCAGCAAACCGATCTTCATCTTGTTCAATCCTCTAGAATATCTTGAAAGATCTCCAGATGAACCATTGGAAATAATAGATTTTTGAGTGGACGTTATTTTGTCTTTGAGACTAACGAACTTGTATTGTTTTGCCTGTGTATTTTCTGAAAATTGGCGGTGGCGATGATGATGATGGCCATGCGATTTTATGCTTTTAGAATATTCATTGTGTCCATAATCACGATCCCCCTTTTTTGATTCGATATCATATTTGGGGTTGCTCAACGAATCTCCCAAGCCATAGAATAGTCTAGTTAAAGTTTTACCTGTAACATAATGTTTCACAAAAAGTTCTAAATCCAAAGTTTCCACGTCGATTGGACTTACGTTATCAGCGAGTTTGGCAATTTTGTTTCTAATTCGCCCCGATGACTTTCCAGAATTGGTGTCGTTATCTCTAGAAGCTGCTTGAATATCTTGCACGGTATTCTTGACAACATTAGTGAATTTTTTGAGTTCTAGACCATAGTAACTCTTGTTTCTCCGCTGTGTTCCTGGGTAGAGTGCGTTGGGGGAATATGGTGGGTTATCTGGGTCATCAAATGTTTCCACGTTGGTATTGTTATAGTAGTTTTTGTATTTGTCAGGCAACAACCTGGTATTAGTGACTGAGAAAAGCTTGTTCAAAGTTTCTAGATCCAACTTTCTCCTCTTCTCTAGTTTGTATTGTTTTTGAAATTGACCAATTGAAAGCATGAAGTTTTCGAAATCGAAGGGGTCCTTGGGGACATCGCATCCTCCAATTAACTGCAAACGGAGCTTAACGCTCATGGTCAAGCTTAGTATTGCAGCAACACTTCTGGAATTGAGAATACCATTTTTGGAGTTTGGTTTGACATTGAAGTGGGGCAAACCGATCAAGTTCCACCAGTTTAGAATGGCTTCTTCTGTTTTGTCACACAACAAACCATCGCAGTACTTTGCGTCCAACAAATCAAAGTAGAACAAACATGTTTGAATGATGTTGATTAATTCCCGTAATGCAAACTTGATGGGGACATTATCGTTATCCACCTTGTACATGTGCCTGAATTTGTCTTCGTTGGCATCGGAAATTTTTTGAGTTGACAAATACAAAGATCTACCACAACATTGTAATTTCTTGAGGTTGGAGTTTATGATAAAGTCATGTCGTATCACTCTAGAGTCTCCTTGGGAAATAGGGATCAAGTTCAAGTGGGACTGTAATGAGGCGAGATTGGTGACGAAACAGACTTCTTCAGGCTGTCCGTTCGTCACCTTAGACACAGAATTTTCGGCGGGGGGAGATGAAGGGGTTAGGGACGTGATGGTGGTCAAGTTGCCGTGGGAGCCGTTGTAGCGGTGGCTGGACAGCCGGTCGTCCATGCGTTTAATGCGGGCGTTGTTGGTCATCAATTCGTTCAAGTATTCCTGGAGACGGAAGGGATAGAACTTGGACTGTTTCTTGATGATGGTGAATTTGATGACGGAGATGGTGGAGCTCATGTTACCGGTGTAGGTGGCGACCACGGTGCCGATCTTGCGGCTGTTGACCCACTGTTCGACGATGTAGAGGTCGAAGCCCGACACCTGGGCCTCCTCCATGATGAAGAACTCGTTGGAGTTGACGAAGTCCTTCTGGAAGTAGCCGGCGGCGTTGAAGTCGGGAAACACATAAGTGATAAGCTGCTCGGGGCTGGGCATGGTGGAGCTGGTTTCCGAGTGGACCGAGTGGGTGGAGGGTTTGGGCTTGATTTCCGGGGCATGCTGGACCCTTGGCTGGGGTAGCGTCTGGGTGTAGGAGGACTGCTGGCTGTAGAAGGACATGGCTGGGGCACCTGGGGTTTAGGGAAGGGTGAGGGAAGGATGGGGGGATGCACCCTTGAGTGGGCCAATCGTACGTAATAGCAGAGGAAAAGACGGGCTCTTCCGGGGCAGGAACGACAACTAGAGCGGGATAAGAGGACAGAACAGGCAGATGGAGGTGGTGGAGAATGTGGAACGCCATGCCCTTTTAACGGCGGAGCCCGGCTGTGTGCAGGCCAAACTAGGGTCTACACCAGCTACATGGAGGCGCTGGGTCCGGGAACGTGAGCCAGTGGCCACGGCCACGGGCGGCACCCCGGTAGCGGAATGTGTAGGGACAGAAACAAACAGAGACAGAGAGGGTGGAGGGACCGGGGCCGAGGTGGCTACAATGTCAGGCACAGATCTGGCTATTGTTTGTGCAGAGTTGCACCGGTAGATCACAGCCAGGGCCTGGCTGGAGGGCCTGGCGCGGGTGCAGGACGCCTGGTTGCTAATAACACAGCAAGGACAAAGAAGAACGGAAGAACGGCAAGACACCAGGGTGTCCGATATGTCCGGGGCTTTGGGAGGGAGGGGACGGCGGTGTCAGCGAAGAGAGGTTGTGGATCTGGCCATGGACTACGATGGCCAGCGATGGCGGGGTTTGCAATGGAAGGACATGGCCATGCCTGGACGGCGACGACGACGATGCACGCACCGAATTAGTTGCTGAGGAAGCATCGGAACGAGCGCGCAAAAGCTGGAGGTGCGGTGAGGTGAGGTGAGGTCGAGGCGGAGGATGCCGAGAGCAAAGAAGCGGTGCCAGGAGTTCACATGGAGGTAGTGCGGTGAGTCTGTGCGATGGGGTGGACATTCCCGATCTCATGCTATTGTAGTATACGCAACTCTGGGTCGTAGGATGGTGGTGGAATACATTTGTGTGTAACCAGGCCCTTCGATGCTGTTCCATCCCGGTACGTGCATTTCATGGAATAGACACCATTAGTTAATAGTCACCACTAGTTAGCATTGCAATGTCGGCATTAGTCAATCGTCAGCATTAGTCAATAGTTAGCATTAGTGCCATGCAATTGTCAGCATTAGTGCCATGCAATTGTCAGCATTAGGGGCAGATTCTTGGTATGTGTGGATGGGAGGTGGGCTTGCCGGACTACCGGCGAGCGAGTTGGGAGCTTGGAGTTCCGGAGTCTGGGCTGTTTGCACCCAAGGAGGCGGCGGCGCTGCTTTAAATAGAAGCGCACCGCCACTTGGTGAAACAAGTCTGGAGACGTGCACGCTCCTTGCTGGAGGGAGACAGTGCCACCGTGACCGTGGTTGTGGTGGAGGTGGTAGTGGTGGTGGTAAAGAGGATCTTCATGTAATACTTCAACGTACAGGACCAAGGCTCTATTATAGGACCGATCGAATATTTTGGCAGGGCAACTTGAGGGGACAAGGCCTAAAAAATACCTTCTGTCGGGTGCAGGGCACACAAGGACTCTGGCACACAAGGCTGCATTTTTGTGAAGCAACATGTGAATGCATATAGAGTCAATAATGAATAGAGCAATAATTTATAGAGTCAATAATGCTTAAGTGTCCAATAATGGATAGAGTGTAGCTCCTATAGTTGTCTAGAAAACGCATGGATAGATGTATAGGAATGAAGAAGAGAATAACTACAGATGAAGGGTCTGAGCTAGGAAGTATGGAGTGAGTATAATTTCATCTGTCTAACTTCTCTTTAATCCTACGCTCACTTCCCACTTCAGAATCATCCGCGATAGTTTAGTGGCTAGAATTACCGCTTGTCGCGCGGTAGACCGGGGTTCAATTCCCCGTCGCGGAGCTTCCTTTGCGCAAATGGTTTAGTGGTAAAATCCAACGTTGCCATCGTTGGGCCCCCGGTT
>JAJMBP010000029.1:0-187173 GCA_030565345.1 Suhomyces coccinellae | reverse complement strand
AGAGAGAGAGAGAGAGAGAGAGAGAGAGAGAGAGAGAGAGAGAGAGAGAGAGAGATAATGAGAAGTGCTGGGGCTGCGATTTCGGCTACGGCGGCGGGACAATAGGGGAAATGGGTGTAGAATTGTAGCTGTAGGTGGCGCAGTGGGGGTAGTGGGTTTCCCTACATAGTATAGGGCCTCTATGGGATGGAAAAGCGGGCCTCTCTCTGGAACAGTGGGGCGTGGTCCTGGACCCGAAACTGACAATTGCGAAAAACCCTCGCTACGCATATCGCCGTACCGCGGTGCGTCTGTTACGAGAACGCACCCGGGATGATGGAAGACAAGGAGGCAATGGAGCGTGTTCTGTTCAGGGAGGCTATGGGTGTAGAGGTGTAGGGGCCTAGGGCGTAAGCCCGGGGCCCCTGTCTATGGTCTAGAGGGCCAGCAAGACAGAAGCGAGGCAAGCTCGTTGACATGGTGAGTGCAGCTATATACGGAAAACAACGCCAGATCCTTTTGGATCTTGCATCTTCACTACAATCTACAATCTCGTTTTTCCCGGTGCATCTTGGCGTCATGGACGACGGAGAGGCTGGATGAAACGAATTGTTGGACCGGGCTGAAGCGTGGCAGATGAAAGGGGCCGGAGTTGGGGCCGTAGATGCGGCAGCTGAACCACAGAGGCTCGATGAGCTCATGTGACAATGGAGGCAAGGCCGGACAAGTCCAAGCAAGCACATTGGAGAACTTCCAGTTGATGTGAATAATCCACTACTTGGATTGCTGCGATTGTGTAGAAGTTGAGGGGAAATGCTGGAAGACAACACCAATTTCGATGAAAAGATCGAGATCGAACGAAGTACAGACGAAGAGCCTCTGGATGTTTCGTCTAGGAATGGCGCTGAAGCACCCTACTCATGCAGAGTGTGTCGTCTGAATCTAGATCACGTTCCGTGCTACCCCAGGCTTGATTCTGACTCGTTTAACATTTCGTATCTAATCGATAAGACGGTGATCTTTTGATATTGGCTCATCCTACAGGTCATTTCTATGCTTTAAATTCTGTATGTGTATTAATTCCCTCTTCTCTGTTCTGCTCCTTCACTCTCTCTGCTTAAGGTTTCGTGACCCCAGCTAGCCATATTTAACCTATGACTAGCTTTTGGGCCCTATATTCCACATCTATTCTCCTCCAATATCGTCTTGGTAGTATCTTCTCATCGCTATACTCGGCTATCTTCTTACTTCTATTCCCACCGTTCTCTTCACTACTGCTGCATTTTTCAGGTATTCATTTTCTCTCATCTCAGTAGACTACGCTTCTCGTCATAATATACATTCTATAGGCCAAAACAGTCGGCACCATCATTAGTGCCCGCACTCGACGTCGCGGTATGTACAAGAGACCATCGCTACAGCCGTAGCAATGGCATGCGGGGACGGAACTAGTCCGTCCGTCGGGTCAGCCAGCGTGAAGCCCAAACTGGAGAAGTTGTCTGGACAGGTTTCTTCTTCCCAAGTTCGACTGGGAAGCTTGTCCCAAGCACCACAGGGATTGTTGTCCCAAGTTCGATTAGGATTCTTCTTCCAAGCTCAACGCACGGTTTTTCAAGCAGCCAAGGCAGGCTGGTCCTCCGCATACATGGGTTGCATGGGAGGTTGGGCGAAGGCCCTCAGGAACAACATACCCACACCCTCGAACACACCCAACAAACAGGCACAGGTGATGGCGGAGTTACGGGTGTGCTTCCAGCCTCCTCTGATGGCCAAGGCTCCACCAGTGAAGAACCCAGCAATCACAGCGTTCCATGCGTCTTCTCTCTTTCTGACGGCCTTGACGGAGCAGTCGAAGGTGGAGAACAATCCACCCCAGACACCGAAGTTACCACCCAAAACGGGGGCTCTGGCCCGGATGGCGGACATGGCACCGTATCTTCTCTCACCGTAAGGCGAGTTACGGAAGCCCTTGATACCGTGCCAGACACAGCCACCAATGACACCCATGGCAAAGGCGCCTCCGAAATCGTTCAAGATGACGATGGGACAAGGGTCTCTAGCGTGATCAGCAGACATGGTTTGTGAAGAAGGAAGTAGATTGATTGATGGCGGTAAGGAGAATGACAAATTTTTCGGCACCGGTGCGATTACGTAACGCAGAAAGGGTGTGTATTGAGATGATGGAGAGGGTACTGATCTGGAGAACTGATCTGGGGAGAAGTCTATAAGGAATATGTGTGTTTGTGTCTATTTATGGGGTTGGTCTCAGTCTGTTTGTTCAGTCCTTCGTTGTCTGTTTCAGTGTCCATTTGTTTCGGCGTCAAAAAGCACCTCGTTCTCACTTGGAGTGGAGTTTCCACTACTGGAGTTGCTCACTTGCAGTACTGCGAGCCACGGGGAAGTAGCAGTGGGATCTGAGGAGCTAGTATCGAGCTGGGATGCCTCTGGTGAGAGCTCCTTGTTGCTAGCATGTAATTCGGAGCCATGTGACTCTTGGAAATGGTCCTCCTCGCCAGGATCGTCCAGTGCCTCGTTATACTCATTGGTCTCTTCCAATTGGAACTCATTCGCCTCTTCTATTTGGAACTCATTCGCCTCTTCTATTTGGAACTCATTAGCCTCTTCTATTTGGAACTCATTAGCTTCTTCTATTTGGAACTCATTCGCCTCTTCGTTGTATGCCTCCCCTTGTGTAGACATTGCTTTGGCATTCCCAAGAATGTTCTTATTGTCTTCCTTGGTGAGCTGCTCGTCGTCTCTCTCTTCGTCGTCTTCCATTCCAATCACCACGGCATCAGCCAATGATGCTCCCGTGATGTTGTGTAGCTCGAAGTAGTCGGTGTCGATCTGCGGTCCATGGAAACTGCCCATGCCCCACACCCGGTATCCGGTGGCAGCAAACACCACAAACGTCATGATGACAAGAAAAGCATAGTTCATGGACGCCCACGTAAGGTTCTTGATCATGGGAGGGAGGCACAAGATCACAAACAGAAAGAGCACCCACACCACGGCCAAGCCGTTGATGAGCCACCCGAACTTGTGCAACCGGAATGCCGCTCCCTTGATCTTGCGCCGCTTGTTCATCATGGAACAGAAGATGGGCATACCATTGGCCAACGCCAAACACACCACTGATGCTCCCATGAAAGCGTTGAATGCCGAGGTCGAAACCAATGACAAGAGGGCCAACACGGCACAAACCAACATCGAGAGGAACAAGGCGTTCTTGGGCACGGTAGAGTCATCTACCGAGTCCACCGCCACCCAGTAGTCCTTGTAGGGAAGCCCTCCGTCACGGGCAAAGGCGTAGGTGGTTCTGGATGCCGTAGTGAGAGATCCAATGGCCTGGAACACCACCGTGCCCACCAAAAGAATCACCAACAAGAACGAGATGATGTAGGACTCCGTGGCGAACTTAAAGACGAGGTCAATGGGCATGACCTCGGGCGTTTCATCGAGAAGAAGCTTGAGTTCGGGAAGAATCGTCAAGATGGGAATGACGAAGATCACTCCCATCACTGCCGATAACAGAATGGCGCTGATGGCGCCCTTGGGCATATTTCTTTCGGGGTTCTTGACTTCGTCGGTCATGGAAAAGATCATGCCATAGCCCGTCAAGGTGAAGGATGCTCCCTGGAGCCCGATCATGAATGCCAATGGGTCGGGCCATCCGGACCGGGTGTTGTCGAAGGTGGTGAGGATTTCCTTGACGGTGTGGGTCTTTTTGGCGAAGAATATGAGCAAAACATCGATAGCTAGCACCGTGTAGATGGACCACATGATGCAGAGGCGGTTGATGCGCTCGAGGTACTTGGAGAACTTGAAATTGATGATACCACAGAGCGTGAGGAGAATGAAGTAGATCCCGAGCACTATGAGAATATCCACCTTGAAGTAGACGTCCTTGAGGCCTAGAACCGAGAGAATGAACTGAGACCCCGCAAACATGATGCTGACAGCATATGTCCAGTTTCCTATCAAGAGGAACCAGCCGGTAAACCACGAGCATATTAATGAATACTTCTCGTTGCTGAGAATGGCGCTGAAATGGTATACTCCTCCGGCAGTCGGATATTTGGAAATGATCTCACTCAAACTTAGCACCACGCAGAAGGAGAAGAACGACACCACGATCCAGCCATACAAGATGGTGACATTGGCACCATCTACCAATGTAATCCACAAGGTGGAAGATATGCCGAAAGGAACGCCCATGAGCGTAACCCCTAGGCCGATAATGGATGTGACCGTCAATTTCCGCTCCAAGTCTTGCTTATACTTGAAATGTTCCACCTGTTCGATCTCATCTTCTTCGAGATCATGGAGAAATGCATTGATGAGCTCTCCGACTGGGGCCGCTAAATCATTTATCTTCTGTCCTATCTGTTCTGCCGAAATATGCGACTCTCCATGACTGAGGTGTTGATTGCTGCCGCTTGCTTCGCTGTGAGCTTCACCAGGACTTGTGGTCGAGGTACCTCGGGGTTGTTGAGATGCCCCTTCCATTGTAGTCTCAAGTAGGGAGTCTGCTCAATAAATAAGATAGGCCTGTATGCAGCGCGGGCTAAGGAGAAAAGGGTTTGGCTGAAGCTCAAAGTTTGAGCAGTAGCAAAGGACTTGAAGGGTGGGGGTGTACGAGCTGGATGGCAGAGAGAGTGGTTAGAGATGGTGATAGATACAAGAATTAGAAGGCAATACTAGCCAATTTAAAGTTTTGATGTATTTTTGAAGAAAACTAGAAAATGTGACAACCCTGCATGCTTTGCAGCCATCAATATTAAACAAATGAAAGAAATCCTAAGAAGATATATTGTGAATATAACTCCGAAGGGGCTCTAATGGAACTGCAGCCAAGTATTATAGTGACTTTCCAAGAAGTGTAAATGGAAGATCTATATAAGGGAAACCGCCTTTGTGTGAAAGTAAGACCGTACCAATTGTAGAAAGAATGGACAATGGTAATTGATATACAAGACATGGCATTGATAACGAGGAATTGATCTTAGAGTGGAATTGATCTCAGGAACTAAACTCAGAGTGAAATTGATTTCAGAGTGGAATTTATTATATAGTGATAATTGGTCAAATATAGTGTGGACAACTATAATATGGTCAACTATAGTGCATACCTTCATTAAACCCTACATTCAACTACTTTACTCTATTCATTGTACATTAGCTGTGATTAGAAGTCAAAATCACTATCATCATCCTTTTCCTCCTCTTTCTTCTCAGTCACGAGAATGGGCAAACTGATACTTTCGGCAGTCTTGACAAACACGCCTCCGATATTGTCCACGGATTTCACCAAGCCACCCACTGGCCTGAACTTCTCGTCGACCAAGTAATGCAAAACGTCGTTGATGTTGGCGATGAGCTCCTTGTGCGAGAAGGAGGTGTAGCCCACCTTGATTGACAAACAGTTGCCGTTGACTGGGGGAATGAAATAGGTGTTCCCAGCGATGGACTTCATCTGGCTCTTGACGTACTTGGGCTCGCACCGGTCGTCCTTCAACTTGGTCGACTTCTTTCCCAAGGTCAACTTGGCGTCGGGGTCGGGCTTGGCCATCTGCACCATGAACGGCACCTTCTTGTTCTTGAGGTAGAACGTGGGCCCGAGAATCCCTGGCAAGAACTTGTGCACACGGTGGTCCGCCACCACCAAGTCGAACTCCTTAAAGAGCCTATATATTTTCTTGGGGTCCTTAGCCATGGCTTTGACCTTGGTCAAGGTGTAGATCTGGTTGAACACGTCCTCGGTAGGGGAGTCCTTCTCGAGCAATGCCTTACGATAGGGCGTGGACGGGTCCTTGGTGATCAATAGCACCGACTTGGTTTCTAACTTGCTGAGTTTGTGGGAAACGGGGATGATCCGGGGCACGTAGTCTTTGGATTTGGCGAGTTGGATCTTCAAATTGATGACAAGAAACACCATTTCGGGGGTGTCAGGACCGGCCTGGTCGGCAGAATGCGAGAGCAACGACTTGAGCGACTTCTTGGCCGCCGAAAGGGCGTCGGGGCCGAGAACGAAATCGGTGGACATGCAGAGAGAGATGGGTAGTTGAAGGTGGAGAGTTGGTGGAAATGGCGATGAGGCCAGGGTCACGTGACATTAGTATATACTGGTCCAGTACAACAGGCTAATAATACATATCTACTCAGGGCCACAGACAGCTCCTTCATGGCTAGTCGCCACGCAATGCCCGTATCACGGCCGGCCGGCGCATCATGTACTTGGTCCACTTGTACACCTCGGGGAACTCGACTTTCAAGTTGATGCCAATGCGGTCCACCACGTTGTTCCAGGGCACGAACGACAAGTCTGCCACGGTCGCCCGGTCGCCCACGAGCCACACGGGGTAGTCGAAGTAGCGGGATTGCGACAACGGCGTGGTGCCGGCACTGTAGGCCGCGGCGTTCTCTACGTCCAAGTCCATGATCAAGGCCTCACGGCGCTCGGCCAAGGCCATTTCGATGACACCGTAGACCCTCCGCACCTCGTCGGTGTAGCGCTCGACGGCGCTGGGTACGGGGCAGGAGTGGAAGTAGCGGAAATGCAAGGCCTGGCCGATCATGGGCGCATGGCCCGAGGTCTGGAAGAACACCCACGACAGGATCTGCGACTGCTCCACCAAGTTGTCGGACCACAAGGCGCACTCGCCGGCCTCCTTCAAGTACTTGGAGACCAAGTACAAGATGATGGCGCCCAGCTCCCAGATGGAGGTGTTATCGTTGACGTGGTCGATCAAGGCCGGTACACGGGCGTTGGGATTTATCGTGACGAACTCGGGCGCACGCTGCTCGCCGTTGTTGAAGTCCAAGAAGATGGTGTTGAACGGAAGGTTGAGCTCGGACAAGATGATGGCCACCTTGAAGCCGTTGGGCGCGGATCGGTGCGAGAAGAGCGTGTAGCCCTCGGTGGGCTGGTTCTGGAAGAAGTGGGTGATTCGGGACTGCTGTTGCTGCGAGGTGGCCTCGTTCTGGAGCTGCTGCTGGAGCAAGTTCAAGTTGACCTCGTTCTGCTGCTGGTCGCTGAGCGACACCGACTTCAAGCCGGCCAGGAGGTTGGAGATGGTCTGGGGGTTGCCGTTGGCGGCCTGGTTGGCGGCGTACGAGTTTCCCGACATGATGGTCTGGGGAATGGACGTTACAACAGGAGGAGGAGGAGGAGGGAGGAAGGAAGGGGAGAAGGGATTGGGAGGACGGACGAATGGGATAGGCGGGACAGGGTAGGGCAGGGCAGGGACAACAGGAAGGACACCAGGAGTCGGGAAAGTCAGGCGAGTCAGGAAATGCAGGGGATGACGGAGAGACCTGGAGAAAGTAGTGGTCCCCTTTTCGTTTTTTCGTGGTAGCGAGGGTGGCGGGGAGGTGGTGCGGAGGTCGTGATGCGGAGGTAGTGGTGCGAAGGGAGGGAGTGGGAGGGAGTGGGTAGGAGTAGTGCGAGTAGGGCTGGCTGCGGTACCGGAGTCGCGGCGAATGGCACGGCGAGGATAAGGAGGACCGAGAGGGGAGATAGAGGAGGTGGGTGTGATAGAGAGAGGATGGGAGCAATGGTAGGGGAAAGATGGAGGATTAGGCAAAGAGAGGAAGATGGAGAGATGGAAGCAATGGAGGGATAAACGGGATTTGTCTAGTGATCTGGGTATTGAAGCTGTGGCTGGAAGGAGATTAGTTGGATCGGGGTGCGGTGAGTCGCCAAGGCGGAAGACTAATAGGGGAGGCAAGTGACGTGAGCGAAGCAGTGGAGTGAGAATGAGAATGAGAACGAGGTAGAGAATGAGAGTAAGAATAGAACGACAGAGGGAAGAGAACGGGAGCGAGCGAAGGATATTCGGGTATTGCAGTATAGTGGGTCAAGTAGAGATATACGAGTGGATCAGGTAGAGATATACGTATGTACCAGGTGGAACTATGGAGTGGATCATGGAGCTATGGAGTAGATCATGGAGCAAGAACACCGACCAGATACTAGTATGGTGATGTATAGAGCACCGACTAGATGTTGCTACTATGGAGGCGGATCGATAGAGAGACGCACCATGTTTTATGGGGAGTACATACACTCTAGCTTCCATGGGTATGAGCGTTATAGCTGTGCTCTACCAAATACCTTAGTGCAGTTGAGCAAGATGCCATTGGTTCGACTATTCTTGCCTAAATTGCAGAGGAGACGGTAGCGAGACTAGAATCAGAAACCGCTGCTATCAGAGAATCTGTAAAATTTCATCAAGAAGTCTCCGCCATTGATACAGGCTAGTCACCCTAGGCAATTGCCATACATTCACGCAGTTACTTAGACACATACTCACTTAGATCTAGTCACTATATTCATAATTGTGTGCTAGTTTCTGTTCTACACTCCATCTTCGCATTCCCCATTGGGACTTGATCTGTCTAATATCGCATTTAGGCTACGGCTTATAAATAACGGCCAGAGTGATCCCAGACACAACTCTGCCCAAAAAGGTATCAAACCACCCCCACATTGAAATCTCTACACTGCACTCATTTGTGACGTGAATGGGGTTTCTTATCACATCTGCTCTTTTTCATAGACTACATTTTCCGTAGATCGTCATGGCATATGCATTCTTATCCATTATCGAATAGTTATGTCACAGCCCATTGGGGCTTTTGCTTTGGTTGCGGATGTTCGTACATATAATGCAACCTTCTATTACCGGGGATGGCCTCTATCAATATCAATCCCAGGTACTGGAGGTGCCAGGTATACATTCTTCTTGCTAGGTGCTATGCCCACCAACCAACTAATCAGTCCAGGATTACAATATCAAATTCCAAAGTCCGAGTACCGACTTCTCTGCAAGCAGCACGAGTAGTTAATACCCCCCTGCGTTCAGACCGGATCTTAGAAATTAAACCCATTATTTAATGCAAATTAGATGCTTCTATCATATTGCACATCTTCAGGCGCAAACACATGTTTGACAGGAGAAACAATAGTAAATCCATTCAATTTACCTCCCTTTGGCGGGGCTGCAAATTGCGTAACGATATCGGTATCCTCGTGTACATTTCTTCTGCTCAACTTGTCATTAATAGTCTTTTGATATTGTAACTTGGCTTCCAACGCTTTGATCTTGTCATTGGCATTTTTGAGTTCAAAGGCATTCTTTGTAGTCAACGCAGAGACAACTCCGCGAAGCTCTTCCCTTTGAGACTTCAAGGTCAGAATAGCTTCTTGAGATTCGTTGTAACTGTCATCATGACCATCAGCAACAAGCGAGAGTTGTCTATTGGTGCCTGCTTGGACATCGGAAGCATAGGATCTCCGTTCAAGATCAGGAATGACCGTGAATTTCAATTCTGCATTCTCTTTCAAGAGTTCATTATACTTCTCCAACAAGTTTTTGTCGGATTTGGAAGTTTTTTCTTGTTCGGCAAGTTTATCTTCTAATTGACTCACCATATCATTCTTGAGAAGAAGTTGCCGGTACAACTCATTCTTTTCGTAATCTAATTTGAGAGGACTTGGGGTTTGTCCATGCTCCATAAGCAAGACATGCTCTTCGCTGACAAACCTGAGTCTGCGCTCTTCGTTCAATTTCTCTTGTAACTCTGCTATCGTGGCCAGTTTTTCTATTAATTTCTTCTCCAAATCCTCTTCCTCACTGGTGCCAGTTGGGCTATGCTTGATTCTGGATTCCAAACTCAATTCCCTTTTGATAGAAGCTGCCAACTCACCTGTGACAAGCTCCAATTCATTCAACAAATCGGTATTACACATCATTATGCCCATTTCTTCCTTGGTGAACGTCAATTTTTTAGATGATTCTGCTGGACTAGCCTGTGTGGGGATTGGGGCTGGAGTGACGAGGGTTGCAGGAGCTGGAGCTGGAACCGCAGCGGCTGCTTCGTTTTCCTCGACACTCTGAGTCACACTCGACCGCTTTCCAGTCTTGGAAAGACGCTTGAATAAATTCTTTGATTTTCCACTCAAAGAAAAGCTTCTAGTCTTGTCCTTCTTGCTTCCAGAATTCTTAAGGTCAGAATCTTCAACCAATTCTGAGGTCACATCAAACTCTTCTTCATTACTTAACGAGTTTTGATAGTTGGAGCCCGCAGAAGTATTATCAGTCAAGCTATTGTTTGCATCGAAATTATCCTTGTAGGAACTCTTGTCTGATGAAGGATGCGACGCTCTCTCGGGGGTTTCTTCAGAATCGTCTTTTTCCACACTGACAGCTCTGAAGTTGTTGAATGCAGTATTGGCCACCAAGGAGTGGATGGAAGGCTTTTTCTTGAGACTCCACAGGTTGTTCTTCTTTGGCAGGCCCCTTTCCTTGATGAAGTTGACCTCGTCATTGAGGTCCAGCTCTTTGTATGGGGACTTGTTCGGCGTTACCAAGGCAGGCGCCGTGACAAACACCTCCTTCGTGGTGTTGGCCGTTGCACCCAAGGACTTGAACTTGTCGGAGTAGTGGTCATTGTATTCGTCGTCGTCTTGCATGATGGACTCCCTGTTATTTGGGGAGGTGCGGATATTGAAAGAAGGCGAAGTTTCGGACTCCTCCATGGTCAATCTGACGGGTGTGTTGTTTTCTTCTTCCTTGACGGCGTTTGAGGCGAATAAGTCGATCTTGCGCAACCGTACGGAGTTGTTTTTCTTGAGGGTGGACTTTCGTGAGAGCGAGGCGGCCTCGTCGCCGAATTGGTACTGGGCAATCTCATCACTGTCGTCGGTGGGGTAGTCCAGCAGGGGATCGAGGGGCAGTTTTCTTTGTACAGGTTTAGAATGGATCCGAGGGGAGTTGGTGATGCTTTCTTCGTCCTCTTCCTCCTCGACAACGTTCATGAGCGAGTCGTTTGAGGGATGCAGTTGGAAAGGTGGAGGAGCAGCGGCCGCACCGTAGGCGAAGGACTGGCCTTGTTGATTGTTATGGGAGTTAAACTGCTGGCCTTGAGGAGCATTGACGTTATTGTTGGAGAATTGCTGACTCTGTGGGTTGTTGTTAAACTGCTGTCCCGGTATATTATTGGCAGGAAACTGCTGGACTGGGGGAATGTGTGGGCCCTTAGGCTCCTGGTAATGCTGCTGAGAAATGGGGTTGACAGGGCCGGGGCCGGTCAAGGACTGGGCACGGAGCGCCTGTGGATGCGGCTGGAACTGGCCTGGGGGGTACTGGCCCGGCGGGTATTGGTTGGGATGGGGGTATTGGGGGTTGTACTGGCCGGGGCCGGGGCCACCTGGGGGCAACACGGGGTTCATGTAGGTGCCGTTTCCACGCAAGGAGCCGGTGCGGGGGCCTCCCGGGCCCATCTGGCCCATTTGCATCTGGCCCATTTGCATATGGCCCATGGGGCCCATGGGGCCCTTGGGACCTGGTCCACCGCGGTTGTTGAGCGACATGGTGCGAGGGCCGTTGGGGCCCATGTTGGGGTTCAGATTCAAGGACATGGCGCGGTAGCCCGGCGAGTAGGTGTTCAAGGACATGGCCCGGGGGTCGCCGCCTGGCACCGGCTGGGGAGGCTGCATGGGGTTGCCGCCGGAGGCCAAGGACATGGCGCGCGCTCCCGAGGCTAGGGCCATCTTCTTCTGGTGGTTCATCTGCTTGCGGTACTGGATGTTGTTCATGGCCGGCTTGCCGGAGGCGCTGCCGAGGCCAGCCCCCAAGGTGGGAATGATGGGCGTGGTGTCCAACGTCAGGCCGGCGGTCGCGCCATAGGGGCCGCGGTTGCGGATGTGGGAGATGTCGTCGAACGAGACGTTGACGGTGGCCAAGTCCTGGATGTCGGCGCCGGCGTCGTCGTCGAAGGCGGCGCCGGCCTTGTTACGGCGGAAGAAACGGTTGACGGACTGCGACGTCAACGATGCCTTTCTCGAGCCGGACCCGGGCGTGGGCAACGGCGTCATGAGGTCGTAGTTGGAGTAGGCCTGCTGCTGCTGGAGGTGCTGGGGCTGGAACTGGCCTTGGAACTGGGGCGGCGGTCCCTGTTGGCCGGAGTTTGGCGGGTTGCCGCTCAAGGCGGCAATGTCCTGCTCTCCGTTCAAGATCTGTTGCCTGAGCTTGGCCCGGTGGGTGGTGGCAACGGCGGCGTCCATGGTGGAGAGGCAGATGAGACAGAGGTCGTGGGGAGGGACGGGCGGACGACGTAGAGCGTGGAGGACGTGGAGGGGGCCAGGAAGAGAGAGAAGGAAGAGATGGTGATGGAGTGTAGCAATTGGCGATTTTTGGGGAGGCGCGGGTCCTGCGAGCCAGTGCGAGTAGTGAAGAGGCCTCGGCGCAGTGAGAGGTAGGGAGAGAGAAAGAGAGAAAGAGAGAAAGAGAGAAAGAGAGGGAAGAGGAACAGAGGGAAGAGAGGCTGCGGGTAGGGAGAGATCGGGACGTGTGTTCTAGTAGGGCGATGCTGGAGACCCCGGTTCTGTCCGGAGACTCACACACATGTACGAAGTCTGTCCTCGGATACACAGGCGTTGTTCTGGCCAGGGAGAGGAGCGTCTGTTCTGGGGACAGGAACTTTGTCAAGACATGGAATTTCTACCGTCAGGCACACCGCGCCAGGGGTACTGGCCAAACAGGGGAAGGTCGATGCGCTGGAACAGCGAGCCGTCTTCGAGGCCTGCAAACACCATTTCCAGAATCTACACGTCCGTCGCATCTCAACCGTGGTCTCGTCTTCGTCACACGTGCATTCCTCACCGACATACACCTCCCATGTATTTGTAGCTCGTGGTAGCACCTGGCACTGGCCCGAACTTAGTTTTCCTACGCGTCGCCCCAGCACGACATGCTAGCACGCCCAATGGCGCAGGCTTAGGGAGCCCAAGCCCCGATGCTGGACGTTTCTGCGGGTCGAGGCAAAAGCTGCTGGTTTAGGACCCAGACTGGCGCTCGCCTTCCAAAGCAGACACTCCGGACCCCAATTGGTGCTGGCTACTGGCTCTTTCTGTCCTAAGTGGTGATGGGGGCCCCTGAGGCGCGCACGTGCGTCCCGTGCGCGTGATGCGAGCGCACGTGACTGGCCATGCCCCTGTTATGTTCACTATGCCCCGACGTTTCTTCTCCACCGATGGACCTCGAGAAACTGCCCCTGCGCCCTCCGACGGCCGCCTCTAGGCCCTGGACCCGCACGGCCGTGTTGGCCGTGGTCGCCGTGGCCCTTTTCCTGCTCAATTTCGCCCGGGTTTGGCCCCAGGAGCCCCCCTTGCAAATCCAGGCCCTGCAGCTCCCCATATCACAACACCAGCTCGACGAGTGCCGCCGGCTCGGACTTACTCCCAAGAACCCCGTTCGGATCATCGTGGGCGACCAGGGTGAAAAGATCATCAATGGCCGCTTCTTGCACATCACCGACATGCACCCCGACCCGCTCTACCAAGAAGGCACGCTGCCAGGCGAACTGGCGTGCCATTCCAAGGGGGAGGGCAACGCCAGCAAGTACGGAGACGCCATATTGGGGTGTGACAGCCCCATGGTTCTCGTTAACGAGACCATCGAATGGGTCAAGACCCACTTAAAGGACAAAATCGACTTTGTGGTGTGGACTGGCGATAACGTCAGGCACGATAACGACCGGCGCTTCCCCAGAACTGAGCAGTCCATCTTCGAAATGAACGAGAAGGTCAGCGAGATGATGTACCAGGCGTTCCGCGACGACAACTCCGACGAACATCTGCACCGGAGGCAAGTGGACCTTATCCCGTCGCTCGGCAACAACGACGTGTATCCCCACAACTTGTTCCTGCCTGGCCCCACGCTTCAGACCCGGGAGCTCTTCAAGATCTGGCAGAACTACATTCCGCAATCCCAGCTCCACATCTTCAACAGAGGCGCCTACTACTTCCAGGAAGTCATCCCCAACCACTTGGCTGTGATGTCCATCAACACCTTGTACCTCTTCCAGTCCAACCCCTTAGTCGACAACTGTGACTCCAGAAAGCAGCCCGGCTACATGTTGTTCGAATGGCTCGGCTACGTGCTCAAGGAGATGAGAGCCAGAAACATGAAGGTGTGGCTCACAGGCCATGTTCCTCCCAACGAGAAGAACTATGATATCTCGTGTCTCAGAAAATACATTGTGTGGACTCACGAGTACAGAGACGTCATCATCGGCGGTCTCTATGGCCACATGAACTTGGACCATTTCATTCCTTTGGACTCGGTCGCCGCATACAAGTCCATCAAGCAAAACATCAGAAGCAAGGCCGATTTGAAGGAGTTATCGTTTGAGACCACTTTCGGAGATTCGGGTTCAGGATCAGGATCGGACTCGGACTTTGATTCGGACTCCGAC
The DNA here is from genome assembly GCA_030565345.1 of Suhomyces coccinellae. NCBI lineage: Eukaryota > Fungi > Ascomycota > Pichiomycetes > Serinales > Debaryomycetaceae > Suhomyces > Suhomyces coccinellae. The sequence continues at coordinate 172,932 of JAJMBP010000029.1, read as the reverse complement.
TCCGACGGCGAAGACTTCACCCCTGCATTGGAAGAGTCCAGCTTCTTCGAAACCTTCGAGACCATGGGTATAGACTTTAGAATCCAGGGAGGTGTACCGGAAAACAAGGTCAGATACATGGAAAGCTTGCGTTCGCTGATGTATGCCGCCATCAAAGGACGCAGAAAGTCGGGTAAACACAGCGAGAGATATTCTATCGCGCATGTCTCCGCCAGTGTGATTCCTACATTCAACCCTGGACTTCGTGTGTGGGAATACAATATTACTGGGTTGGAGGAGAATGCCAAATTGCAAGCAAAATACGCCTTTGCGCCATGGGATACTTTCTTCACTGGCTTGAACGAATTGTTCGCCAAATTCGACGAGGAGGATGACGAGGCCTCTATATTGGCTAAAAAGGATAAGACTTTCCCTCCAAAAATGCCCGAAAACTTGCCTTTGGGACCCGCATATGTACCCCAGACTTTCACCCCAGAGAGATACGTCCAGTATTTCGCAGACTTAGAAACCATCAATTCAGGAAAGAAAGAGTTCGAATACGAGCTTGAATATGCCACTGATGACTCTACTTATAACATGAAGGACTTGACTGTGGGAGAGTGGATCAAGCTAGGCAGAAAGTTGGGCCAGCCAGTCAAGAACTTGGAAAGTACTGGCAAAAAGTCGAAGAAGGGAAAGAAAAAGAAGGGCAACAAAAACAAAAAAAAGAAGGACAAGCAGATGGAGAAGTTGGAGAAAGTTTGGAAACAGTTCTTGAAGAACTCTTTCGTCAGCTCCGACTACGAGAACAAGGGCTATGGTTAACGAATACACGTTCAAGACACAGAGGAAGATGTAGACACATACTGCATATAATCAAAACACACGTGATAAAGATAAAATTAGGGCTCGGGCCCTAGTAGTGCGCGCACCGAGAAAAATTCTCTACTACCACAGCCAGACTTTTCAATTTTCACTTCTTTTCTTCATCCGATATTGGGACCATTAAATATTCCTATCGTCAATTATTAACTAAGTCGAAATGGGTGGTGCTCGTGAAAAGAAGGTTCAATACTTCTCCAAGTTGAGAGAATTGTTGGAAGAATACAAGTCTATCTTCGTTGTCGGTGTCGACAATGTTTCTTCCCAACAGATGCACGAAATCAGAAAGTCCTTGAGAGGAAAGGCTGTTGTCTTGATGGGTAAGAACACCATGGTCAGAAGAGCCCTCAGAGGTTTCTTGGCCGACTTGCCAGACTTCGAGAAGTTGTTGCCTTTCATCAAGGGTAACGTTGGTTTCATCTTCACCAACGAGGACTTGAAGAGCATCAGAGAGATCGTTACCTCCAACGTCGTTGCTGCCCCAGCCAGAGCCGGTGCTATCGCCCCAGCTGACGTCTGGATTCCAGCCGGTAACACTGGTATGGAGCCAGGAAAGACCTCTTTCTTCCAAGCCTTGGGTGTTCCAACCAAGATTGCCAGAGGTACCATTGAAATTGTCTCTGACGTCAAGGTCGTCGAGGCTAACAGCAAGGTCGGTGCTTCCGAAGCTACCCTTTTGAACTTGTTGAACATCTCTCCATTCACCTATGGTTTGACTGTTGTTCAAGTTTACTCCGAGGGTCAAGTCTTCCCATCCTCCATCTTGGACATCACTGACGATGAGTTGGTCGGTCACTTCGTTTCCGCCATCAACGTCATTGCCTCCATCTCCTTGGCTGTTGGTTACCCAACCTTACCATCTGTCGGTCACTCCGTCATCAACCACTACAAGAACGTCTTGGCTTTGTCTATTGCCACTGACTACACCTTCGAGGGTTCTGAGGCTATCAAGGACAGATTGGCTAACCCAGAGGCTTACGCCGCTGCTGCCCCAGTTGCCGCCGCTGCTGACTCTGGTGCTTCTGCTGCTGCTGAAGAGGCTGCTGCTGAAGACGAGGAGCAATCTGACGACGACATGGGTTTCGGTTTGTTCGACTAAACGTGCTAGTATAGCTGTATAATAAACTTCCAACCTATTAAAGAATGTAGAAACAGAGTAGAGGGGTTTTCCAGTGCTTGCTGCTCAGAATGTAGAATCTGATGAGTGAAGATGAAATTGGGCCTTGCAGTGAATTTGGGAAGCCCAAGCATTTACAGCTTGGGAAACCTCAATATTAATGTACAATTTACCATTGCGAGAGGCTTGAATATTTCAATTTCAAGTCTTCACTGTTAAATCTCACGAATTATTCAGTTCAATTTGGCCGTGACTACTTATATCTCTCCTTTGAGACCTGTTCCTTCGTTCTTGTGGTACTTATTGTCACCTGGCTGTTGGTTTATAGGCAATTCTCGCTCTCTATTTGTGGCTGCGAAAATGTCCACTATTTACGACACCAACTTCTCTATGCTGTCACAAGAGACAGTGGAATCATCCCCAACTAGATCTTTATCTAATTGCCTTGCCACTCTCGAGCTACTAGCGGACGAAGGTTCTGTTGTTTCTTGGGAAAAGGCGTCAGCTTTTCTCCAGAAAGTGAGACATGAACTCTATTCAATTCATAGTATAACTGAAGAGTACACCAGCTTGAAGAGCGAAATGCTCTCGTACTTCTCTTCCAGCCGCTTGGAGAAGTATTTCAGAGCGTTTGTGGTATCTTTTGTGGGCCTGTTTTCTCCACTTCGGCCCGTAGCTGAAAAGGAACTTAGTCTTTGGAACATCCCACTTGGGTGTATGGAGTGCTTGTGCCAAATAACAGGCCATTTATATCAAATTCCCATTGAAGCTAAGTTCGCTGTCGAGATTTCTACTTCAGCAACCTTGCACGTTCTTGTAAATCTCCTGGCTTTTCTTGAGAATCTTCAATTGGTCTCTTTAGAGAAACCCAGTGCTGAACTGCCTCGATTACCAGAAAATCGGAAATGGGTCCAGTATTCTGAGCAAAACAGACAAGAAACTGCCCAAAAATGTCAAACCATGAACCTATTGTTGATCATTATTCTTTCTTTCGGGAAACCAAGACCAGAAATAGCCTCTTTTTTCAAGGGTCTGGATATAACTTGTGAAAACTTTCCTACAGTGCTTGCACAATTTCATGCATTCTCCGTGTGTATTTACATGTGTTATGCCCAACAATTCCTCAAGAAAGATGATGATTTCAAGGCATTGGAGTACTTTCATGACAATTTTCTAGATCAACTACTGGATTTTCTTCTGGATTGTTTTAATTCTGCGGAAGTCTTGAAGTACAGTCCTCTCTTGGACAGTTGTAGAAAGACGAACTCACTAATTTTCCACGAACCAACCTTTGAAACAGACCCACTCCTCTTGAAAACTGTCCAAAAGCGCTCTTTGACACTGTACATCACTAAAACCGGAAATTATAAGAGGTACTTGGCTACTCACAAAAGACCCGATTGGGCCAGCATATTTGATAATTCAAATATTCACCTGTTTCAAGGCTTGGAAGATACTACTGAGGTCCCATCCACAACTCAGATTTCGGATGAGGAGTTCATACCGGAGATTATGGTACGTTTTGGGTTTCGTAGTAAACTCAGAGAATTTTTTCTATACTTGTTAGGATGGAAGAAATGGTCAGAAAAGTGAATAGTTGAAAATTAAATAGTTTATTACAACAACCTGCCATAATATTGATTACTGAATGGCAAGAGTAGAATAGTCGAATGGATTGAAGAGTACTAATTGCCTATCAGTCCAATCTGTAAATAGTGTAATATTTTTAGGCTGATTTCTTCTCACAATCGTACTTCCCTTGATCCTATGCCGCTTCAGCTCATTGTCATTGCATGGCTAAGCAAGAACTCTGTTATTTTTCAACCACAGTATTAGTTTCCCTAATTCTCCTACACTCTGTCATATGCTGTTCATTTCTATATACAAGAACCTTATCTTCTTCTGTACAACTCTCTAGGCTTCTCATAAGCCACGGTCGCCTCCCTAATGATCTCCTTCTCAACATGCTGTGTCAATTTGTGAGGCTTTGGCCATGTCTCGGGCAATAAGCCGGCCTTTTTAAACAAGAAAGTGACTCTTTCACTGACTTCAGCGCCAACACCGATCCAGTACTTCGATCTGTTGAAGTCCATCTGTATATCTTTGAAAGGCTTGACACCAGCAGCCTTCTCTTCGGGAGTTAAGGGGACGGGCACTGGGTTGTAGGTTCCCAACACTTCCACAGGTAAACTGTCACGGGCAGATCCCTTCTTGGCCACAACGATGTTGTACAATGGTTGGTGCTTTCTGCCAAAACGGGCCAAACGAATCTTTAACGGACTCTTGACTGCAGAAAATGACATGGTGGGCAGTAGAGTAGATGAAGATATAGATGGTGAAATATTTCAAAATTTTAGTAGCGCGAGTCGTGTACTTACCACATATCACCAAATGGGCCACCAAGAGCTCTTCCAACACCTTGACGACAGAGGTGTCTGACTATCTCAAGAAAAAATGCCACAAAATTGTTGTTTGAGTACATCATCAACAAATTGACTTTCACATTACCACTCTATTATTCTTTTAAGGTGTCCTACATGTACCTTTTCTACTTCTTAATATTAACTATACACTGAAACTATTCAAAGCTTCTTTCTGGCCTTGAACTTTTGCTTGGGCTTCGAGATTTTGGACTTGCCCTTGTATGCTGGCTTTTGGGAGGAACGAGCCTTCGAGGAAGATTTTTCATCTTCATCATCAGACCAGTCTTCCTCTTGTTTGGCAGATCTCTTGTACTTCAACTTGTTTCTTTGGCCTCTGATTGGTGCCTGCTTGACAGCATCTAAGTATGCATCAACACCAGAGCCCTTTCCAGCCAATGGATCTTCGTCCTTTTCACTGAAGACGAGCTTACCACTAGAGGTCTTGAACTCAGATATTATGTTTGTCAACTCCTTCTTATTGACATTCTTTGGTCTAGAGGAAGAAATGTGGGCCAACGATTGACGGTCCAACAAGTTCAATGGCTCATCACCGGTATCCAAAATAAATTGGTTGGACTTCTTCTTGCCCTTGGTTGGCTTGTCATCATCTTCAGCTTCGTCATCAGAAACGTCAGAATCGTACAATGCTTCTTCATATGCAGATACAAACTTCTTGTCACTACCCTTGCTAGCCTCTTCACCGTCTTCGGCCTCTCCCTTTCTCTTGGCTCTGGCTCTACTCTTTTTGATGTTAGCCACCAACTTTCTGTCTTCTTCTGGAATGGCATTTTCAACAGTCTCGATACCGAATTTTCTGATCAATCTCTCCAAAATATGCTTGACTTTAGACTTGAAGTGGCCCTTGTGTTCGTGAGACCATCTCATCAACTTACTCAACAAATCAGGCAAACTCTGTCTGACCAATTCCTCTGGCAAGGACAAAACCTCAACCTTAACGAAACCAATGGCAGATTTAGCGATTTCTCTCGAGTTATGGGTCAAAAACAATTCAACAGTAGAGGAAATCTCCAACAATGTCTCGACTGGCAATTCACTCTTGAATTCAAAAACCAAACATGAGATCGCAGTGATACTTGCAGAAATCATGTGTGGGGATTGAGCTGCCAAACCGGCACTGACCATAGTGAAATATTCACTCAAGTTGGCGCTAGTGTTAGGAGAATCGGTGTCAAAACCTGGGACCTTGCTATTCTCAACAACACCACCTTCTTTCATCTTCAAACCCATCTTAATCAAGATTTGGTACGATAATTCTCTAGATCTTTCATTAACATCCTTGGTAGACATGATTATCTCTTGCAAAATGGAAGGAATGAAGTATAAGTCAGTCTGAGGTAAGATGTCAATAAAGTAAAGAAGGGTAGTCATTCTTGAGGCTCTGGCAGAGTTGGCAGTATTTTCAGTAGTTTGGATCAACACCGTTTGAATTTCGTTCTTGAACTTAGACACAGTCGCTTTTCCTTCATCGGACTCAAGCAATCTGTTCACAATTCTATAAGATCTCTTTTGCATAAGAGGAGCATTGTTCATGCTGATTGTCGAGGAGAAAATGGCCATCAAGGCATTGTGACATGATTCTGGAACGTACTTGGACATAGCAACAACCAAGTCCATCATGGTAATACTCAAAGTAGGCTCGTTCTTGCTTGGCTTAGCCTTGCTTTCAGCTTCATCATCCATGGCTTGTTTCAATAATCCACAGACCTTGTTGAAAGTCACCTCCAAGTCACTCTTTGGAATAATTTTCAAGTATGTGTCAATGGTGTCCAAAACATAACCTCTACTGTCTGGAAGAGTGGACGAGAAGACATTGAATAAGACAGACAAAACATTAGAAGCCTTGGTGCCCAAGTACTCGATGTATTGTTGAGCTTGTGCAACAGGGAAGTCTTGTTCAACAAATGGGTCTCTCTCTTCGGACTCGATGAATTTAAGATTGGATTCGACCAAGTTCTTCAAACCATGGCAAATTGGGTTTCTTAATTCAACTTGAGCATACATTATATCAGTGATCTTAGCAGCAAAGGTGTCGTCAAACCCTTGGATCAAGTCTCTTGGCAAGTCACAGAAACGAGGAACCAAAGACCAGATCTGGTCGATAATGGTCTGGAAAATCTTGACGTGAACCGTGTCCTTCTTAGTGGCATCGTTGATCTTGGCAGTAAAGAAATCGATGGTAGGCAAAACGTGGGTCTTGAAAAACTGCAATTGTCCTCTAAACACATTGTCTCTCAAGAGAGGTAACATCCACGCTCTACCTGGCTTGTCGGTAGAAGTCAAGTTCAATGGCAAGATACTCAAAACGAAACTTGGACCTGTGGCTCTAAGGAAAGCAGCAATGACATCTTCAGCCTCCTTGTTGTAAGGAAACGAGTCGGATTCGTTAGTACGCCAATCACCCACAACACCAAGGATTTTGTGGAAGTCAGAGCACGAACGTTCTCTGAATTTAAGCACACAGGCAGCGACAAATTCTAAAATCTCTTTGGTGGACTGCTGGTACTTGATGCTGAAAAGTTCGTTTTCAATAAATTGACTCATGTAGGTGACAAAGTCGTCAAAGAACTCTGAAACCTCATCAGAAATGTCATTTTCATCGGTTTGGAACAACAAGAAGTTGTCAGGTATAGCCTGGCTGATAATGGCGATCAAACATTGACTGGCAGAGATGGTAATATCCTTGGATTCCGAGGCCAAAAATTCACTGACAATTGGAATGATGACTCTCAACTTAGGGAGACATGCCTCGGGTGCCAAAGTGGAGAAACTGTCCATACCCTTGGCCACAATGGCCAACCAGGTGGCCGCTAAGTAGGTATCATTAATGGAAGGTCTCAACTCAAAAATAATTTCCAACACCTTAGCGAATCTTTCCACGTCGATTTCGCTGTCCATGGACTTAAACAATCCCTCGAATGCCTGGAACACAGCAGAAATAAGGAATTGGTCCGAAGACTTGGAGATTTCGAGAAGAATGTCACACAAGGCCTCGGTCTGGTCAGCAGGCCACGAGTTGGTCGACGTAATGACAGTGATTAATTGTAAACAGTGAATAAGCTGACCGGTGACTTCCTTTTGGGCAGCCTTGCTTTTGGTCTTGGCCTCCTTTACCAAAGACTTCAATTTGTTCAAGGAAATTTCACCAATCAATGGAGATGCAATGTGATGGGGTGTAGGAGAAGCGGGAGGATTCAACAAGATCTTCTTAATCGACTCTTGAGCTCTCTTTCTGACCTTGGGTCTGACATCGAACGACAATTCCAACAAACCGACCAAGGCCCTCTTGGGAGAAATGTTGGAATTGGAGGCCCATTGCTGGTGCTCCTGGACCAACAATAAGCTTTCCAAAACACCGATGGTGGACTTCACTAATGGAGCCTCGGAGTTGGCGTTGGTCAAGCATGGCGCTAACTTGGTCAAAATTTCACCAAACTTACTCTTAAGCACACTGGAAGGAGCAAAAGGAACGAAGATATCGAGGAAGTAGGCAGCACTGGTGGCCAAGTTGGAGTCGGCAATCTTTTCACCTTGAACAGACTGATCTAACAAGGACAAAAACGACACGAAGTAGGACATGGGAGTTTTCTCATTGTGCTGCTCTTCAATATTCTCTTCAACTGCAGACAAAATAATAGCAAGCTGCTTTTGGTTGTCAAGTTTGGAGTTGATTTGAGACCGAATCTTGGCAAGCTTGTCATCAAGCCCAATCTGGTCCACAGACACTCCTCCGTCTGGGTTATTGTCCATGATGGTTGTAGCTGGAGATATATTGTAAGTGAATTTTTTTGAGATGGGATGAGCTTTGGGTCACGTGCGAGATCAAGGTGCTGGGGTACGGAGATGGCAGGAACCTTAAAAGGAAAGAGACTATAGACAATAGAGAGTGTAGAACTGATTCAATACTCACGGAGATTCTTTGGATCAAATAATAGTGCTTTTTTTGGGGAGTTTCTCAGTCCAGATTTCGGCATTTTGAATTTAGTTTAGACGAGAATTAGTGCAAAAATATAAGGTAGACCAGGAAGAATTATCGAAGTTGAAAAAGATAATAAGCCTGGATCAGGAGGCAGACGCATGTACATATGTTCTTTCTACTGCCTATTAATTCTTGACTATAACTTTTGCCTGAATAAATTTATTTGTCGTTATATCATAGCTATCTATTGAATACGTCTATTTCGCCCAGCAGTCTATGCATCTAAGTTTAATTCATGTAACATTTCATCTATCATGGAAATGTCACTGTTGTAGCTGCGCCATGCATTTTTGACGAGTCTGATATCGTCGGATCTAGTTATATTTTCCGAGTCTCTAAATTGTTCAGCAATAGGTTCAAAGTCCTCGAATTCGTCATTGACACTATGTTTCTTGCCGAGATAGTAACGAATATCATCAACCAACTCAATGGTATCGGTGGCTTGTCTTTCAGTTATCCGGTTAGAACTCTCGGTGATCAATTGCAAGAGTTTTTCCTTCTCTGAATTGGTTTGGAATATGTATTTGAGGTTGTGGGCCATCATTTTTGATACATATTGCTCGAGCTTATCGCATCTTACTTGCCACGAGACTCTGATCAAGTCGTAAGCATCATAACCCAAAAATTGTTCCAAAGTCTTGAAATCTTCAAGTGACGATTCAACGAATGTGGAAGTGATTTTTACGGCACACATGGTCTTTAATCTTTCCAAAAGGAGCTCGTCCGCAGCAAATAGTAACTCTACCGTGGAACTGAGAGTCAAGTCATGTATATCATCGTGATACAAGAATGACAAGACCATCTGTAGGACATTAGAGCTGGAGATACTGGATGCCACATGAACAACCGGCACATGTACTGGTAAAAGCGAAGTTCTGTCGATAATCTCGACATTGGAAGTTTGTGCATAGTCCTTAAATACGGGTGCTCTTTCTGAAGTGATGAAAAGTTCGGATTTGAACATGGTGTCAAAGTATTCAGATCTGGATACAATAGACTTGTGAGATGGATAAAACATTGCTTGTTCAGTTTCCAAATCAATACACGAAAGTATTATATCTGGATGGCTGGTGGACTCAAGCAACTGGAATTTCTGCTTTTCTGTAAGAAATTCGGCTGGCTCAATTTCTTCGATTTCAAGTTCATCAGTCAAGTTTAAAGCAGAACTTACCCTGCTGTTAAACACATGATCTTCCAAGTAAACATCAAGATCATTCCTTGCTTTCTCAACAAACTTAAGCGAGACGTTGTGCTTGATTTTGGACTTTTCTCTTTGGTCCGTAACTCCCTTAATTCTCCCAATGGCTTCCACCAAATCATGAAGTTTTAATTTCGTAGCAAGCTTCAAAAGCTGATCTTGGGTCAGAAGCTGGTCAATTGGCAATGCATCTGTGCTTAAATAAATGTAATCCACAAGGATCTTAAATGCACCGGGATCGGTGTGTGCTGGCATGGTCACCACGGTCTTGTGTTTCCATGAATTCTGGAGCTTTTCCTTGAAGTAAGGACTTCTTGCCGCTAAAAGGAATCGATTCAAAGTGAAACAACTGGGAGCTGTTGCCTGAAACCCTTCCAGGTTGGGGAAATAGAAGGATATATCCTTGCTGATGATATTTCTGGGGCCCAATAATGACGAGATGTGGCTTGCAAAGGGTTGGATGTCAACGGTTTTGGACACATCGAAACTGATCAACAACTTTCTAATTGTGTCGTTCAAAGCACCGTAGATGCAACGGGCACCTTGGAAAGTGTCCCTATCACACACAGCACCTCTCTTGAGCAACAACTCCACAATACTCAAGTGCCCACATAGGGAAGATAAGATCAAAGGAGAGAAATCCCACTCATCTACTTGGTTTATATCCAAATTGGGGGTGGAAAGAAGCGAATCTACCACCTCGTAGTCTCCGATACGACATGCATTGCAAATTTCAGCAAATACCTTGTCCAATTCCTCGCGATTGTCTTGATCCGTATTGCTCAAAGAATCATTGGGGTGAGATATGCCGTTTTGGTAGGTCATGAACATCCGGGGTGAGTGATTGAGTTTCAACTACAATTGTAGTCTGAAAGGAAGAGAGCCCCAGAAGTTCAAATAGTGCAAAATGACTAATACATCGGAGTTACAGGGCTCTGTAGATCCACGGTTTACCGAGCTTAGCATGTGCAGTATTTTCATTGACCAGACCCATTTTATCGGCAGATGTGCATCCAAACCAATCGGAACAAACGTTATCGGGTCCAAACACACTATTGTAGCTCCAGCGTGATATTATTTCCTATTGATTAGCTGGTTATTATGCTAGAGAGAGAAAATGGAAAATCACCTTAATGCGATTACAGGGCCTACAGCATCAAAGTGAATTGAAAAGTGGGCTTATGAAGGTAATTAGTTGAGATAATACGTTAGACGAACTTTTATTCACTTCATCGTACTACGTGAGATATTTTGGGTCCTACCCTGAATAAGAGAGTTGACCCAAATTCTCTTCAGTGCAAAGTTTATCTTGAAACTATGATCCCAAACTATCATTTCGAAAGGGCCTTCAAATATCCAGGACCACCTGCATAAATATTCAACTTAATTGCATGTTTAGATCGGAACTTTCCATCCAGTTCTTAACCTCGGTATTCTTGGGATGTTTGAGCATTTTGGACAAAAGTTGAGTGACAAAACAGAGTAACCAGACTCCTAGTCATTAGCCCACCAATCTATGCTTATCTTATGGACATTCCATGAAATCAGTTTGAGACAGTTGGAGATTTAATAGATATACATTCCCTTTACTTCATTCTTGCTGAATGGCCATTCATGAATTCCTAAGTCCTCTTTTCATCTTTCCTCTGATTTTGCACCCAAACTTCAATATCAGACATTTAAACCTAGACACATGTTGTACCATGGCCTTAGACGTGATAGCAACTAGAGAATGCGTGGATTAAAATCTGGAAGGGTCTGAACTATGGACTTGTCATCCCCAGGAGTAAGGACGATTAATTGTTTGCAGTAATTAAGATGTTTTGATGAGGATCTGGAACTTGAATGGTACTGACAAGCTGGGTAATTTGATCTTGATACTATTCAGATTTTGAAGGATTTCCACCATCTCAAGGGTAATTCGGTTTCTTGTGGATGGGGCAGGACGTCAATTTGCAAACAACTTGCCTTGTTTGCGATTGGAGGGCAGGTGGTATGTAGATAGAGAGAACGCCGAGGTCTATGGAAGTTCGAAGCAAATCGCGTTGTAGTAGGCTACGTCCTTCTAAGTATACTTTGATATCATTTCTTGCTTTTTCCACAAGCATAATCCAGACTTCGTGCTTAATTTTGGGCATTTGTCTTGGGTCTGTGACTGCGTTGATTTTATTGATGGCTTCGACCAAATCATGAAGCTCTAATTTCGATGCAAGTTTCAAAAGACGGTTCTGGTCCAGGAAATGGTCCATATTCAACACATTTTTCCATAAATAAATGTAATCCCATATAATACGAAATCCACTTCTTTTGTCATAGGGCATTATCACCTCGGTCTTGTATTTCCATGAATTCTGAAGTTTTTCTTTGAAGTAAGGACTTCTGGCCGCTAGAAGAAAACGACAAAAACCAAAGCTTATTCCACCACCATCATCTGGCTTCGAAAAATCGAAATTTATTCCTTGGCTAATGGTAATTCTTGGAAATAAGGAAGTACGATCAAGGGTTTTGGACACATCGAAACTGATCAACACATCTCTAATTGAGTCGTTCAAAGAAACGTAGATGCAACGGGCTCCGTGGAAAGTGTCCCAATTGCAAATAGCTCCTCTCTGAAGCAACATATGCACAACACTTAAGTGCCCACATAAGGAAGCCAATAATAATGGAGAATTATCCCACTCATCTACTTGGTTTATATCCAAATTGGGGGTGGGAAGAAGAGATGCAACCGCATCATAGTCTCCGGTACGACAAGCATTACAAAGTGCAGCGAACAGTTTTTCTATTTCCTCACTGTTCCCTTGGCTGGTGAAGTTCAAAGGGTCATTGACATTAGATATGACGCTTTGGAAGCTCATTATCAATCGAACTAGTGCTTGTGTTGTTGTAGTCTTAAGGTAACCAACCCCAGAAATTTTATATTTTATCTTCCCAAATGACTCAAAGGGGCCACACAGCATTCCATTTTGTCTTACTTGACTCAGAAGGGAGCACATATCATTCCATTTTCTCTTACCAAATGACTCATGAGGGACCACACAGCATTCCAAAATTCCATGCGCCCCAACTTTGCCTGGGTCGGTCACCAGCCAAATCAAAATTGCTAGAATCGTTGCATCCAGAGCAATCGGATCAGACATTATTGGGTAACTTCAGTCATATTCCCAAGTATTAAATTGAATATGGGGTAAACGAAAATGGAAATTAATGGAAATATATCGAAGTAATATTAACAAAGCAAGAGTTTAGCAGCAACTGAGGTAATATTCATTTTTATGTTTCGGGTCAAAATGCTCAAGATTTGGTTGGTCCTATCGCAAAATAAGGCTGAAACAATTCTCTTCAGTTCATCAATTCATTGATCAGAAGTGCTTATGATCCATTTCACCTTCTGAAGGTAATGAAATGTTCAAATATCACATACTATCTACATAGTTAAGTTGTATTTGGTAGAGTTATTCGAGCTATAACATTTCCTTAATTCCTTTTTGCTTAGTGTGCTTTGTACTTGTTTGTACACCAGCTACTGTTACGAAAAAGATTAACCAGACTTATCTTCATGAAGCCCACAAAACCGTACTTTTCCTATCTACATCACAATGAAAGTACTCGGACACTCTCGAGAAACATATCGCCGTTGTCTTTGTTCTCCTTCGATGACAATTCATGTGCTTCGCATTCCACTTCTGATATTGTCCTTGATTTTGCACCCAAACCTCCACTTCAGTTTTTGAACCCAAGTCAAGCATTGACCCATCAACTCACCAAAGACAATTCAATCCCCCATTCTTGCACAAGAGGCAGAAGTGCTGATGAAGTACTAAATGCTTCAAGTGCTACACAAAGCCACATAATAGGTCTGGAGTACCTTGACATCAACAACGCAAGGGTGCGTTTTAGAGAGAGCCTATCGCATATTCGAAGACTAAGCAGAGAGGCGTGGGACAAGAAGACTCAAGTCCGATTGCTAGAGGAAAACATAATAGCCATTTCAGTCAAGTTAACTTTATTGGTCTCACAATCTACAGGCAATTTCTGATTATTGCTTATTATAATATATATTAACACAAGTGCCTAGTAATCCAGTTAGATTAGGCATTACTTCTCATAAGAATTAATAAAATATTTGAAGATCTTCTGCTTGAACTTGCTAGGCGTCTTGGCCTTGGCGTTATTCTTGGGAATAGAAGCGACCTCGTCCCCATAGGCATGATGGGATCCATCAACAACATTGGGATGGTGATGGTCTGTAGCGACTGTAGAATTTGTGGGTTGATCACTTGAAAGAGTTGGAACTGTGGACTTGTCATCACCGGGAGACTCCGAAGCCACCCGGACACCATCAGCTAATGGGACTCCGGGTGTCAGCACAAATGGTACAGAGGGAGGCTGAATACTTTCCGAGATTTCATGAACAGGTCTAGCAATAGGTTCAGAAGTGGCCAAATTATGCGAAGCATTGTTCAGAATAATATCCGAGGTGGTTACTTGCAAAGGTTGGGCTTCGAACCTGGTTGAGTCTTGATTCTTAGTTTGAACATGACTAGTAGCAGAAGCGCTATGAAGCACTTGATCATCGGGAAGTTGTGATTTCGCTTCAACTTGCTCAGTTAAGCCTTTGCCTGGAAGTTCAGCTTGTTGGATTTCTCTAGCCCTGACATGTGCATCTATGGGGTGTTCATACGCCTCATTTTCGACGCCGTCTGCCACTACCTCGGTAAGGGGAACGTGGACCTCTTCAGCAGTTTCTGCTTTGATAGCATTATTAGCTTTGTGTGAAAGTTCGACACGTTCTTTTTCTGCGAGTTGAGGTTCTGTCAAGCCATGACCCTCTGCTCTGGGAGGAATTGAATCTTTAGATGCTTTGAATGGAGACCCAGCTCTACCCAAAAACGCGCGTTCCATTGCACTTCTGTCAATGGAAGATCCAAACTCATGGGTACCAGATTCATCGCCACTATCCGAAAGATCGAGGGGAGTATCAATTCTTCCTAATTGTGGAACAGGAATATGCTTTGAAGAATCCAAGATGTCTACATCAGGGTGTGGAATTTCTGGAGATGGTGCGGATAAGGTGGGAGCATTGGCCCTGGTGCCTTGAGAAGTGCCTGCTATCTCTGCGATTACTGTAGTGAGCTTCTCTCCTGAATTGTAAACTGGAGTGCTTTCAACATGGCCCAACTGTTCACTTGGTTCAAGGTGCTGCTCGTCTGGTATCACATCAACATTCGGCTTAGGAAGAGGCACAACCCTGATATTGTTGTGGTCCTCGTCAATATGGGGCTTTCCAAATTGGCCTAGTTGAGATGGTTGTTTTGGAGTTTGCGATGGCTCGCTTTGAGTTGGAGATGGGAAAGCGCCTGGAATATTGAATTTTTCTTGTGGACGGGTAGCATTGCCATCTTGATTCTTGGAAACGAGTAGGTCTGGCCTTAATTCTCTCGCAGAGGCGGTATGTGCTGCCTGTGCATCCTGAATCAGTTCTGAGCCTATTGGGGCAAAGCTGGACTCCAAATCACCCTTCTCTTCCACTATCAGCTCGGATATCGAAGGCTTTCTCTTTCCAAAGATGCTCAAGAAATTCTTGCCCTCGGACGATTTGCGTTCCTTCTTGGCCAATTTCTCTTGCAATTTGGCCTCCTTTTCGTGCAACTTGGCTTCTTTCTTGGCTCGCTTTTCCGACAAGACCCGTTCGGCCGCGGCCTCCTTTCTCGCCCGCTTTTCAGACTGTTCCTTTTCCAACTGGATCTCTTTCATCATCTTCTTCTCTTCCTTGGACCTCTCCTTTCTGGTGGAGGGCTTGGGAAGGGGGTCTCTCAAGGAGTGCTTGACGAAGTCCTTGTGGTGGTTGCCGTACTCGAAGTTGGTATCCACCCCGCCGACCTCCTCAAGCAACTTGTCTTGCTTGGACTTTGGTCTTCTGCTTTCCATGAGCGACGATATGTTGGAGGATAGCGAGAGGGTTCTGCCGATAGCCTTGGGAGGGGCCTGGTGCAAATCGGCTTGGGGCAGCGGATAGAACTGCTCGGGGCTTTCAGGAGCCTGGTATGTGGATGGGGAGAGGGGTGAGGTCTCTGGCTGGTCCTCGCCGTAGACCTTCTTGTAGGCGGCTCGCATGGCCGCGGCATAGAAGTCGGCCTCGGTGGCGGCCTTGCTCTTGGGAGGCTCTTTGATGGGGGTGAACGCCTTGCCGAGGCCCTTGGACTTGGAGTAAGGGATGGTTTCGACGCGCTCGTCGAACTTGATGGAGGACGACGAGCTGGACATGACTTCATCCCTGTGGTTGGAGTGGTTGTGGTTGTGGTGGGCGATTGGCACTGGGGGGCTCTTGGGGGTCTTGAACTTGGGGGCTGGTGGTTCGGTGGAGATGGCCTTGTAAGGATGGGCAGGTTGGTTATTGGCATTGGTATTGGTGGTGTTACTGGCGGTGTTCCTCGCAGGCGAGTGGGGAGGCGACTCAACCGCGTCGGCGAACTGGGTCTCCTCGCTCTCGTTGAAGCGGGAGTTCTTCAAGATGGAGCGCAACGGTTTGGAGGGGATGGCGTCGGGCTTGTGTTCGAGGAGGGCAGCGTTCTCGGCCACCGCGGCGCCGGCAGC
Organism: Suhomyces coccinellae; assembly: GCA_030565345.1. Lineage (NCBI taxonomy): Eukaryota > Fungi > Ascomycota > Pichiomycetes > Serinales > Debaryomycetaceae > Suhomyces > Suhomyces coccinellae. The sequence goes on along the minus strand of JAJMBP010000029.1, from coordinate 156,739 downwards.
CTCGCGGTCCTGTGGCAGCACGTTCAAGTGGATGGCGGGGCCCGAGCGCAGCGAGTCCAACTCGTAGTTGTAGTCGAAGTCGTGGAGGTCCTCATCGATCTTGGTCAAGTTGACGGGGTTGTTGTCCACGCCCGAGAGCATCGAGCCCGCACGCAAGGAGTTGGAGCGGGAGTTGGAGCGCGAGATGTTCTTGGTGGTGGTCTCGATCACGTTGGACCCGTCGGGGAGCGTGCGAATGGTGGTGGTTTTGATCGACTGGGTGCGGCCGTGCGCGTCGACGATCTTGGTGGTCTTGGTGGTGATGATCTCCTCGACCTCGTCCAACGGCTCGTCCTCGGGCACCGGCGTGAACTTGGGGCGCCCGGCGCCACTGCTGACGATGCTGTTGCTGCGGCCCGAGAGACTGTTGCTGCGTGCCGTGAGGCTGTTGCTTCTGCCCGCAGGCAGCGACCCCGTGGGCACCCGGGGGTTGCCTGGCGTGTAGGACCCTTGGGGATGATAGGTGTAGGAACGCAAGGAGTTGGAGCGGTTGGTGGAGGAGGAGAGCGAGTTGGCCCGGCGCACGGTGCCGGCGCCAGCGCCCGGCTGCTGGAAGTGGGGGGCGTGGTACAGCTGGCGGTTGGCCTGGGTCTGGGGAGCACGGCCCCCGGCACTGTGCATTCGGAGGGCGGCGGCGGCGGCCTGGCCGGCGCCGTTGCTGAGGGACTGTGTGCGGTTGTGGGTGTTGTTGGGGAGGCCTGCTACCGTGCCGGTGTGGGACGAGAAGCGAAGATCGTCCAGGTACTTGCCGAAGCCATGGTACTCTTGTTTTCGCTGGGGTTAGTAAGGATGGGGAAGGGGAATGGGGAAGGGGACCAGGGACCAGGGCCAGGGTCGGGACACCGGCGACGGGCGCCGGGGTCCAGATCTATACGTACGCCGCGTGTGAAGAAGCCCACCATGATGACGGAGAAGTAGAGTGGGACGGGCGGAAGAAGAGGCAATAGTCGGTTATATATATGATACAGCGAGACCCGCGAGCACCGTAGTGAAATGTGAAATTAATGGGCCGGCCGGGACTGCGTGGAACAGCAAGGATCAGGGAACAGGCCAGGTCCGGCAGGCGGAGGGGCCCGTGCGCCGGTTTGGGACGGGCAAACAGAGGCAGCAGCGATGGCGGCGGACGGCGTGGAGCAACGGGTCGGGGCCGGCTCAAACAGGCAGAACAGCAACAGAGGACAACCGAAGGTGAGAAGGGAGAGGCAGAGACACAATGCCAGAATGTGAGTGGATTCATAACACAACAATGCGAGGGGATGTGCAGGGGCTACAAAGAGGTGATGCGGTAGGAGAGGTACCGTGGAGAGAAGCGCAGCCTCTGGGAGACGGCGGTATCTGGGAGTGCATTATTGCCATGAAGTGCAATGAAGTATATTAGTGCAATGAGTCCATTACGTGCAATGAGGGCATTTATTGCAATGAGTGCATTCGGTATGGGTGTGCCAGACCACGAGGCACGGGGGCTAGAAGTGGAGGTGGTTGGAACCACGACGCAATTGTCGTCGTCGTCGTAGGCCAATAATAGGCGTGGTGGTCCCTGCAGCGGCCCAGTAGTAGGGTCCCCTGGAATAAAATAGACTTCAGCAGTGACCCTCCCATGCCCAAGGTGTCCAGAATTAAAGGTAGCTTCCCAACTGTGGACCTGTTGACTTCACTGTGGGTGCCGACGTATGATTGCTGTGGTCTTCGTGTGGAGTCCAGGCCTTTCTTGACAACAATAGCGGCCACGCCAACCTAAATAGGAACACATGGGCCATGGGGCTGAGGAAAGGTCAACCATCCCGGTGTACCGGAGCTGTCATCTGTTTCAGGCAGTACAGGGTTCATAGCGCGCTAAGCGAGAGAAGACATGTCATGATTGAGGGGCAGGGAGTGCACCAGCAGCAGCCTAGGAACTGTTGGAGCCAGTCTTTCTTTGCGTTCAACCGTTCGGTGCCGATGGCATCTGTAGTATGACGACATTATCACCGTTGGGCACAGTTGTATTTGAGTCTGTTACTTTCGTATCGGTCCAAGCCACGTACATTGCTACGCACCATACTTGGGGCTCTGACTATTTCACACTTCTTCTTTGCAGATCTAACTTCACTATCTTCTTCAGCCCGGTGCGGCAGGTCCGCCCCCTGGTGGTCAGGCGTGGCCCACTTCCCGGGGTACTACAATGTAGTCGACTCGAGTGTCGTAATGGCGTTGCTGCTTCGACCGCTTGACCCACTCCAATTGCTGGTGAAATTTCCTTCTGTAATATCGAGCAAACCGATATCGGCAGAGGCTATCTGCCATCTTTCCAGAAGCGTTAAATTGCCTCATATCAGAAAAACACCAGATTCAGAGTTTATGTAGACTTTTGTTGCTCTCATCTCGGACCCTTCTCCCTGTGTGTGTGTGTGTGTGTGTGTGTGTGTGGTCCTTTCAAGCAACCATACCATCAGGCCAGAGCTTCCGTGAGTTTCCGAGAACTACGGATGAGATGGGAAATGCGGGTCTACAGGGCGGAGAGAGAGAGAGAGAGAGAGAGAGAGAAATAGGCCAATGTGTAGGACACTAGCGTGATCTATTACAGAGTCTAAGGTAGGCAGGCACAGGCTGCCTCTGGTAACACATTTGCTTCTGAATCCAATTGTCTGGTACCATGAGTATTATCTGTTACTTCTATTTTATATGGTGATAGAACTTAGATTAGAGGGTTGAGTTTGAGCCATGGACTCGTTGGTTTATTGCCACATGCTGCATTTCGGCACAAGTAGGTTTTAATTCGTTTCCTCTTGTATTTCGACCCCAAGGGTGCAAGAAATCCATCCTTGAAGCTACATGAAGAGCATAGGCAAGTCTCGATGCAGAGGATCTAAATATACGCCTTTTATTATAGGTTGGTGACATTCGCTTTTCGCTTTTCGTCATACTTCTCTTATTCAGAACACAGCATTTCTCAGTTCTCTTACTGGACCTGAAGAGAGTATCTATCCACATCTGACATACATTTAGCCCCTACTAATATCGCACCACTCCTAGCACTCTAATTACATCCCGATACCAGTGTCTCCCTCTATGTTTTGATTACACCGAGCCATTCAGCCCTTCATCCTTCAATATATCTATGAATGTCGCTCTTCGCCTATCACACAACCATTCTCCTGCTTCACATCTGCCCATGTCGCTTCACACAATGTCTCCATTTGCACCCATATCCAAAGCTTCCATATGTTTCTTGGCAAACGCCACAATCCGAGTCGGATTCGCCACCATTCAGTCCATTTCCCTACATAGTGCCTTCTAGTCACTTGTCAGCTTCTTCAGCTCACTCTAAACAGCTCCACTCCCACTACTGTTCCTCTTTCTTTCCTCACATCACCCATTACACATGCTGACAAAACTTAGTCATTTTCGCGACACGTTTGAATATGCTGACATTAACTTAAAAATACTACTCTAACTTGAGATGATCCAGGCGTTATATTACGGGGAACGCTCCAGCTCCATATAAGACCAATGTTCTTTCGTGCTACTCTCATTCTTTCAATTTCAATCATCACATTGGCCTTGTTCCATTCCCTCCGTTCCACTCCATCCACATCCTCCGCTTCTTTCGCAACCAGTACAACTACTCCAGCTTCCATGTCAGCATTTGCAGTTAATCCCAACCCTTTTGCTAACTACTTCGTCAGCCACGGTGGCCCTGGCTTCATGTACGGACAAGGCTCCAAAGGAGCCTTTGCCTACTTGAAGAAATGGGGCAAGCAGATCCAGCAGGCCAAGCCTGACTACATCATCGTGGTGTCTGCCCATTGGCAGGCATCCCGCCACAACTTGATCGAGGTAAGCTCCGTTCCCGATGGCAAGCAGAACCCCTTGATCTATGACTTCGGCGGATTCCCCAGACACATGTACAAGGAGGAGTTCCGGACCCACAGTCTGCAGTTTATTGAGAAGCTCGTGGTGCAACAGCTCCAGGACTCCGGCTTCGAATCGCGTCAAACAAGCAGAGGCTTCGACCACGGCTTGTGGGTACCCTTCAAGGCTGCATTCTCCAAGTACAACACCTTGACGGAAGATACCTACGAAGAGGGCGAATTGGACTTGCCCAACACAGCGGTGATCCAGGTGTCGTTGCCTCGGGGCGACGAGTTCCAAGAGGCGTACGCCTTGGGCAAAGCTCTCGACAAGTTCCGTACCCACCAAATCTGGGACCAGAAGTCCCAGCGCCATCTCAAGGGCTTGGTGGTCTTTTCCGGCATGTCGGTGCACAACTTGTACGACTTGGGCAGTCCCTATCCCCAGCCATATTCCAAGAAGTTCAATGACGAGTTGAGGCGCATTTTTACCAGTAAGAGTGACTTCTTGGAGCAGTTTGAAGATCTCAAGGTCTCGCAGAGGGCCCTACTCTACAAGGCTCACCCTTCGTTGGAGCATCTTGCGCCGTTGGTTGCCGGCAGCGCCACCGCCAAGGACCACCAAGTCAAGGAATTGTACAACGAAGAAACCGGATCCTTGGCTTGGGGAATCTACCAGTTCTGATGCATAGAGTCACCGCATGTATATTATCCTAATTAAAAGTATGTAACTCATTTGAAAATATTGAAAGTTATAGTAGAGTTTCTTCCCACTGTAGCAGAAGGTGTGAGCGTTTTGGTAGTGCTCCCTCTTTGAACCGCTCGAAACAGCTTCAATTCTTCAAACCACTGATTCAAAGTATTATTGAACATTCGACTGGAATGCACAAATGGACTGAATGGAACGAGATTGTACCTCCAAAGAGGGTATACCTACACTTGTCTAACCAGTAATTATTACTATGCAATTATATAGTGGTGGCATCCAATTAGATCGCCGAGGCCTGTTGCATCAAGGCCGTGTCATCGTGTCTCACCTTTTCACCTGTCTAGTTTTTCAACAAGTCGTTCAAGGCCTTCTCGATTCCCTTTTCATCCAAACCTTCCAATGCAGTCTTAAATTCTCTACCCTTCTCGAATCTGGCAGTCAAACTTGGACGAATACCGTAGCTCTCTCTGATCAAAATGGGCAACTTGTAGTTGGTTTGGGTCTTCAAGGCCTCGTAGTTGTTGGTCAAGAATTTTCTCACTGGCACTGAAGCCTCACCGGTCTGGGACAAGTGGAATCTTAATTCTTTCAAGGCGGTTGGTAAAACGAACTTCGACATGGTTGATGTTAGTGATGGTAGTAATGATTGAAATTTTACTGGTCAAAGTTTTGTCACGTGACGAGTGCACTATCTGCACTCCTTGTCAACTAACCTGATCTGTATTTGTATGTTTGTAGAAGACAAACTTTGGCCATAGATAGCACTATGGCACTAAGGCGACTGTCTGGAATGGAGTTGTCTTGTTGATGAGTTTACTCTAATTGGTTTTCCGATAAGAAATTATTTCGCTGCAATTTTCGAGATTGTTGAAATCCGATCTTGTAATATGTTGTATGAAAGTGGGCACTACGTCTTGCCCATAAATATGGTAAAGTGATTTCCTGTGAACCTAGTATATACTTTAGTGGTGCTTATTCAGTAGAAGCCCTTAAATTGGTTATTCTGTGTCGTTGAAGTATTTAAAATTGTGCACATGCTCTACTTGAATTCCTTAGAAGAATTTTTGGGACTACTCGAGATAGAGTAAATGGAACATTTCCAGCATATTTTGACACAGGTGTAAAGTTTCATAGTCGAGAATTTGTACTATCAATTGGAATATGAGAAGCATTTTGTCGCATCTATCGAAGTCGCTTCAATAACCCATTTATAATCATAGATAAAAGGGCCGAAATAATTACTTTCATGTCATCAAAATCAAATTGTCTATTTAAATAATTACTTTTCTGAACTCTAGGCCAGAAGTCCCAATGCTTTGTGGTCCACGTTTATCTCCTTGGGATCCTCCAAATATACCGGAATTCCAAGCTTTATAGATTGCATCACTGCATCAACACAAAGAAGTGCAGCAATTCCATCATCAGCAGTACATAAGGGTTCTGCCTTGCCCTTGATCACATCCAAAAAGTGGCTGAGCTGGAGGTCAAAAGGTTTGAGATTGTCCAAGTCTTCTTCTGACTCAAGTTTCTCTTTCACAACTGGATCAAGCCACGATCCGTTTTCGGGCTGGTGGTATAAATTTAAATCGGGAACTGAGAGGGTTCCAGCTGAACCGAAGATTCTGTAGAACCCCTCGAGGCCTTCGTGGTGGGGAATGGTAGGGTTTTCTCCGGTTCCCGATTCGAAGTTGAAAGGGGAGGTGACGTTGTCTGAGCAAATGAAGTTACCCATCACTCCACTCCGGAATTTTATTGTGAGTGCTGCTCCCTCGTCCGCATCTGGATACTCACTCCGTTGCTTCTTCAACAACTCGGCGTATATCTTTTCTATGGGGCCCAACAAGTACTGGAGAAGATCAAGATCATGGATGAGGTTTATAAGGAGAACGCCTCCGCCGGTTTGTAGAGAAGTTCTCCAGGGAGAAGCCTCGAAGTATTCCGGCTGCTTCCGTAAGGTCCAAGATCCCTGTATCGCCACGATTTGGCCGATCTTGGGAAGGTTGTTTCTGGCCTTGACGATGTACGGGTTGAACCGTCTATGGTGGCCCACCAAAAGCTTGACGTTTCTTTGGCTGGTGTACTCCTTGAGGGCTTTTGCCTCTGCGATAGTAAGACTAAGCGGCTTTTCAACCAAAATGTGGATCCCGTGGGATGCTAGCTCGGCACTGACCTTGACATGGGTGTGGTTGGGGGTGCACACTATGGCGCCCTGGGGGTATTCGTCTCCAGACTCTTTGCATGTCTGGATCATATGGGCGATGGAGGTAAAATGGGGACATTTGAGCTGCTCGGCCACGGTTTTGGTTTGGGGAGAAGGGTCTATGATGCCGAAAAGATGGCAGTGGGGGTTCTCCTTGACGTGGTGGGCATGTCTGGGGCCTATGAGGCCTGCCCCCACGATGACAATATTGATGGGGTTCGGGGCGATCATCGAGGAATATGAATCTACAGAAAACTGTGGTATTAGGGGGTGTTTCTGGACCTCTTCTCGTTTCTACCCCAGATTTTTCACACTGAAAATTTTCGCCGGTTCCGGACCGAAGAGTTTTCGGCGTAGTCCGTGTCCAAGAACGGTAACAGGGAAGGCGGAAAGTAGCCAGGGGTAGATGTGGTATTGATCTAGAACATCTGGAAGGGGCCACGATCTATGTTAGGTACTTGGGGTATTTCTTTGCATATCCATCCTTGACATGCTGGAAAATATGCTAATTTTCTCCGGACCAAAGAACTACGAAGCACTACTGAATTGGCATTATTTTGGACTACATATCTATGCATGCGAATAAGGTTGCTGGGTCATAATTTCCGGTTCTAGTTATTATGAAAAATATGGGGCATGTAGATAGTTTTTCCTGGATTTTCACCCAGTGTCTAAATTCAACCAGTTCCAATGCATCCAGGAGATACTAGTTACAAAAGCCGGCCTGTTCTATTGTTTCCGGAGTCGTGTGGTTTTCATTCTGGTCCCTGGGCCGCACTGTCCCACTGTGTTTTTGGTAGTGGATCTGGCATCGAGACCACATGTAAATCCGCATCCCCGTAACGAGCTACTCTGAGTATACTTCATGGATGAAAAGAACACCCCCACAGCTGGCCTCGAAAGGGCCTGCTGTCGAGTGCATGCTACGTCCAGGTGTCCAAGAAGTTCCAAGAACATCTTGGAGTACCTCCAGCTTGGAAATTGCCTAGTGCTACTGATAGTGGTGATGTTTCTGTGGGAGTCGTACGGCTCAGTTCTAGCCTTGGTCTGCGTGATAAACCTGGTGATTCTAGAGGGCCTTCGGCTGCGTTGCATAAAGGACATAGCAGGCCTGTGCAGAGACCTCGAGATGAACCCTAGGGATAGTAAAATCCACATTGCATCTTTGGAAAGTTTGCCTCATAGCAACCACATAACATCCCACATAACATCTCGACGCCACGATGTGCACGAGGGGGAGTACGACCTATACTTGGAACAGCACCCCTGATGGAAGATATAGCTGTGTGAATACATGAATGAACGAATACTATTGTTGAATCCAGCCTGTCTTTAATTTGATGTTAATATGAAGTTAGTACTTTGGGCAATTGTACAGAACAGAATGTGTTCAGTCTGTAACCAAGAACCTGGAAACAATATTAACGGCGTCAACTAGCTTTACAATTGCATTTGGAGACCTCAACTTGAGGAAATCTTTCGTTATCATGTGTAACAGAGCTCCATATTATGCTTGGAGAAATGGATATTGCACAGAAAGTATTGCAGTGCCATTAAGTATTGATTCCTTTGCAAAAGGATTCTGCTTATCTCAAATTGCTGACCCAAGTGTCAGAAACTTCACTATTATTCAATTCAGATTTGATTTTTTAAGGTCTACTCGTCTTGTATTGAATTCGCTACGATATATATATGATACAACTTTCACGAATAATTCACAATCATAATTGGTCTATTGCCTTCAGTAAGTCAGACACGTTAGTTGAGTCCTCTTTTCCTGTCAGATTCCATTCCAATTTATTCCTTCCAGTCGTAGTACCTGCACAGTATACTAGGGCCTCACCTTAGTACACTCTTTATATACGACATCACCATCCATAACCTCCAGTAATAGGATACTGGACGGACGTAAAGTGGCTATCTGCTCTGGTTTCCGGCTCCGTTTACAACTCTATTTGCTTTCATGTCGTTTGACATAAATTGGGAAAAGCTCACAGAAGATGACAGCATCAACGAGTCCATCAAAGCATTCCTAGATCAACAGTTCAGCAGCATCCCCTTGCCTTCCTACATCAACAATCTTTCTGTCACAAACTTCAGTCTTGGGGACCAGGCGCCGGAGGTCATTATTCGCCACATTGGGGACCCGTTCAAAGACTTCTACGAAGATGAAGACGATGATGAGGTGAAGGATGACTCCAAGGCAGGCGTGCCTCTAGATGAGGAAGAAGAGGAGGAGGAAGAGGCAAGGCGATCGATACGAGAGGACTATTCTGACGATGAGGACGAGGATGACGAGGAAGATCAAAACAACGATTTGATCTCCCTCAATACAGGTATTGGAACTCTCAAATTGAATGAAGGAGAAAGCGAAGATCCCGGCTCGGCCCCCACTCCCCCAACACTAGAACGCTTGAGGACTTCGCTGGACTCCATTTCGCTCATGTTGGGCAACAACAATTTGAACTACTTTCAAAACTACAATGTCAATAACATCATTGGGTTGGGTCCTCCAAGTGGAACCAACGGCACCGAGACTCCTAAAGACATCTTGAACCAAACCTCCCTCAGAAATAACGTGCTACGGAATCAAATCAGCCGGCAAGGCACCCCGTCAAATTCTAAGATAACAAGTGCATCGAAGTCTATATCCCGGGACTCGAACGACGTTCAATTGATCATGGAGATCAAATACGCCGGAAACTTGCATCTCGAGTTATCGGTCAATCTTTTGGTCAATTATCCCTCGCCTAATTTCATCACCCTTCCCATCAAGCTCCACATCACAGACCTCAATATTCACTGCATTGCAACGGTGGCGTATTTGAAGAAGTTGGCGTTTTTTTCCTTCTTATGTGATATTAATGACTCGGTGTCTGACTATTTCAGCCCAGCCAACGGCTCAAGCACACATACAGACCGCACACCACCTATTGGGGGTAATTTTGTAGATTACTCCAGTGGACCTAACAATAGAGAAAGAATTGACATAATCAAGAAGGTTCGGATCGAGTCCGAAATTGGAGAAGTGGAGCAGAACGTATTGCGGAATGTCGGCAAAGTGGAAAAGTTTCTTATTGACCAATTGAGAGGAATCTTGAGGGACGAAGTGGCATGGCCTAGTTGGGTATGCTTTGATATGACTAATGAGGACGAGCAAGAGGAAGACTTGTAAATAGAATTATGTAACTGCTATCATCAAGGTTTCAAAAATATTTAATTTTAAATGTGTGTTCAAATGTACCTAGCACATTTTGCAAAAATTATTATTTTCTGTAAAATTCGTATTATTTATATGAAGGTATTTGATAAGTCCATTTTATGACAAGGACAAGAGACTATAACCATACCCTTATCTTAAGAAAAAATAATTAAGATACATGACTTTCAAATAGTGGAGTTCAAATGGTGGAGTTCATATAGTGGAGTCAGGTATTGTAACATTCTTAACCCCGACTAGCCTCGGTATACTGTCTAAAATTATAGTTTCAAGAATGCGACTAGAATGCGAATAGACTTCACTAGAAATGATGATGCTAGCGTAAATACTTGAAACATTGTAAGGTGAATCAATATCGGTGAATATCTATCAAGTTTAACCTCCTTAAACATAAGACTTGGTATGCAAGAAGGCTATTAGGCCAATTGGGACTTTACCTAACAATCGATTCAATGCGCAGAAGGTACAACCGATGTCACCGCTATTAGAGAACGAAATATGAGTATTTAAAGGAGAAATTAGCCCCAAATCACGGATTCTCTCCTGATCGGATCCACCCCTGAATGAATGCTTAGGAGTTCTAATTGTGCTTCCCCTGAGTGTAGAATATGTATAAATTGTACTTATTTTCGCAGAGAGGATAGAACCACCCAGAACTAGAGTTTTTTACCATTTCATAAACGGTTCGGCAGCAGATTTCCAGATTCCGTCAAAGTTTTCACAGCAATTGTGGTTTTGTCGATTTTGTTGCAGCAATAGAGAATTAACTAGCTGTAATCTCATCTCCTTATCTTGGAATCACGTGTCCTGGCCATCTCAGGAAGACCAAAGGAAACAACAACTCCAACAATTGCAGGCCAATGTCGTTGGAAGAACATCTCAAGAAGTTTCAATTGGAGCGTATCCTCAAGCAGGACTCACAGACCAAGTCAATTGTTCTCCTTGGAACAATTTCGGCTCCAAGTGATGCCATCATCTCCATCGAGAAGTCGTCCTTTTATGCCCCAGAAGATGAGTTAGAAGTATCAGACTACGTTGAGCAGACCCTTCAAATCAACCACAATGACATATATTATTGGTCCAATGCTTTGCTCAAGCAAAATCTTGACCTCTACCCAAGTGCCAAGTTGAATCTTATCTATCCAGCCACTGCTACTCACATCAAGAAGTATGCACCCCAAGTCCACCATTATGTCCGGGAATCGCCTGAAATGTACGAAAAGTATGCGGTTCCATATATAGAGACCATGCGAGGCGACAGAATCAAGTGGGTCTACAACATCCTTTTTGAGGGAAAAGAATCCGAGACCTTTGTCCACCACGACAAGGACTTGGAAAAGGGCTTTGTCTTGTTGCCTGACATGAAATGGGACGGCATCAACATGGACACCTTGTACCTCTGCTGTATTGTGAACAGGACCGACATTGCAACCATCAGAGACTTGAATTTGTCCCATGTCGAGTGGTTGATTGACCTTCAAAGAAAGCTCAGATCTTTGACCTGTGAGAAGTATTCCTTGAAGAAAGACCAATTGAGAGTATTTGCCCATTACCATCCTTCGTACTATCACTTCCACTTGCACATTGTCAACGTGAAACATCCAGGATTGGGTGATGGTATTGCTGCAGGTAAAGCCATTTTGTTGGACGATATCATTGAAGGTCTCAAGATATCTGGCGATTTCCACAAGAAGAGAAACATTGGCTTTATTCTTGGTGAAAATCATGGCTTGTGGGCAAATGAAGGCTACCGTGAAGCTGCGTTGGCGTCAAATGAGTAACCAGCTCACCTGTGATAATGATGTTTAATGGATTTACCGAATTAATATACCTGTAGTATAACAGATAAAGATTTAATGCTATTTCATTATGCAACGTACATATTTCAACTTTTTAATAGAATAAAGAGGTTTAATGCTATACTAATATACAAATGAGCACTGCTCGAGAAATGACGGAAACGATTTTAGTAGTTGAACTCATCAGAAGTAGACCTCACAGCCATTTTGGCCATTCTCATCATCTTTTTCTTTGGATCTTCCTTCTTTGCCCTCTTGGATTCATTTGCAGTCGTTCCCACAGACTTACCCAATTTCTTTGGGGTCTCTCTCAATCCAAAACTCTTGGCCAAATGTCCCAAATGCAACAATTTCACGTTGAAGAATTGCTTCTCCGAAGATAAGTGAGTGGCATATGCTCTGACATGGGATGTGAAGGCTTGAACAGCTCTGTCATGCATTGTGGAATCTTCCAACAACCAACGTTCAATTTCAAGATGCCAGGTGGTGGCGTGAATATCCCATTTTCCTTCCTTTCGTTTAGGGTCTTTTGTTTTCTTCACTGGTGTTTCTTCCAGGGCCTCGGCAAATCCGTCTTTTAAGATATCTTCATAGCTGATGATTCTCAAATTACCTTTCTTTGGATGAACAATTTTCAATTTACCTTCCACATAACTTTCTTCATTTCCAGGCAACAAGAACAATGTAGCATTACCAACATTACCCACTCTAGCAGATCTACCAATTCTGTGCAAGTGATCATCGATGGTGAAAGGAGGATCATATTCTATAACGTTGGAAATATTAGGTAAATCCAAACCACGAGATGCAACATCAGTACAGAATAAGACGGAGTGGTTAGAAGTATCCTTAATGAAGGATTGCAAGGTGTTTGTACGGGCTTGTTGGGTCATTGAACCGTGAAGCTTGAAGACAGTACTACCAGCTCCCAAAGTTGGGGCAGTCATGACGCCAATTTCCTCGTCCACATCGTCGTCATCGTCCATTTCAGTTGGCTGCATTTCAAATTTGCCATCCTCATTCTTGATCTTTTTAAACTTTTTACCGTCTCTGGTGAATACTTGGAAATGATAGTTGACTGAGTCGGAACAAGAGAAAAACACAATAGTCTTATCCTTTGCAACTCTCTTCAAAAGTGCACACAAGGTAACCAATCTCAACTTGGGAGGAACCACAGTGATGGACTGAATCAATTGGTCTGGTGCTGTCATGGTGTTTTCTGAAGAAGTCGAAGTTTCAAAGGATGTAGTGCCTGGCTTCTCCTTATCTTCAATCATCTTAGGGTTGTTCAAGACAATATTTCCAAGCTTTTCGACACCTGCCTGAATAGTTGCAGAACATAACACGTTGACACGCTCCTTGGGCAAGTGCTTGTAGGTGTCAGCAGTTTTCCAGAGCTCACTCTTTTCGGTGATCTTATCGGTGATTTTGGTGATGGTTTCTTCGAAACCCAATTCGATCAACTTGTCACCCTCATCAAGAACCAACCATCTCAATTGACTGATATTCAAAGTCTCGGTGTTCTCGATGTGGTCGGCCAAACGACCGGGAGTAGCCACAAGTATATTAACACCCTTACGGAGTCTGGCCTTTTCTGACTTTTTCTTTTCACCACCAATGACAATTCCTGGCACAATATGGTGACAACATCTGGTCAAGGTTTCCATCACGCCGTAGATTTGGTTTGCAAGTTCTCTGGTGGGGGTCAAGATCACAGCAAATAAGCCAGAGTCACGGCTAATTCTCTCAGACATCAACATGTGGAAGATAGGAAGCAAGAACGACAACGTCTTACCAGAACCAGTTTGGGCCTTGACAAACAAGTCTGTCTGTGATTGGAGCATGGTGGGTACCACGGTACCTTGGACCTTGGTGGGATGCTTGAAGCGAAGTGTCTCGGTAATATGCTTGGAGAGTCTTTCGTTAAGGCCCAAACCGTCGAATCTGGAGGTGTCCAATGGTGCATTAGAAGCCTCGTGGGTGGTTGTGTCGGAAGAAACCTTCAAAGTGTTGGGAGTATTGGAGGTGAACAAGGATGAGACATACGACGAGCCATTACCACCAAATTCGCCCTTGCTTTCGGCAAACTTGATTTTCTTCATCGAAGGACCCAACATGGGCTGGGATCTCTTGTTTGACTCGGTCTTCTTGGGGCCGTCGCTTCTGGAGTCCTTGGATATTCTGGGCTTCTCGATAACGGTGCTATTCACACTGGTGGCAGCAACGGGAGTTCTACCCTGTAACGAGAGCTGGAGCCTTCTTCTATCTTTCCACTTTCCACCGGTCACCTTCTGGGCCTTTCTTTCAGTGCCCGCCACCGGCATGGCGAAGTTCATTAACATTCCATCGTCCTCCATTGTGGTGTAAAGTAGAATAATTCTTTTGATCGCAATGCGATGAGATGGACTGGAGGTGAAATATTCGAGAACGAGGGAAGGAAGACGTGTGAGGGAAGACGAAAGAGGGATTTGGGTAATTACGGGGTAATTAAGAGTGTTTGACCAGTTTGCCAGCAACTCTGGACCGTAGGGACTGCGTTATAACCAAGTTCTACAACTTGATTATATTTATCAGTTCTTACATAATCAGCCATAATTCTGGGGCCAACTAAATCAAGAACCACCTTTGGTCCTCCAAAATAGACCATATGGTACCCGATTGGCTATCTGTTCTGTTTCCACATCACCGCTTTACATCTTCATCCTTTTATTTCATGTCTTTATACTATACACTCGTCAAATCAGCCAAGTACTGTTTGAACGTGGTTTCGGTAGAGAGCTCGATTCCGTCGCCTCCCTTGCTCAAATGCTCTTTCACCGCCTGGGATTCCTCTTCCTGCGATGCCTTCCACTTCAATTGCACCCATTCCTCCTCGTCGAATTTTTTCACGTGTCTCAAGGACTCGCCCAAGGCATTGCCGAAGCCTTCGTTGGACAACTGGGAACTGGACTTTGCCGAACTCTGCAAAATCTGGAAGTTGGTGTTCTTGCTGGGATCAGTGGACTCGGCCCTTCTCTGGGTCTGTGCCATCTGGTCAAGATCATCAATGTACTTGAACGAGGGTCTTAACTGTGTAGTGCTGTCGACGGGAACCAACACGATTTTTCTGGAGTCACCTTCCTTGACAAGCTTTCCAACGTAGTAGCCGCCGGTCGTCTTATCCAATACGCCGCCAAGCGCCTGCTCTCCGATGCTGTCGCCCCATTCCTCGATTCTGTTGGTGTTGAAGAACTTAGAGGTGTCCAAGGGCAATTTGACCTCTAAATAGTTGGATTCTTCTTTAATGGACGAGGCGTACTCGTCCAGGTCCAAAGGTCGGGTCTTCGGCCTTCCGGGGTACTGTAAGATATGCAATGACTGGGTGGTTCTGTTTGCGACGGTATTCATCACAAGAGGGATGGAATCGATGATAGGATCCTCGGGAAGTTGGTCATGTTCTTCCTCGTAGTGAGTCTCCTCGGTTTCCGAGACTCGGTCGTCCTCATCCACGAACAACAGGTTCTTTTCTTGCTTGACCATTTCTTGAAAGTTGTGATGAGTTGAAAATTGTGATATTGAGTCGTGCAGGAAGTGAGGACCAGATGGATAATGGAGAGACAGCGATCTGGAGGGAAAAGAAGGGAAATATGGGCAATTGAGAGGGAAAGAGGAGAGATCATGAAAAAGAAGGGATGATTTGGTGAATTTCGGAATTTCATGGATCTGTAGCGGTAATTGGGTTACTTCTAAGAGACAATTGGAAATGTACCGAAATTGAAGCCAGAAATTCGAAATCAGCCCAATATGAGACGGAATGATGTTTCCAGGATAAGAAAGAATGGAGAGTTTATCTGAACCTCGAACGGTATCATTATATACTGTCTTCGGTATTTATGCTAATTATAAAGCTTTCTAATGTTTCTCCACAAAAGGGCCAAGGAAAAGGAACAAAGATGGGCCAAACAACCCTAGATTTGACATATGGCACTATAAATATCACCCAATACGACCCTACCCTCTGTATTCTGTCTACCATCTCTCCAATCACACCTTCCCCATATCCTTTATAGAGCACTTGCCTACATCACCATTTCGCACATCTTTCAAAAATTCTTTTACAACCATCATCATGGACAACTCTTTTGACATCAAGGAAACATACCTCCGCTTCTTGGAGGAAGACAAGGACATGACCATGCCCATTGCGGCCATCGAGTCGCTTGTGACCATGTTGCGGATCAAACAGCCTTCCACGTCGTCAGAACTCATCAAGCTCGTCAAGTCCAACATCGACACTTTGAAGGCGTCTATCTCCAATGCCATCTCGCTTTCGGCTGGATGTGACTTGTTCATGCGGTTCGTGTTGAGAAACACCAACTTGTACTCGGACTGGGAGTCGTGCAAGAAGAACTTGGTGGGCAATGGTGAGTTGTTTGTGCAGAGAGCCAAGGACTCGAGAAACAAACTGGCGGAATTCGGCGTGCCGTTCATCAAGGACGATGACACCATTTTGGTCCACTCGTTCTCCAGAGCGGTGTACCAGTTGTTGTTGAAGGCCCGCAAGGAGAAGTTGATTCGGTTCCGGGTCAAGGTGACGGAGTCCCGTCCTACAGGCAAGGGCTACCACATGGCCAAGTTGTTGCGTGAGGCAGGTATTCCCGTCGAAGTTATCGTGGACAACGCTGTGGGATACGTGATCCACAACGTCGACAAGATCTTGGTGGGTGCCGAGGGTGTGGCTGAGAGTGGTGGCATCATCAACCACATTGGGTCGTACCAGATCGGATGCTTGGCCAAGACCAACAACAAACCGTTCTACGTGGTGACCGAGTCGCACAAGTTCGTCAGATTGTTCCCATTGGCACCCAACGACTTGCCTACAGAGATTGAGCGCATCGTGGAGCAGAGCAACGACCAGCTCGAGGACCAGGACTTGCTCAAGACCCAGTTGATCGACTTCACGCCCCACGAATACATTACTGCATTAATTACGGACTTGGGCGTGTTGACGCCCTCGGCGGTGTCAGAGGAGTTGATCAAGGTGTGGTACGACTAAGTGGAGTATGGTGAAGAGGAAAGGAGAGGCTCACTAGAAAGAGCCAATGAGGCTCCATGAGGTAAGAAGAAGCTCCATGTGGATTTATAAATTCATTCATGAATTTCACTTTCAAGAGTTGAGGGGCCAACTATGTCCTTTACCTTAGCCGTGAGATCGGCCAAATCATAGTATTCCCCATTCTCTGCGCTCTGGACCTTAACGCACTCGATTCCCTTCGACGAAAGATAATCAACATCCACCGGGATCTGCGGGTTTTCCATGTACACCAAGTGGCTGATGAACTTGCCCCAGTCCACGTTGCTGATATCGATGGTGATGTTCACGTCCGGCATGACCTTGGACCTATCGATGGAATAGACCGCCAGCTCCACTACCACGCGCACAAAGTCCACCGCAGTCATTCCAAAGGTCTCTCTGTCCTGACAACCGTTGAGGAGAAGGATCTTTTTCTTATGGAGACCGCTTTGGAGCTCGGCTGCGATGGCTTTTCCTATGCCCTTTAATATCACCACCGGCACGATGCTGGTCATGAGAGACCCGATAGAATACACAATGACCTCTGCGTTTGCCACTGTAGACGTCACCTTACCGTGAGCTGTGGGACAGATCTCCTGGCCGTAGGGTGACACGTAGAAGATGCGCTTAATGGGGGACAAGAGGGGTTGGATGTGGTCGGTCTTGTTGAAATGCAATTGTGACTTTTTCAACTCGGGATGGGTGTACTGGGGAAGGTTTCCTGATTCTTCATCATCGTCATTATCTTCACTTTCTTCTTCATTATCGAGTGGCCCAGTACTGAAGGTAGTGGTGTCTCTTTGGGCATTGGCAATGGCCACATGATTGAGTGGAGTCTCGAGAGTAAGGCCGTCGATGGTCGGAGCACCAAAGTAGCTAGTTCTGGCCACATTATTGGGGGTAGGGGGCCGAGTAGTGCTGATTGGAGGAGGATAGTTGTCAACCCCCCGTGGAATGGTTTCTGAAGGGTGTGAGATCTGGGACTGGCCCGTGATGATCAAACCATTCTGCAAAACGGCACTGATATGGTAGGTAAAGTTGGTGTTGATGCAGGGAAGGACTTCTATGTGGGGGTCGATGCCGGTGATACGGGCAAAGAGCTCAATGGCCAGGTCTAGAGAACCTATGAAGAGACGCACACCCGTCAAGAACAAGTTGCCCACACTGGCCAATTCGTAGCGGAATTGCTTCTTCGAGTTGGCCGATTGGAGCTTGGACCGCTTAAGGAGCTCCACATGCACATGGATGAAGAATGCCCGCAAGATCTCCTTGGTAGAGCTGGATATGCCACTCCATAATGGATGCTGGCCATCCACCAAGGCATTCCATTGGACCTTGGCCTCAATTGGGTCTTCCAGAAGCCGGAAACATAATAAATCACGGATTCCTGCCTGGGAGTCGGGAATGAGTCGAGTTAAACGGGATCTGATGTCGCCAATGGCTGGTCCTCCGATAACTCTGATAAGCTCAGATGTGGACCCTCCATTGTCGGAAATGGGAAGAACATAGGCCACGTGGGCACTGATGTCCTGAAATAACGAGACAAGCTGATTGGTGGCGGTGCCACCACTGATGACCACCACCTTGGGGCTGGAGACTGCCGCTTTGGGAGGCATTTCTGGGGTAGTGATTTGGAAGGGTTGATTATAGATATCGGGGCCTGCACATAGCTCGGCAAAAACAGTCACTAGGGTCAGGAGTAATTCCGAGACCGCTGCGCGCGTTAGCGTGAGCACGGACTCATCGCAGCTAGTCCTCGATCTGGTCATGTGACCAGATCACGTGGACGCAGTGAGTATACATTTGACTAGACTGAAAAATTTTTATTCTTCACTACTACTACCACACACACAATGTCTGACGAAGTCTTAGTTTTGAGAGGTACCTTGCAAGGCCACAATGGATGGGTCACTTCCTTGGCCACCACCCCAGCCCACCCAGACTTGCTCTTGTCCGGTTCCAGAGACAAGACCTTGATCACCTGGAAGTTGACTGGCGGTGAGGACAACCAGTACGGTGTCCCCAAGAAGTCCTTCAAGGGCCACAACCACATTGTCCAAGACGTCACCATCTCTGCCGACGGTGCTTACGCCTTGTCTGCCTCTTGGGATAAGACCTTGAGATTGTGGGACTTGGAATCCGGTGAGTGTACCCAAAGATTCGTTGGCCACACCGGTGATGTCATGTCCGTCTCTATCGCCAAGAACTTGAGACAAATCGTCTCTGCCTCCCGTGACAAGACCGTCAAGGTCTGGAACACCATCGGTGAGTGTATGGCCACTTTGACCGGCCACGGTGACTGGGTTTCTGCCGTCAGAATCTCTCCATCTGAGAACTCCGCCACTGTTTTGTCCGCTTCCTGGGACAAGACCGTCAAGGTATGTATATAACCAACAGGTCTAGATGATGCTATCATATTTGCTACTTCAGACGGCTTCGGCCGAATGAGACATAACTTTATCACCAAGATCTCTGATGAGACCTAACGACATATACTAACATTTAGTCCTGGGACTTGATTGACTACAACGTCAACGCCGACTTCATCGGCCACACCGGTTACATCTCCTGTATCACCTTGTCCCCAGATGGTTCCTTGTGTGCCTCTGCCGGTAAGGACGGTGTCATCATCTTGTGGGACTTGAACTCCAACAAGACCTTGTACACCTTGAGCGCCTCCGCTGAGGTTCACGCTTTGGCCTTCTCTCCAAACAGATACTGGTTGGCTGCTGCCACCACTACCGGTATCAAGATCTTCAAGTTGCAAGAGAGATCTTTGTTGGACGAGTTGAAGCCCGAGTTCGCCATCGGTGCCAAGGCCAAGGACCCAGAAGCCATCTCTTTGGCTTGGTCTGCTGACGGTCAAAACTTGTTCGCTGGTTACACTGATAACGTCATCAGAGTCTGGCAAGTCATGACCCCATCTGCTTAAATTAGTTTCTAATTAGATGGAATAATACGTGTATACTAATGAGTGTAGATGGTCTCGAAGGGACTAGGAATGTAGGCTCAGCTAAGTGCTGTTACTAGGGTACTGTTTCAACGTTGGTTTGTGTGAATTTGTTCCCTTGTAATTCATAATTGGAAAATTGAACTGGATCATTGAAGAGTGAAAAATTGGCAATTAAGCTAAAATATAAATACAATAATCATTGCATTACTTTCAGCACTGTTTAATCTACTTACAGAGTGATTTTCAGGACTCAATGGCATGTATGAATATTTATATGTCTATATTTATTTTTCTCAATATGTATGATGCTCGATATAAATTTTTAACTACGATTTAATAATAATTTATTCCATAATATTGTCTCTAATTTACACTAATAATATACTGCTTAAAGTGGACCTTCAGCTCATTCGAAAAGATACAATTTTCCACTAGCACTTCCTCCTACTACCCAGTTTTTGGTAGGATGCATCACTGCAGAAGCAGGGACTGCTCCAACAGACTCAGACAAATGGCTTATTATCTGTCCCTTTTGGTCGTAAATATCCAAGCTACGGTTCATGTTTGCAATGACAAACTTCTGCACCCCATCTTCAGGCAGCGTTTGCCATCTGGACTTAAGAATGGACACCCAACGGCCAGTCTGACAATTGTGTCTTATTTTTGTAAATGGTTTCATGTTGTCAGGAACAGCTTCTTTGTCACCACCAGGGATTTGAAAGTCCTTGCTCCACTCTGTGATTGGTACCAACCCTTTTGTTCCACTGTAGTCGAACAAAGCAATGTTATCATCGTAGCCGTTGCAGACCAACCGGTTCTCTTGGTTCCAGTCAACACAAGACACAGAGAGCCTGCACGAGTAGCTTCCATATGCGTTTGGACTGCGCTGGTTCTCGAACTCCGACCATTGGCTCTTTTTGACATTTCTCAAGTCCCATATGCGGAGACTTCTGTCCAAAGAAGCGGTGGCTATCTGGTGAGATAAATTGGGGTTTATAGCAAACGAGCCGATTTTTTTGTCATGCAACCGTAAGAGCTTGTTCTGCTGGACAGGACTGAATTTCTCTCTAAGATCATGTTGGTAAAAATTTCCCAGTAACGTGGTCATGTAGAGCATGTTGGGATTACCTTCTGAACAAAACCTCATGTCAGATACTCCCAAGGCATAATTGGACGACTCCCAGGGATCGTTCAAGTATGCCACCTCACTCGAATCGAGCTTGTTCAAGTCCAACTCACGGACCGATCCGTCATAGGCACTAGTGTATATTTTGGAAGGGGAGCTGTTCGGAGTAAGTATCCTAGAAATCGACTTTCCATGGGGCTTTAAAATGGATACAGTGGGAGTTTCGTCCGTGGCATCCACTGCCCAAATTCCCAAGGCGCCATTGGTATCACCGGCCATTACTATCCGGTCAGTAATTGCAGGATGGAAATTAATTGAGGTTATTCTAGAATGAGTGAGCTTGATGTCAAGCGGGTCAAACCGCTCATAAATATGGAGTTTATCAAACTCCTTTCGCTTGGACTCAAGCACCTTGTCGTCATACTTTATATTCTTTCTGATTTCATCGTAGAAGTCGCCAGCTGAGAATTTGTTACCCAAGTCCTTGAGGAGGTCAAGAACTTTCGATTCCTCTTGCACGTCTTCTGGCACCACATTATCGCCAACAGACTCTTCTTTGACTTCACTTGGGGCGAGGACTTTATCTTCAAATTTGAGTCCTCCCAGTTTCTTATCGGTGATCAAGTCGATCAACTTGAAGTCTCCACAGAGCTTGACCCGCTTCAATTCCTCCAATTCCTTCTTCTTTCTCTCCTTCTCTTCGATTTCGGCTTGGGCTATCGCAAAAGCTTCGGGATCTTCATGTTCTGTCTTGATTCCGGCAATTCTTCTGGATCTTCTGGTGGGTTCGATGGGGTCTTTTGCCTTAGGGACAGTTTTTCTTCTTTTGGTAGCAGACTCGGTTTTCACTGGAAATTCCTGCCGAATGGATCCAGCAAGCGAGTCAAGCTCCAACAGCCGCAAGAGCTCCTTGTTTCTTTGGATATTGGCAAGGCGCTGCTGTTCAAATTCACTTAAAGGCATGATGGACGCGTCGCGTTTTATGAAGCTCACTTTTCACTTTTCGCATCATTTTCATACAGAGGATGGTTCAAAAATGAAGATGGAATGTTGCAACCAAGAAACAATATGGACAAGGAATACTCCCATTGAAGTTGCACATGATGAATTGAATTATCGCCCTTATTTAAATTAATAGTCACGAGCACTATATTTCTATGTTTATCAACTCAGGTTATTCAACTTAGGTTATTCAACTTTGGTTATCCAACTAAGATATTCCAATATATAGCAGTAGATTTCCAACAATTAAAACACTCCACAGAAATTCCGACTGTCTTTTCGTTTTATTCTACACCATCAATGCTCAATTTTCGTTCATTACCATGACTATAATACCTTTGTGAATTATCAGATATATTCCATCTCTATTCTATAGCGATGGCCTTGTCTTTCACCTATTTACAGCTTTCCACCAACCGCAACACATCGCTGCAGAGGTAGAGACTTCCAAAGACCACCACCTGTCGTTTATCGCCGTTTCTCTTGAGAGCGGCCACATGCTCTAGAGCTTCCTGGATGGTTTCTTTGCCCTCGACATCGGCTGAAAAATCCCCACATATTGCCTGCAACTCGTCGCTGGTGTGACTTTTGACCCAGGGCATGTTGTCTGGCGGCGTGAACCCAGTACAGACGATCTTATCCCTGGACTTTTCCACCATGTGCTTCAAAAGCGTGTCGACCAACTTTCCTTTGGTCATGGCAAAAACGTAGATAAAACCATCGTGGAACCGGGAAAGGTATTTTGCCAACTCAATGGCGGCACACTCGTTGTGGGCCCCGTCGAGGATAATATCGAGTCCATATTGTGGTAATTTGAGCGCCTGAAGCCTGCCATTCCATGTAGTGTTCTTAATTCCTTCGATAATGGATTGGCGAGTAATTCTAGAATCTTTCAATAATTTAACGAGTTGAAGGGCCACCGAAAGGTTCTGTTTCTGATACTCTCCCTGGAGCGGAGTGTGTGCCAATATCGACTTCACGTCATCTGGTTTAATCTTGTTGTCTTCAAGAGTGATAGAACCTTCTTCGCTCGAGCCATCGACCTCATACAATGGAGCACCCATTTCCCGGGCTCTCTGGCGAACAACGTCCAAAACTCCGGCCTGGTTGGTTCGATCGACCACACAGGGCACACCAGACTTGATAATACCCGCCTTTTCGAACGCAATCTTCTCCAAAGTGTCGCCCAAGAGGCCCTGGTGATCCATACCGATTTTGGTAATTCCTGACGCCACCACTCCGCCTGAACCATCGAAGGGCTCCAACACGTTGGTAGCATCCATCCGGCCGCCCAAGCCCACCTCAATGAGGGCAATTTCCACCTTCTCAATTTGGAATATCATGAAGGCTGTTACCGTAAGAAGCTCGAATTCAGTGCAACCAAGACCATGGACCTTATTCTTTTCCTGAACAAAGTCGCTGATCTCCTGGAATTTGCCCATGGGGTACGTCTCGTTGTTGATGCTGACACAGTCGTTGTACAGAAGCATATGCGGCGAAGTGAAGCGACCATTACGAATATTCGAAATGGTAAGAATGGAAGAGAGATAAGAAAGGGTGGATCCCTTTCCGTTGGTTCCCGCCACATGCACAGATTTGAAAGCACGAAGATGTGGGTTGTTCAAGTGGCTCAAGAGCCTTGCCACTCTGGCTAGGCCAAGGTCGATCGGCATGTAATGGAGACAGATGTAATGGAGACAGATGTAATGGAATGGAGTGAAATTAAGTGAGAATTTAATTTAGTGAGAATAAAGTGAGAATCAAGTAGAAAACACTAATTATCATTGAGCACAACAGTCCATTCTTCCCGAAACTTAGGCTCAACAGAGAATACCGATACTCATTGATCTACTGAAAGAACACAACAGCTTTCATTGACCATTTACTGATATAATACAGCTAGACTGGACGGAATCGCATCTTACTTCAAGCCAGCATACCAGACCTTCATAACGAATACTAGCATGACTGACAAGGCACAAAACTTCGTCCAAGAACGAATCGACTCGCTCCATGAAATCGACAGCAACATTGTCACTTTGCTCGACGACATTTCCACCCTTTTCGAGACGTATTCCGAACCGAAGAAGAATTCCAAAGATGTCAAAGACTTGTTCACCAGACAAACACAAAGCATATATGGCACCTTGAGCAAGGTGGCTATCGATTTGAGAAAAGAGGTAAGGCTAATGGACGAAAACACTGGGGTCTACGATAAGAACAAGGACAACATCATGATCTTGCCTATTAGTGTCGACCAGAAGAACACTACGTTGGGCAGAAAGAAGATGGATGAGCAATTGCAAGAATTAGGCAAGCTTCTCAATGAAGACAAGAAGAAAGAGGAGGACAAGGATTGAGTTTCTTTGCCTTGCAATAAACTAAACCACGGATTGACAAGAATCTAAACATTCTCAGATATTGCATTAGGTACTCATCACGAAAGAACTACATGGGTAGGATCCATAGAAACAATATGCATTAGACATTCATTCAAAATGAAATGCAATGGAGTTTACGCATACAATGGCGTCACTGGAGTCAAAATCGTCTAATTTACAGTCTATTCATCAAAGCTACTCACCCAGCAAGTTTACTATACAGTATGCCATTGGTCACGTAACAGGCCAAGTTACAACTCCTCAAGATACCCTTGCTGTATCAACCGTTCCACGTCGGACTTTCGCACATAGAACTGGGAGTCCTTGATCAAGTTGAAGGAGCCATATTCAGTCTGGACCTCTCCTCCGTCCTTCAACACCCGTACATCGATGAAAATGTCTGTTGGGGGCTCCAAGTCGCCGGAAAGATCAATGTCTGCAAAAGATGACTTGTAGTCTAGCATCAAGTCCTGATACGACTTGAAGTATTCCTCCTCCGCGTGGTTCAAGTTGTCCAACGAGAGCTGTGTGGTGTAGTTAGAGTATATAAAGTTGTCGGAAATGGACGATGCGCCTGCCGGGGTGCTGTTGGTATCCACTATTGGGTCGATGTTCAACCATGCAAACTCGGCGATCTTCTCTGACCTGAGTCTTTCATAGGCCAAAAGGCATCTCTTGTTTCGCCTCATGGACAAATGCGTCACGAAGAGCTGGCATTGGTTAATCTTGAGCAGCTCATCGCCCTCGTGTGTCTGTTCCTCGAGAAATTCCGCGTCTTTGTTGAGGTCCTGAGTTTCTTTGATGATATCACGAATGAGTTCAGCCTGGAATAGCGGGAGTGCCGTGAGGTTGGACGTTCGCTTGGCTTCGAGAATGAGTTTATTAGAAAGGTCTCCGTACATGTGTAGTTGTATTTATGCAATAAGGAGCCTGGAAATGGAGTGAACGGGGAAGAGATGTATTTGGAATGGGGAAACTATCACTTTCAGTATAGACGCGTATTTATGTGCACGCACACTATTGATCGTAGTAGTGAAGATGGATGAAGTGTTCATAGCTTCTAGGATTGGTAAAGTAGCAATTCAGAAGAGAGATGTGAGTTGAGCATTGCTTTACGATTTTTTATCGATTTAATCTAGAAAGATTAACTTCTTGCATATTTGAATGTGGATTCTGTGAATGTGAGTCTATACCCAAGGAAGCCAAAGTAAAGTCCAGAAGGATATTGATAAGACACGATACGGACCATGAAGTCATTCCGTAGAATGAGTCAATATCTAATCTGCTTCTACGCAATCTCTCCATTACAAGGATCAATGGGTCGAAAGTGGCCCATTTTCTTCAAATTTGCACCCATCACAAAGATGTGAACCGATGGCAATTAGCTACGACCCGAAAGGTAACTTCACTATCAGAGATCAAATAAATCAATTGATGTTTATTCAGTAGAAATAATAAGTGTACAACCCGGCGAAGAACAATTTCCCAAAACAATTTTCACAATTTCGCTTATTGAACTGTATCGATGCCAACATAATACTATGCCATGAACCAGCAGAGCACACGAGTGGAAACCGCTAAATTGATGTCCATATTCAGGTAGCAATACGGAAACTTGCTGGCCATTCCACCTTTCCTGATCAAGTCACCATTCCTGGCCGTTCAACCTATTCTCAATTACTCCATCTTGATCTTGGAGTATCTCTCTCTGAGAGGCTTGAACACCGTCTCCAAGCTGAACTTACGGATAAGGAGCCTCTCCATCAAGAAGAGGGGGATCCAGCGGTGGGCAAACTTCAACACCATGGCCATAGTGCCTCTGTAGAAGTTAAGAGCACCGCACATGGAAGATCCCTCGAAATCAGTCACGATCTGGCGGGCAAAGACCTCGGGCGACATGGGGTTGTTTCTGGCCGACATCTCTCTTCTGAGGTCCATGAGCTGTTCCATCTCGGGGATGTCGTAGATGGAGCCGGAGGGCAACTTTCTGGTGTCTGCAATGTTGGTCTTGACACCTCCCACGTAGAAATTGACCACCTTGACGCCAAATGGCTTCATTTCTAAGCGCAAGCACGCGGCATACTGAGCAATAGCCGCCTTGGTAGAACAGTAGATGGCAGACCAGGGGAACGCCACGAACGCCGTGACCGACGAGGTGAACCCGATGGTTCCCTTGGCGTTGATGACCAAGGGTCCGAACTCCCTGACCATTCTTTGTGGACCAAACACATTGACCTCATAGCACTGGCGCATGTTCTCATCCGTAACATCGAGAATGGGGAACGAGCACGATTGGCCGGCGTTGTTGAACAAGAAGTCGAGGGTGTTGTTGCCGCTGTCTTCGATGAAGAACTTCTTGGCCGCCTTGACGCTTTCTAACGATGACACGTCCAATTGCAAGGGCACCACGCCATATTGCTTCAATGGCTCCATGGGTTCGAGCCTTCTGGATCCAGCGTACACTTTGTAGCCACGCTTGGCAAACTCAATTGAGGCGGCATATCCAATACCGGACGAGGCTCCGGTGACCAACACAGTTTTCTGGGAAGACATCGAAGAAACTGAAGAGAAAGAGTAGAGAAAGAAGAGTGGTGTGGAGTTTGGAGGTGGGGTTCGGAGATAATTAGCTAGTAGTCGTGCGGAGGAGCCGGGGCTATTATCATGTGAAGAACCCCAGGACAAAATAAGATTGGATCAAGGTAGTGGGGGACGAGGGCGAAGGGGCCAATTGGAAGGAATAAGAATGGCAATTGACCGGTTTAAGTGTGTACAAGTTCATTTGGAGTGAATTGGGAGCGGTTTGGGGTGGAGGTGAATTTTCACACAATGCGAAGATAGCGATCTAGTGAGAATAGGCAAGATCTCGGATATTATGAAGTGTTTGATCCAAATTAGAAAATATTGGAGTAGATGATTTACGATAAGACAGGGGCAACAATCAGTGTCTTTGGATGGCTTGGCAGATCTCAATTGACAGATCTGGCTGGATTTGGCCGTTGGATTGTCGTTTTGGTGTTGAGAAGAGGCTTCATCCTCGGACTAGTGCAACGGAAATAGAAGGAAGTGAGATGTGAGGAATTAATGGAGAGTAAACCAAGAAGTGTTACATTGAATAAATAGAGCAGACTGTAGATGAAGTCGTTGTGATTATCCATAATCCTGAACACAGTATTAGTGCTTATGTTGATATTGTATGTATTGTGCCACCAAAACGATTTACAGAAATGGCTGCGAAAAGTCAGCAGAGTGACAATAAAACGAATGAAGAAACTGTGGTGGAAGAAGCTTTGAGTTGGATTTGAAGCTCCAAGTGTACTAGGTGCTTGGGTGGAATATGTATAACTATTTCCCCATAGGTTATAAACAGATGCACTTCTTCGTTTGAATGTTCCAATCTGTGTACAGCCAGTATTAAATAGAGAAATACGATCAGATGAGGCAAGCAGAGAACGAGCAGAAATATCAGTTGGATAGATTGTTACTTATATTGCTGGACACTTACGTGGAATACCATATGCACATTGAGCTCTTAGACTCAAAGTTGTTCGATGATTTTAGTTGCGTTTGTCATTGCAACAGTTCAAGCACTCCAAGATCAGGTTTGAGCTTGTGTTGATCACCATGACTTGAATATAATAATACCAATTGTTCAATTTATTACTCTGTGTGTCCTAAATCTAATTATCTATATCCCTGCATTAGCCACCACCAAATTGACCATTGTCAACAATCTAGTATCATGTTAGCTCACACTTCTCAAAAACTACATATCTTAGAGCTTGCCTTTTTGCAGCTTCAAATCACGGTATATGCTCTTCTCCCACTTGATGTATGGCATCACACTAGGCATATCCAAAGGAGGAAGGATCTCGGAAGTCCAGAACCCTCCGATTCCATTTTCAAAATCGATCCAGTAGTAAAGGTTTGCCAATCCGAACCAGTAGATACTACCTGCGGGTCTTCCTGTAAACATCTTCTTCTTGTGGTAAGCAGAGCCCATAAGAGTGAATCCATCTTCTATTTCTGGCGCTTTGGGAAGAAACTTAATCTTGTATGAGTCAGGCAAGTAATTCTTGATGGCAAATCTCGCGGTTTCCTCTTTCAATACTCTCACTCCAGTGTCGGGAGAGAGGCCGTAGTTGAGCCACATGCGAATGAATTTCAAGAAGTCGGGGACCGTGCTGAATCCACCCTGGCCGCCCATGTCCTCCTTGGGATCGAGACTCATGTTGATCTTGTTCAAGACGACCTTGCCCTCACTGGTGCGGAAGTGGGGATGGATGAAGTTAGAGGTGTCCTTTAAGTGGAAAGTTGTCGAGGTCATTCCAAGTGGATCAAAAAGGACCTGCTGCAAGTACTGGCCCAAAGTCTTTCCTGAAACGTACTTGACCACCAAGCCCAACACATCGGTGCTGTGTCCGTACTGAAACTTTGTGCCCGGCTCGAAAACAAGTGGAGTTCTCTTGTTCAGGAAATACTCTTCGGTGGGGTCTCTGATTGTAACGTCTTGGTTGCTTCTGGCCAAATAGATGTAGTCTTTCGACAAAAAGTCGTAGGCAAAGCCGGCGGTGTGCATGAACAACTGGCGGACGGTGACTGGGTTCTGAGGAGGCCGAGGAGGCTCGGAGAACAGGCCATCTTTTTGGACAGTGTTGGGGTCGATGAGGCCGATATCACGCAACAATGGCACGTACTTGGAGGCGGGGGCATCAAGATCAAGCTTGCCCTCCTCGTACAACTTCAAGGCCGCAAACGCAGTCAATGGCTTGGTGCACGAGTAAATGGCCATCTGGGAGTCGGCGCTGACAGGCTCGCCGGTCTCGATGTTCTTGGTTCCGCCGTGGCCAAAGAGCACAGTTTCTTTGGCATTGGTGAGGCCTGCGATGATCAAGGGGGTGTATTCACTGTGGTCACCGTCAACGAGGGTGGTTTTCTCGGTGATGAGCTGCTGGAGGTCGGTGGCCAAATGGGGACTAGGGGTGTAAGGCATTGAGAAAGGGACACGAGGGCAGATCTGAAGGAAGACGAGAAGAACGGAAGGAAGAAGGGAAAGGTGTTGGAGTAGGAGGAGGAGTAGGTGGTGATGGAGGGTTCAGGAAGAAAATGGTGGATACTTCTACGAAATGTTGCAGATATTTGTTGTTGGATTTACCCCACAAAGTGCATGTGAGCGAGGAAGGTCTATGGTTAATAGGGAGCAAAGAGAGGAGAGTTAGCGGAACGGGGCAAATCAGGCATTGCATTGGGACAGAACCGACCAATAGGACGGGATTGGGTTGTAACGAGAGCGAATGGGGAACGGGTTCCCGTGGATATTGGGAGTTGGTCGGTGCTTTCGGTTAATACGTCATAGAAAAGAGATGCCCCGCGATGCAATTTGGACTATAGAGACCGAGGGTCTGGGTAAATAGGAGGAGACAAGGAATAGACGGGGAGGAAATAGGCGGAGACAAGAGTTATGGGTGGAGTCAATGGACTCATCAGGAGGATACACTCACAACTATGCACCAACTCAATAGAAATTCTCCACTGTGTCAGACATACTGTTTTTGTCCATACCGAGGCCGATCTACTATAATTCCTTCTAGTCAATATTGGCCTCGGGCTCAGACTCTGCAAAGACGGCGGAGTGGATATTGAGTGAAGATACACCAAAAGGAATAATGGACATTATACCATGGTGGCAGTATGTAATATGGACGTAGTGTTATGGCTCCTCTAAGCACATAAAGCTCGACTGAACTATGAGAATAAGTGCACCAAATGGTAGTTGAAGAAATACTCAAAAGGTTATACAAAAGTATCAATTCGAGAGAGATGAACTCATTTATTGGACCCAATTTCTCCTCCATAACATCAATATTTCTAAATAATTGAACCATCGTCTTCAGCATTCTAGCCACCCTCTTTTCACCATTACTCTTCACCATTACGCTCATCATTACATTATTCTTCTCTAATACCTCTCATATGCTATCCGTCCGCTTTCTCCAGCAGATGCTCGTATGGCGCAGTGGTAGCGCAGCAGATTGCAAATCTGTTGGTCCTTAGTTCGAACCTGAGTGCGAGCTCTTTTTTTGCACCGCCTGCCTCTTGCAGGCTGAGTAAGTCGCTACTAAAACCTCCGCCTCTCCTGCTCACGCTTGGCGCCCGTTTAGGAAAGACATCTTGCCCCGTATAACCACTGTAGGTGGTGGTGGTGTTGCTGACATGTGAATGGGGCGGTGCGCACACGACCCCAATCCTCAACTAGGACGATAATCTTTCTGCTAATCCATACGTCCATCACCACCCCCGTTTCTCCCCATTGCTGTCCAGTTTGGCTGGAATCACCTGACCTCCACGTACCCCCGATCTCCTTCACCTGCCCCGTCTCGTTTCTCCAGACTCCAACCTCGCCCTCCTCCCAATTGTCCAGGTGTCAACAATAGACCGTGCGAGTGTGTTCTCATTCCCAGAAACAGCACCAACTTCTACACCAGCATCCTCTCGTGACATCGTAACCAGCGAGCCGCCGTCGACTTCCACTAGCCATCCACATAGACCGCCCACCAATTGGGTCCGTTCCGCTCGTCTTCTCCGTCTTCCACAGCTCCCGAATACAATGTCGTCCTCCACCCTTGACCACCAGTCGTCCTCCACCCATGAGAACAAGTCGGCGTCCACGCTCGGCAACCAGTCATCCTCCGCCTACTGCTTCATCTCCAACAACTCCGTCCACTGCGTGCCGCTCGACTCGTTCAACTTGTACTCCGAGTCCTTGTTGAACGAGAGCGCCCGCGACCACGCAGACTTCACCCCCGACAAGCTCTACTTGAAGAACCGCAACCTCTTGTACAGCTTGAACAACCCGTCGTTGTCGGACGTGGAAAACGACACCGCCCGCGAGGCGTCGCCCACGCCGCCTCTGGACGAGGGCTCCCGCTTGGCCTCCATCATCACCAACTCCTCCACCCATGCAGTGTACCTGCCCAAGCTCATCGTTGACCTCCACGAGAACTTGGACCACGACTTTGTCCAGCTCCGCGGCCTCCTTGCCAAGGTGTTCCCCACCTGGACCGACCCCTCCCACATCCAGTTCAAGAAGCTCACCGGCGGAATTACCAACATGCTCTTGTCTTGCAAGTACAACGACGACCGCGTGTTGATCCGCGTCTACGGCCACGGCACCAACCTCATCATCGACAGACATCGTGAGTTCATTCTGCATTTAATCTTGAACTCCCTCTCCTTGGCTCCCCCCATCCATTCTCGCTTCAAGAACGGCTTGGTGTACGGCTTCCTACCTGGAAGATCGCTTGATCCAGAGGAGTTGAGCAATCCCAACTTGTTTCCGCTCATTGCGCAACGCTTGGGCCACTGGCACAAGATGGTCGACCACCGAGTCATCGAAGAAGGCGTGGAGAAGTTGCACAAATTTTCCAAGTCATTGAAATCGAAGTCCAAATCCAACGGTACTGCCTCGTCCCAAGTTTTCGAAAACGGCACCAAGATCAAGAAAGTGAAGAAAAGATCCATTTCCAATATCTGGGAGTTGATCGAAGACTGGATCAGCATTGTTCCCGTTAACCCCAACTTGATTGCGTCGTTCAACACCCACTTGCCAGATGAAGAGGTTAATGAGGACAACCTCAAAGAAATAATCGAGGCAGAATTGAGATGGCTCAGAAGCGAGTTGGAATTTTCCACGTCGCCTACTGTTGCGTCCCATTGCGATTTATTGTCTGGAAATGTCATCGTTCCTGAAGACTACGACTTGTCCAAGCCGTTCAAGAAGTTGCCTACTTTGGAACAAAATCCCATCAAGTTTATTGACTACGAGTATATGCTTCCAGCCCCAAGAGCGTTTGACATCGCCAACCACTTGGCCGAATGGCAAGGGTTCACATGTGACCGCTCCAGAATTCCAATTCCAGAAGACAACAACCCTATACTCACCAAATGGGTCAAAGGATATTTAAACAACGAGAATGCGTCTAGTGATGAGGTCAATGGAATAATCCGGGAGATTTCCACTTTCTACGGTTTGCCTGGATTCTATTGGGGAATTTGGGCAATGATCCAACATGAAATTTCCAACATCGACTTCGATTATTCCAATTACGGAGTTTCTAGATTACAAGAATATTGGGATTGGAAGCAGTACTACTTGAAACATAAAGCATAGGCATGTACGAAGAAGATACACATCATGATTTAGGGCCAGTCGAAGTCTTGTTCAACCCTGACTTCATGCTCTACAAAGACGGCAGCGCGATCCGTCTTCTAACGTTCCTTTCATTCAGATTATGGATATTCCTATTATGATTCAATTCTTACAGACATTTAATATCCTTTACTTTATAGACGCAATAAACCAAGAGTTTCAAAAGAAGTTGTAGAATTTTGAATTGTGTATTGTAATGATGTAATTAATTGTTTGTTTGAAAAATGTCTAAAATATATGATATAGTGTGTTTTGTTTCGTTATCTTTGTAAATCGACCAAGGTAGTCTTCTGAGTTTTGGAAGAGTGCAAGACGACCCACTTTTGACCTTTCGAAGCTTCTTTTGTGAGGGAATTGTATATGTTAGAAGCATAGCTTTTGGGAATGTTGTTAGCACTGAAGATGACCTTTCTCATCCATTCTTCAGGCTGATTAATTGAAGTAATAGCAATCATGTCCATAACTTCTTCTCTCACATCGACCGTGAGAACAGTAGTATTTGAGAGATTTCTCATGAGTTCTGCCGAAGCCACCTTGGAGTCATTCTCAAGTTCCCATTTCTCCCTCTTGTTATTCTTTCTTCCGCGAGGGGCATCATTAGGCACAACAATAACCTTTTGGTTTATTTCAAGGGAGTAAAGTGGATTCAAATCTTGAAGGTTGGATGAGCTCTTCTCATTGTGAATACCCTCGTCAATATTTACGCTGGACTCTCCGTCAGGTTTATGGACAGTTTCCCCAAGTTCATCTTTCCATTCTTCCATCTCAATTTGCAAGTGTTTGAGGAGGTCATCAAAGTCAAGATCAATGTCTTTTCCAGTGGAAATATTTCTTACTCTAATAGGCTTGAAATTCCTATTTTGTTTAACTCTTCTCTTTTTCTCACCCTCAATGCTGACTGATTGCTTGATGAAAACTACCCAATTTGAACCTTCTCTATGCGCCTTCTGATAAATATCATCTTGAGTAGTTCCCTTGTATAAATCACAACTGATCTTGTTTGTCCACAAGTATCTTAAGAGGTCGTAACCACATTGAGTAATAAAACTATCATTCAAGCTGCCAACCAAAACATCACAACGACGCCCTCTCCATTTTTGCAAATCACTGAACTTGGTTTCTCCTTTGACTTTTCGAGAAAGTAAATTCTTCATCAACAAGAATACAAAAGTCGAAGAAAGTGAAAATCCCACGGCATAGGGTGTGTTTAGCTTGGTAATGTCTTTGTTCGTGAAAGAAGCAATCAAATTGTCGTAACGCCCACCGGTGGCAATTCTTGAAAACCTTCTATTCTTGTCCAATTTGAAAACAGCTTGAAACATAATACCATGATTGTAATATTTGGAATTATAATTGCTCAAGGGATTCATGTAAACTGGAGAGCGTCCTCCTAACTTTTTCAAGATTAGCAACACTTCTGTGATTTGCATAAATGACCGCTCTACTTTTGCTAAGTGTGGTGAGTCGATCATGAGTTTTTGAATTTTGGTTCTAACCTTTTCGGGCTCAGAAGTAAAATTGAACCCATCAACTAAATCCTTTGTAACCGTGTGAGGAATTCGAACATCCTCTCTTAAAATTCGCTTGACTTCATCAGTGGACTTGTCAATACCCAATTGAGACAATACACCAATTACTTCGGCTTTCTTCTTTTCGTCAATTCCAATATTACCGAACGAGAACGAAATAATTGCATCTAGGATATCATAATGGTTAATGATTATAAAAGCCTGAGAATTTTTTGTACTGAAACATGGGAAAATGTCGAAAATTTCGTCAATTATCTTTATGCATTCAGCATTGCTTGCTGCTTTGGTTGAAGGGTCTGAAGAGACAATATCAAGACTGATTGTGCTGTACTTGTCTGGAATTGCTGAACCTCGAACATTTGTTCTGTAAACAAATTCATGACGAAATAATTTAGGAACCAGGACATTATTCTTGCTCAAGAAGCGTGCAGTTGGTAAAATAAGATCATATGGTAAATTTAGAACAGATCCTGATTTGTCCAAAACTTCATAAACCATTTCTGAAGTCAGTGCTGGTGTTTTTGGTGCTAATACACTAGTTGAATGATCCTCAATTGCGCCATGATTTCGAAAGATGGAAAACAACTCATCAATAATCTTGCTGAAGATCAAGTAGTCGCTAGTTGAATGCTCTAGATGATGCGTGTGTGAATTTTTGCTATAGTTATCAAACATCAAATCTTTTGCCATCAGATATGGCTGATTGAACAATGTTTGCCGCACTTGTTGTTGCCAAGGTGAAGCCGGGTCTGCCAAAGATTTCAAGGCTTCCTTAATTACTTGATCCTGATGCTCAACTGGTAACCATCCACTCTGGAGAATTTTTGAGGCAGTAGGACGAGCCTTTGGATCATGGTCAAGCAATAATCGAATAATCTTTTTCTCTGTATGGTATTTCGATTCAGTAAAATTAGAGGGGAATTCTACCGTTCTCAACCTGAGATTATTTAAAATCTGTGCTCTTTCCATTCCGGTACTCAAGGGATAACACATCTCAAAAAGAATAACTCCTAAAGAGTACATATCGACCTTTTCGTCATAATCTCCTGTGACAACTTCTTTTGCTGTATAGAAAAAGGTTCCAACAATTGTAGAATAATCTTTGTTCAGTGAAGAAACCTGATTATTTGTCAGGACTGCACTAGCAAATTGAGAGTTTTTTGCTAATCCGAAGTCACCTACCTTAACATTATTAGACTTGTCAATAAAAATATTCATGGGTTTTAAGTCACGATGAATGAAGCCCTCTCCATGAATATAGGAAACCGCCTCAAGAAGTTGCCTGAATAACCTCCAGTACTCATTTGAATTGCCAGGCAAGCCCTGTTCAATTAAATTAAGTAAAGTATTATTCTCACAGAATTCCATTTGAATGTAAAGAATGGATTTTGGGCTTTGATTTCCCTCCTTTATAGCACTTTCTTTCAATTCTTTACTCACAGGTTCCTTCGGAGTACCTAAACTAGAGCTTTCTTCTGACTCTTCAATCGTTTCCAGATCATCGGAGTTGGCAAATTCAAACACATCGCTTCCTTCATCTCCAGAAACATCAAATTCAATTTGAGGGTCAAATGAATTTGTAATATAATCAATTTGAAATGAACTGTCATGACTAGGTAAGAAAGATGACGAACGAGCATTCAAAGGACTATCGAAATCATCATCATCATCATCGCTTTCAGAATCGTCCGACTCAATTGCAGTGTTAGAGTCTTCCATTTCTTCAACCCATGTACCATAGTATCGAACAATAAATTGATGGTTTAATCTTGCAAGTGAAAGGACCTCGCTAAGTAATGAGTCTAATTTGTCTGCTTTGTGCTTAATTTTTTTGATGGCATAGAAAGTTCCTTCAATTCTATTTCTTGCCTTGACAACCTCTCCGAAACCACCCTTTCCGAGCCTGCTAACCTCTTCAAAATCTCTTTCATACCTTCCCACATTTCTTAATGAGCCGGTTTGTTGAGAATCTCCTAGATATGGTCTTTGATTATTTGAATATCTTCTCTTTCCTGGATTTTGAGGAGGTGCGAGATTATGTCTTCTCAAGTTTTCAACTATTGTATTAATTCCAGAGGTAGAATCTCTGTTTGCCTTTCCGTGGACTGGTTCCTTGTGACCATTTATGGGTTTATCCTCAGTGAAAATTGCAGGATGCGAGTATTTAGTGAAGACCCCCAGATTTTGGGTCGTGATCATTAAAGGACCATCTCTCAAGAATTTGACCGCATTGAGTTCCAATGGACTTGGCCTTTTTGCCACCTTCTTTTGCAACAATTTGGATAAGAAATCGTAGACCAACTCAGCATATTGTTCTACCCCCACAAACTCTTCCACATCAAAATCAGAGCAAAACATCTCTGGCGTTTTGTATGTGGTGACGAGAACATTATAATTCAACATCACACGGAGGAACAATACTCCCAAATCCCAGATATCGGTCTTTTGATGGTGGTTTCCGTTCTTTACTTCTGGAGCTATCCAATCTCTGGGCATGAACATGCGTGAGCCCTTAATGCATACATCGTGTATAGAACTTTTCTTGGGTCCCAGCAAAGTTTCAGGATTAGGGTGGGAATTCATCATATTGAGCAAACGGTAGCCATAACTGGGATGGCTAATCTTATGCACTTTGGTAAACATGATGCTATTGCCGACATTGTCGTCTTCTTCAACAGATGCTTCATTGTCCAATTGCTCGCGGACATACACGGTCAAGGGACATATTGTTTTGTGGACAAAGCCAGAGTTATGCAAATATTCAAGGGCAGGAAGAAGCTGGATGATCCAGATTCTTGCCAATGCCCAGTTGATGAATTCAGCCGTGGGCAAGATATCCTGGAGGGAGTCACTGGCAGTGAAGAACTCGGTCAAAAGGCGGACTTTCCAGCCGTTTTCGGGTTTTTTGTCGATCTGGAACCCGTACAAACGGGAAATGTTGCTGTGATTGATACTAAGAATGAGCTGGAGCTCGGTTTCCAAGTCTTGAATCTCACGCTTACCCTGGTCGGTACAGTAATAGTCGTTGTCGAAGTCAATTTCTGTCAATAAGTACGATACTTCGATGCCCTTTTTGATGATCTTGGCCTGGATCTCGCGCGGGAGGTACGGCTTGACGATGTACTGGTTAGCAATTGACAGAAGGAGGTCGTTTTTGTTGTATTTGATGAAGCCCAGGACGGCCTTGAACTTGAAGCTCACACGGGAGCCCGGCAACTCGCCGGTGATGGAGTTTTCGAACACGAAATACTGGCTGGGGTCGTGGGGCATGAGCTCGTCGTCCGGAACGGCTGAGACGCCGGCGTCGCTGCCGGAGATGGAATCGCTGTAGTACTCATCCTGGATCTTAAGGAGCTGCTGGTTGAGGTCCTCATTCTCCTTCTTCTGGGCACGTTCCAACTCGCGCTGGCGGGAAGCTTCTTGGCGCTCCAATTCGGCCCGCTGCTTGGCCAAGCGCTGGTTGCGCTCCTCTTCAAGCGATAGCACCTCCTCTGTGTCCTGCTGGAACTCGTCGAGCATCGACTTGAGGTCGGAGATGATGGTGAAGGACACTTCTTCCTCAGGGTACTCCTTGATCAAGTCGCGGGCCCTGTTTTCTAGCGCCGTAAGTCGGGTCCGGAGCACGTTCTTGGGGTTCAAGAGCTTCACCAAGGGCGGTGTAAGTGGATATGTCTGGGTGAGCTCGATATCTAGGGTCACCGAGAGTGTTGGCCTGGCGGCATTGGCGCTGGACTCAAGATATACTTGAAAATGCGGACATGGTTTGCGGTTCCACACCAAGCCAGAGGGGGTGATATCGGTGAAGATATCGCCATAAATGGAGGCAATGCTGTTGAGCTCGTCCTGCTGTCGTATTTCTAGCTCCAGTGATATGGAGATGTCGCCCATTGCAGCAGGGTCAATGACTAAGAAGAGGGCCCTCAACAAAGAAGTAAGTGGTTTTAGAGAAATAGTGCGGAGATTAAACGTTTTTTATATAAATAAAGTGATGTGAACAGAGACACTGAGACAGTTGCAGTCACTCCAAAACACGCACCACGGACGGAATTGAGTCAAAGTAACAAGCAAAAGCGTATCCTACATCCAGCCTCGTCTTCCTGGCCCCTTATTTCCGTCCATTCGCCATGCTTGTGGGCCACATTCCTCAGGGTCCTAATACCATCTCAGTTCTTCTCACTACAGATAACCATGTGGGATACAACGAAAACGACCCGATCCGGGGCGACGATGG
This sequence comes from Suhomyces coccinellae, assembly GCA_030565345.1. Taxonomy (NCBI): domain Eukaryota; kingdom Fungi; phylum Ascomycota; class Pichiomycetes; order Serinales; family Debaryomycetaceae; genus Suhomyces; species Suhomyces coccinellae. The sequence goes on along the minus strand of JAJMBP010000029.1, from coordinate 118,461 downwards.
ATGGAAGACGTTCCATGAGATCACCGCCATCGCCCGTGACCGGCAGGTCGATATGGTCGTCCAAGGAGGCGACCTTTTCCACATCAACAAACCGTCCAAGAAGTCGCTCTTTCAAGTCATGAAGTCTCTCCGTGTCAATTGCATGGGAGACCGGCCTTGTGAGCTCGAAATGCTCAGTGACCCGGCAGCAGGCCTCGCAAATGGCCTCAATACTGTCAACTACGAGGACCCCAATCTCAACATCTCGGTTCCAGTCTTTGCCATCAGTGGCAACCACGACGACGCTACAGGCGATGGGTTTCTCCTGCCCCTCGACGTGCTTTCGATGTCGGGCCTCATCAACCATTTCGGCAAAGTCACAGACAACGAGAACATTACGGTGTCGCCGCTCTTGTTCCAGAAAGGCACCTCCAAGCTTGCACTCTACGGTCTCGCCAACGTCCGCGACGAACGTTTACATCGGGCCTTCCGCGACGGCCTTGTTAAGTTCCAGCGCCCCAGCATCAACACTGACGACTGGTTCAACTTGTTCTGCATCCACCAAAACCACGCACAACACACAATCACTTCTAGCATTCCCGAAAACTTCCTTCCGAAGTTCTTGCACTTCGTGTTGTGGGGCCACGAGCACGAGTGTATCGCCCATCCTACGCATAATCCCGAATGTGGATTTGACGTATTGCAGGCAGGCTCCTCAGTGGCCACGTCCTTGGCCGAGGGAGAGTTGGCCGACAAGTTCGTGTTTTTAATGAATATCAAAGGCACGGATTACTCCATCGAACCCATTCGGTTAAAAACAGTGCGCCCATTTGCCATGAAGGAAATCCTGCTCCTGGAAACCCATTTATTACCTGGTCCAGCGTCCAAGGCAGACGTCATAAACTTTCTCTCCGATGAAGTGGAAAAGGCCATTGTTGAAGCAGGCGAAAAATTCCAGCAATCCAACAAGGAATTGTTTCCCGAAGGCGATTATGAGTCCAATAAGGACAAGATTCCTTTACCGCTTATCCGTTTGCGCGTGGAATACAGCGGTGGTTTCGAGATAGAAAACCCCCAGCGGTTTTCAAATCGGTTTGTGGGAAAAATCGCCAATATTAACGATGTGGTACAGTTTCACAAGAAGCGAAACAATGAACAGAATCTCGTCAAGAAGACAAAATTTGTGGATAACGATTTGTTCAAAGAGGGCTTGAGCAACAAGAAAAGCACCGATATCAAGCTCAATGATTTGATGAGCGAATTTCTCAAACAGGCTGAGTTGTCCTTACTTCCGGAATTAGGTGTCAATGATGCGGTTCAAAAATACATTGAAAACGATGACAAGCATGCCCTAGAGCAATTTATCAAGAAAGAGATCAAGAAAGAGAGCGAATTGTTGCTTGAGATTGACGTGGACGACGAGGAATTCCATGGAGACAACGAAGCCCAAACTAAGAAAGCATTTAAATACGTTCTAGCACAAGTTAAAAAAGAATCTGCCAAGAAAACGATACCTGACGAAGCAGAAGAGGCCTCTGATATTGATGAAGACCCCAAGCATGATTCCAGACGTTCTAAGACAAAAGCTTCGGCTAAGGCAAAAGCTCCTGCAAAGTCCAAAGTTCTGGCCAAGACAAAAGCACCACCAAAAAGCTCGAAATATATCAGCGAATCGGACGAAGATACCTCAGTGTCTACGAGGCAGCTGTCTAGGCCCAAAAGAACGGCCAGTACTAGGGCCAAATTGCAAAACCAAAAAGTAGAAATTGTCAGTGGATCTGACAGCGACTTCTATGAAGAATAAATACACACTATATATACAGCGGAAAACAAGCACCAAGTATCTGGTTCTACTCGAACGACGTGGCTTCCTTGATCAACTCGTCCATATCAAACTCCAGGTTTCCAGCTGTAAATCCTCTCAATAATTTTAATTTATTGTCCTGCTGACCCATTCCTCCGTAGAACCTCTGCACATTCAACACCAACAATTGAGCATCATCCATGGACATGGCACTCTCCTTTTCTACCACACCATTCATTAACACAATGCCTTTATCCTGGGCCACTTCTTGGTGGAACATTAATGAAGTGTGAGGTTTTGCGTACTCCTTATGAAGCTTGTATTCGGCCACCGTAGTAAGCATGCAATGGGTGGTGTAAGGACCCACGAACGACCATTGAACAAAGTGCATCTCGTAGCCATCCTGGTTTTTAGGCAATGGAAGAATGAAACTGGGGTTCTTGAAAGCATTGGCATACATAGTGGAAAATTGTACTGAGTCCACAATAGCATGAACATTACGTTCATTTCCCTGGAATCTGGCTTTCCAGATGAGCTCAAGCTCTTTGCGTGGAAGCTCTTGGATTTTCTCCACGTCAACAAATGAGTTCAATGTCTTGTATGGCGTACGGGCGGCATCTTTGGCTATAGGGTCCCTGATTTTGATGATCTTAGAATCGGCTTCACTTTGGACTTCCTCGGCCTGTCTTCTTTCATATTCCTCTAATTCCTTAAGGGGATCGATTTTGTTGAGTTCTAACTTCTTGGACTCGATTTCCTCCTTCATCGTCGTCTTCAACTCATCGATGTCCTTGAGTCCCAAGTTACGGGCCTTTTTCTCGAGCTTTTCTCTGTACTGTTGAAGAACATCGTTGTGGTTGAACCTGCGTGCAAATAATGCCCCAGCAAAGCTCCTGTTTGCACGAATGAACGTTCTAGACAACATAATAGAGATGTACCAGTGTATGGAAGAGTTGTTTGAGTTAGGTTGATTTGAGTCGTGCGATGGAAATTTCACTAAATCTAACTTAACTCTCTATCACAGAGAATGGCTATTGTTCCAGGCACATATTTAAGAGCAGATACACTGGAGATGGAATGGGTCTTTGTTTTATCTAAGCAGAAATCACTTGGTCCTTTTCTTTGGTTCTTAGTAAGAATTCCTTAGGATTTTATATTTGCACCCATGATGAAAGTCTGGATTCTGGAAGTGGAGAGAGAAGTTCGAATCTCGAGATGAAAGTACAGAGATTTTCGTTTCTTTTGATCTGATTACAAAATATTGCTGTTCATCTTATCCCTTGCTATTCAAGGATAATGTTAAATATATACATATGGAGTTCTTCAAAGAGTGTTCTGATAATTTTTCCGTGAATCTACAGTGAATACCTCTAGTATCTTTGTAGTCTCGTAGCTAGCTGGATTTAACTTGATTTTATCATTTCCATAATACAATCCAATCCAAACCACTTCTAGAGCTTGTCCTTGAATTCTCTTGAAGTTTACCTTCCGAACACTTCTTCTTTATTTATGGCTCTTTTTTTCATTGATCATTTCTGCTTCCCTTCGGGCAATGCTGGGTCGACGACGTCCTCTCCTCTTCTGTATTCCTCGGGTGCATCCTTGGCATAGTGGCCAAGAGTGGATTTCAAGCTATCGGGAATATCTTCGAAGGCCAAGTCGCCAGGTGTCGTTGTGACGCTTTCCCCAGAAGCCTTAAGAACTTCTTCCAAGGAGAACTTGTTATCTTTGAACACTTTGAGGTTGTCGGCAATTAAGTGGCGGTTCTTGCAGCCAGGACACTGAATCAAGACGGTGCCTTTGTAGTAGGACTGCTTGGAGAAGGTGTGAGAGGATCTCGTGTCACACTTCTTGCAGGTAAAGGCGATCATCATTTGCGGATTGTCAACCTTGAAGGTGGCTGTGTTGGTGTCGTTGTTGTTGGTTCCATGGAAGCGAACTGATTGGAATGATTGAGTTGGTCTTACTGGAACTGTTAAAGAAGCCAAGGCTTGAGAACGTAATGGAGCTAGCCATAAGGACGTGTGTTTAGGTACTTTAAGCGAGCGGCGAATGACATTCATGGAGTTTCTAAGCATATTCAGATGAAGTACGGTTAAGTTCAGTAAAACATTAGTCAAAAGGCTGTAGACATATCTGATCACGTGACAATATAGAACCGTCTAGAAGGCTATGAATAATATCAGCATCTTGGCTGTTCCAGACGCAAGCAAAGACCCAGATATATAAATGGTGATTCTTTATCATTTGGGCTACACAGTGTAGTTTGAATCCCTCCATTATGCCCATTTTGGCCAATGTCATCGAGTCTCATCTCGTGCCCGGAAATGAAAGTGTCACGCGCACAGCCCGAAACTAACTAGACTTAGTTGATAACTTAAGTATCTACATTCACAAGATCATGTCACAACGGGCGCTTGCACGGCTTCCTCCGCACGTGTCCTCTCTCATAAAGCTCTACTCCAAGGCCGTGGGCCAACTTAGTCCCATTTCTAGCCAGCCGGTTCAGAAGTATCTTCAGAAATCGTCAGGTGAATACCAACGGTTTCAGAACCATCAACTCAGATCCAATGCATACCATGGGGCAGATTTTGCGCCACTCATGCGTAGAACGATACGACGGGTCTTCGAGGAACCCCTTGAGCTTCACAAAAGCGAGAGCATCTCTACAGAAGAGCTTTTTCGGCCATTGATGGGCTCAGATCAGACTTCAGAGTTTGAAGACTCAATTCATTCCACAGCCCACCAGACAGTGAAAAACACGTCTGACTATACCGCACGTATTGTCACGTCGTTGGCGTCGTACTACGACCCATTGGAAACGGTTCCGCCCGTTCAATCGCTCCAGAATTCGTGGCGCTGGTTCAACAAGCTCTGCACCAACACCCCCATCATCTTGGTTCTTCGCAAGACCAACCGGCTCTTCAGCAGCGCGTCGCTAGCGCAAATGGACTTTGCGGCGACTGATCTCCGTCGAAAAGTCCAAGACTTGGCCAATTCCACTGCTATGGAGATGTCACTCTCACTGCCACAGGATGTGCCTTCTCGCACTTACCATTACACTGAGCTCAATCACTTGGACTTATTCACGATGGCGCTCGCTAAACACTCGGGTCAGGGACTGGGTCTATGTCGAGCACTCTTCTCTGCAGAGCCGCAAGTTGTGGACGCCCAAGACCGGCCGATTCTGCTCGAAAAGGCGGAGTTCTTGGTCAGAGACGACAACCAACGCGAGCTTCTCCAACTGCTCATCCAGGTAGCTGGAAGCGACGGTCTGCCCATGGCAGACGGACGGTCCCAGTTGGCATTGGACTTGGAGTATCCACAGTACAGTCTAGTTACGGTGGAGGCGCCGGTGTTGGCGCAAGACCACACAGCACTCTTGGATGTGGTGGATGACTCGCAATTTGCAGTAGTGGGGGCCAGTGTCTCGCTAGACCACGCAGCTACCAGGCAGTTCTTCACTAACATATCTCACGCAAATACAGGGAAGCCGCCTACGTACGAGCAGCTACTCGAGTCGGCGTCCACGTCGAAGTCTCCAATGTACGGGTTGATGAAGCGGATGGCCATCTGGGGGCTCCTTGAGGTGGAGCAGTATGGGCATTGTGTGCAGATGTATGGCTCTGGCCAGCGGTAGCGAGAGTGAGACAGGAAATCAGAGAACTGAACAACTAAAGATCTAGGTGGCATCTTTCAATGTGCTGGAGCGAGCTGGTGAGCTAAGGATCCAGAACTAAGGAGCTCGAGCTACAGATCTAGGAGTTTAGGAGTTGGAATCAGGTGCTGGAACGAACCAGCAAGTGTGCCAGGAAGCTAGTATTATACAAATAATAGTGAGCAGGAAACAGAACTAGCAATACAGGTAATAGACATGATGAGAGTAGACGAAAAGAAGAAGCGATAGAAGAGGAGTAGAGCTAAAGACAGCGAGAACCAGAGGCGGTAGTATTAACCAGAGGCGGTAGTATTGAAGGGAGAGAAAGATGGCACTGGGTATTAGTTCCCATAATTATAATGCTGCGACCATAGGCTGCGACCATAGGCTGCGACCAATGCTGCGACCATTTTGCAATCATTAATGAACCACTGTCAAGTGCAGCATTATCCATAATAGAAGCTCATTCCTATAATTGAACCCAACTGCACACATCAATCTACACTATTATAACGCATTCCACTTAGATCGGCCTATTTACACATAATAAAGTTGCGATGATCTTCCCATTATATTGATTGTACCGCGATCCTATTATGTTACATCTACTGCGATTCTCCCTAATTAATTTACCGCGATAATATACACTATAACTCTTGTCTTTCCCCGGGTTGCACTGGTTTCGCCACCACCACATGCACATTCCGCTCGGTTGTCACACCATACTCCCACTTGCTCCGCCTTAATCCATTCCTTCGCCCTTTTCTCTACGTGGCTTCACCTCGTCCCACTATCTCTCTCGCTAAATCCTCCCTCGTTGCCAGTGCCGCGCAAAGGCCCGATCTTCTCGGTAAATCCTCCTCCAGTCCAACCCAACATACTCCCGCCTTGACATTGATTCTCATCAAGAGCACAGAACATTAGCATCCAGAATTCCACTACATTCATCGGTACTTCAACCTTCATTCCTCCTTCCACCCACACGGTTCACTACTGCCTTCTGTTCTTGTTCCACCTCAATCTTCGCAACCTATTTTCTCTCGCTATTATTCCAGTGCGCCCCACAAAACGCTTGCTGCTATTTTAAACAACTGCTCTATCTACTTTCTCCTGGTTCTACTTTTTCCCATCTCGTCCTTCTTTTGCCTCCAGCTCATCTCGTCCACTTCCGACACCCCTAGTGCTACCTTCAGTGCTTCCTTGAGTGCAGCTCGGCTCCCAATTCCTCCACCCCATACTGCTCTTCTGCTACCCCCTCAAGTCACACCGCCATGGCGCGTACCGTCATAGCCAGGAAATACATCGTGGCCCTCCTTGTGGCCGTGGCCACAGTGGTCGTCTTCAACTTCTTCTCCTACGCCAACATCAACAACGACTCCAACTACCTCGCGGGCTTCACCACCTTCCGCAAGCCGGACGCCCCGAACACAGTCCCTGTTGCAAATGATGCCAAAGAACAAGACCTGGCCCAGACGCCCCACAACAAGGACCAACAACAAAGTGAGGGCGATAATGCAGACAACGAGCCGGCACCCGAGCCGCCGGTCTCGTTGGAGTCGGGCGACATGGCCATTGACGAGTCGTCTGAAGAGCCCGAAGACAGCCCCCCTTCGCCGCCCGCCCCTGAGGATGCATGTCCCGACTACGTCCAGTACTCCCAGTCCAGGCACCCTCCGTTTGCAGAGGGCCAGTTCCTGTTCCCCTTCATGCGGCCGGAGCCACGGTGCCGTACCTTCAGGTCCAAAGCCGTGGAGCACTTGATCGAAGACTTGAAGGAAAAGGCTTTGACTCCCGATCTTGCTCGTCTCATCGAGAACTGTTTGCCAAACACCCTCGATACCACGATCTTGTGGTACAAGGACGACGACGAGAACCCCGAGGCTTTCATTGTCACGGGCGACATCCATGCCGAATGGCTCCGAGACTCGGCCAGGCAGTTGTCTGTGTACCAGCCGTTGATAAAATACGACCCCAAGTTGAAGAAGCTCATACGTGGTGCCATTGCGACCCAGGCCAACTACATCAACAACTCGCCTTACTGCAATGCTTTCCACCCACCACCCGACTCTGGTATCAGAAAGGAGACTACCCACAAGGACAACGTGTTCCCCCACCCCGATTGGCGCCAAGTCTATGAGTGCAAGTACGAGTTGGACTCATTGGCATCGTTCTTGACCTTGAGCAACGAGTACTTCCAGCACTCGGATGGCGATCTCTCGTTCGTTACCGAAAACTGGCTCAAAGCTTATGAAAAGGTTTTGATCGTCTTAAGGAGAGAAGCAAGACCCACTTTTGACAAGGAAACGGGCCAGACCTTGCCATTCTTCTACGCCTTTAAGAGAAATACTGATATTGGCACAGAAACATTACCCTTGAATGGAGTAGGCAATCCGGTCAATTTTGATACGGGCTTGATTCGGAGTGCGTTCAGGCCCAGTGACGATGCCACCATTCTCCAATTCTTCATACCTGCCAACATGCACGCGTTGGCAGAGTTGCAAGAAATCAGAAAACTGGTGCTCAAACAGGACTCCTACCACAACATAGATATCAGCATCCACAAGGATGTCACAGATAAGATCATCCACAACTTGAAGCTGGGCATTAAGAAGCACGGAATAGTGAAACATCCAGTGTATGGCAAAGTGTACGCCTATGAAGTGGACGGCTATGGTAGTGCTGTATTCATGGACGACGCAAACATCCCGTCATTGTTGGCTATTCCTGACATGGGCTTCACCTCGCAAGACGATCCTATCTACAAGAATACTAGAAAGATGATTTTGAGCAAGGCCGGAAACCCTTACTACTTAACTGGAGCGTATTTCGAGGGCGTTGGAGGCCCACACATAGGCATCCAAAATGCCTGGCCCATGTCGTTGCTTGTACGGATCAGAACCACCGATGACGACGACGAAATCAAGGAGGCGTTGAAATACGTCATGGAAAATACTTCTGGCTTGGGACTCATGCACGAGAGTGTGAATGTGAATTCCAAGGGTGGCAAGGAGTACACCAGATCCTGGTTTGCATGGTGCAACTCCGAGTTTGGCAAGACCATCATGCATTTGGCCAAGCACAAGCCCCACTTGATATTTAAGCAGGAGCACGCCCGTCCCTATGATCTTGACCATGTATTCAAGAAGTTCAACAACAATTAAGCATTATCCTACCGGGCACACCAATAATATGTCCAATTATACTTCTCATTTTGTACTATATGCTACACAGTAAAACTAGTTTGTACGGTTGATGTAGGCAGCAATGTTTTCTGCTGTTTTGCTGGAGGCGGTTTTGGCGGTGGCCTCAAAAGCGGCCTGGTATCTTGCTTGCAAGTCTGGATCTGTGGTTTCATTAATCTCGGAGTTTCTGTCTTCAGGGAAACTGTATTCTCTTTCTGGTTCGTCCTCGTCCCTGGCAACCTCTCCGTTATTCTCATTGTCGGATTCGTAGTCCGACAAGACTTCGGAGTCCTGGAACTTGGCCTTGTCGGCCTCCGACAAGTTCAAGTCCTTCATCAAGTTGTTCAAGGACGCAGCCTGTCTCTTCTTCTTGTCGTCCTCCTTTTTCTTGAGGATTCTTTCTCTCTCAGCCTTGTAGAATTCATTGTACTCGTCCACCTTGTTGTCCACTGCCTCCAAGAAATCGTCAAATCCCTGGCCAGTATAGGCACTGACACCCACCACATCAAGCTGACTGTAGAATTCCTCCAACATCAACGACATGGAGTTGACCAACGAACTCATGTAGCCGGAGGAGGTGCCGTCCTCGCCATTGGTCTCCAGGTCTTTCTTCAATGCCATCTGGAAAGCCTCGAAGTCGGTCATCCACTCCTTGGCAAAGTCAGAGTTCTGCACGTCGCTCTTGTTGAACACAACAATCATGGGCAACTTGGTCTTGTAGAGAATGGAACAGGCATACAACATGTTGGAGATGAAGGTAGTAGGCGATATATTGCGGGGCGTGTCAACAATGTAGGCGATGATGGTGGGGAATGTGGATGCAAACGCCTCGGTGATGATAGCGCCACTGGCGGACCAGATGAAACACTCGATCTGTCCCGGTGTATCTATGATGATGTTGTTGATTTTGTCTGCTCTCTTCTCAGCAAGCTTGATCACTTGGTCGATCTTGGTGGAAAACAAGTTGAGAGAAGTCACAATAGCACCGTTAGGACCGAGATTGTACTCTTCCATCACCTTTTTATACTTGACGGAGTCTCTGATGTCGATGTTGGCTCCAAATGGAACTTTCAATACAGCAGGGTCCAAGTTGATGACATAAGGTGGAGTTTTCTTGGAATGAAGATGGGCGTTGAGCCTTTGCATGAAGGTGGTCTTGCCGGAACCGGCCATTCCAATACAGATGACGGTTGAAGGCGGCATAGTGGAGTATGGAGTATGGAATATGGAGGATGGAGTGAAGAGATAATAGAGAAAGATATTACTAAGGCGATGGTGTCACGTGAGCCGTCACGTGATATGTATATGGATCTGATAAGTATGGATGTATGATTTATTATCTATTGCTATGGGACAGGTAGAGAGAAGAGAACCGTGAAGGAAAAGCGTGGTTCTGTTCACTCGCTAATTATCGGCCAACACCCGCTCGACAATGCCGTCAAAAATGGACTCATGGTTCAAGATCTGGATACTTTCTGCCTCGGCCTTGAACACCTTGTCGGCCTTGGGGCCGCCAGGGCCGCCGATGTTGGGCATCGCCTGCTGCTGGTTCTGCTGGCTGATGAGCTCGTTGGCCTCCTTGTCGCCCATCAACAACGAGTACACTGGTCTCAAGCCGAACAAGTTGACGAAATACCACGAGATGGACGACACATAGCGCACGTTCAAGTCGGGGGTCTCAATGCCGCTCTGGAGCATGCCCTTGAAGCCGTCAGTTAACGGAAAAGGCAAGCGCATGATGATGAAGCCGGCGAAGAAGAAGTTGACCCACCCCATGATCAACGTCTGCGGAATGTAGTTCAACATGTTGCCCTTGGCCATGTTCATCATGGCCTCGTTGTTGGCGGGGTCGGTGAATTGACTGAGAGGGTCGTCTTCCTTTGGTTCCTTGGCATAGTACTCTTTGGAGTTCAACTTCTCGAGAAAGAACTGTTGTCTTTTCACAAACTCGCTGCGTGACAAGATACCGTTGTTGACTCTGAAGCTATTTGCACGCTTCAAGAATTGTCTGTGGTTAGTATCAGGAGAAAATTGGCATGGAACAGCGAAGGAGTCCAGATACTTACTTCTCTCTCAATTGCTTGAAAGGCTCAAGCTTGGGGCCGGGAGTGATCAAAAACGTGACATTGGACCGGATCAAGCCCACCAAGACCATGACGAACGAAATGGGAAGGAGGACCCAGAACTTTAACGCCGGGTCCAAGAGGAGGTCGGGAGTAGCCATGGCGTTGGAGTTGGAGTCGAGTTGGAAATTGAGATTTCCATAGTATGTCTGGTTGTATGCAGGTCATAGCCTAAGGTGATTTTCACTGTTTCCAGTCTACTTTCATTCCACTTTCTGCTGAATATCTACAACATGGGCTGGTTCGGCGGAGGAAACTCGACGTCCAAAGTGTCGACCGTGACGGAAGTGCAGCAGCCGCAATATCTCGAGGACTTGCCTCCCAAATTCGAGGACAAGGAGCCGGTCAAGACCAGAGAGCCCACCCTTGCGGACGCAGCGCAGCAGATCAAGATATCAGACTTCAGCATCGACCGGTTCGTGGGAATGCCATGTTTCCGTGAAGCGATGATCACGGGGTTCCAGGCCATGGGTGTTTTGGGAACGGTGACGTTCTTGATCCACAAGAACCCCAGCCGTTCCTTCAACTGGTCGGTGTGCGGATTCTTCCTTGGAAACGTGGTAGGATGGGAACAGTGCCGTTCGTTGAGGCGGAGACAGTTCCAGATGATGGAGAAGGCGCGCAAGGCCAAGGAGGAGCGCAACCACCGCAGCTGGGAGCTGAAGGGCGAGGAGAGTGACGAGCAGCTCCGCAAGTTCGAGGAGTTCAACTCGAGGAAATAGCGCAGGATGAACAGAGGAAGAGTTAAACCAGGAAATAGTTAAATTCGCAAATAGCATGTACATATGATTGAAGGAAGAGAGTGTAGACGTTGAGATGCATATTGAAGTGGTGGTATACTCTGGTTTATGGGGCATTGGCACAAGGCCATAGAATATGATAAGTGGTCTGTGGAGCAGAACAATTACGTTAGAGTTTGATTATATGGACCAAATAATGAGGGTAAATTTGTGAGGAGGCATAGGGAAGAAGTGGAATTGTCTCGGGTTAGAACGACACACGAACTCGCCAAATTGAAGGGCATTTTCCCTATCATATGAGACTGTGTAAATTCGTCTGCTGGTCTGAAGCTGTAGATTCATCTGATTATTTGACACTCCTGAAGTTTCAGGTTTTTGTTGAACTCCAGAGTAGTACTCCGAATTATGTCAAGGCTCGGTTTTCCCCGAATCTGATCCTTTCCTGCCCATTTTGCCTTGAGTGAAGCTGATCTTTCAATCTATAACAACAGTTCACTCTATCTACTACTTCCAGTATCCAACCTGGTATTATGACTTCTTCCACCATTAATTCTGCCCAATCTGCATGATCTGGTCTCATCGGCCCAACTCCGTCGATATTCTCCACGTGAAAATTCACCCAAATACCTTCACCTCAAATCCAGTGACATCACCAAGGAAGGTCTACTTCCGTAAACAGTCTTCGCATATCTCCTCTGCTACAACATATCTCCTCAAATATACCCATTCCTTCTTTTTCTTCCCTCGTTTCTTCCTCTTCCTTCCCATTCTCCATATTCTGGCTATTCCTCGTTCATTAAGATGAATATTATACACCACGTTAACTTCACCAAAACCCAGTGAAATTACCGTAAATTTTGCACACACCCTTGTTTGGTCCTCCTAAACTCAGTTGCACCATCATGTCGTTACTCCGGCTCTTGTATATCCTCCTCTTCAAGCCCATGAGCTACGGCTACTAGCGCATTCTGCCCCACATTTCAAACTTTTCACACTAGACCCTGGACAGGGAACGGCAAAACTAGTGAATCCCAACCGTTTTGAACGCCAAATTCACCACAAATACTCTTCTCTCCTATATAAACATGGTTATAGCTTCAATTTGCCGAAAAGAGCCCCTCCAAAACCTCTATTCTCCATTAACCTTCCGCCCTCTTCCCCCACTCGTCCTGCACTTCCTCGGCACTCCACCCCACTATACACAACCTGCAGCATATACATATTCATATATATTGGATTCCATCTGGGCTTAACTTCTACTAATTACATCACTCTTTTTCTTTTCCACCTCCCCCTTCTGACCTGTTTTTGCTGTTTGCAAGCATCAGCCACTCATAGCCATGGAAAACGTCAAGGCTTCCGTCAAGTTCGCCCCCAGCAGGTCCAATCTCGCCAGGCTTCCGTCTGGCCTCAGCAACTTGCTTCATGGCGCCAACATCCACGCCCAGGACGTCGTGGTAGAATTGGTGGCCAAAACCAAGAAGCTCTACATGGGCTGGGACGGTTTGCCAGCCTCCAGCAACCAGCACATCGACATCGACCCCGGGTTTGCCCAGGCGTTGGGCCTCAGTGACGCCGAGGCTGTTGCCATCAACCTCAAGCTTCAACCCTACGAATCCACACTGTTCACGTTGGACCCTGTCACCAGCTCCGACTGGGAGCTCGTGGAGCTCCACGCCGCCAACATCGAGGAGAAGTTGCTCACGCAGTCCCGCTGTGTCGCCGTGGGCCAGGTGTTGGTGGTATACCCCACCGCCACCACATCCGCCAAGTTGACCGTCACCGACATCGGCTCCAAGGACCATACTTATGCCAAGATCTCCCCCTACTGTGAGATCGCCATTGCCCCCAAGCTTCGCGAGAAAAAGGCACCCGCTGACGCTGGTGCTGGTTCCGCAAAGGCCTCCTCCAAGGCCGCCCGTTCCACTGAATCCTACGCCGGCGCCCCTGCCGTGTTGAAAAGAGGTATTCCCTTGCCCCACAAGCTCGTGCCCGATGCTGAGGATGCCGGCTATCTGGTTATTGTAAACTCTGCCGAGCTCTCTCTGGACTTCAACGTGGAGCATGTGGCAGTATCGGTCATCCCAGGCCCTTCAGAAAGGATAAAGCCCAACCCCGACAAGCCTAGCGACCCCAAGGTGGTGCAAATCAAAGAAAACAAGCGCATTGTGGCTACGTTGGTGCACAATCCCAACGTGCCCCAGGACTCTGTCTGTCTCTCGTCCAAATTGGCCATTGCCTTGAACATCGACTCGGAAATCGGCAGCATCATCGTTTTGAATCCAGCCATCAAGTGGGCTTCCAGGCGCCCCCTCACCTTCACCGTGCATCCGTACATCACCCAGACCAAGAAGAACACTCAACTCAACTTGAACTCTTCCGAGAAAAAGGAGCAGGCAACTTCGTTGGTCAACCTGATAACGTCACATCTCTTCGAAAAAAACCCAATCTCCGACTCGCCCATTACCAATTTCACCAAGATCCCCATCATTCCTGGAATCCTCTCCAATGGAGGACTCCTCAGATTCAAAAAGAACGATGTTATGAACACCTGGATTAAGCCATACGACCATACAAAGAAACTGACCAAAATTGAGATTGGTGAAGAATTATTACGCAATTCCTCATTTATTCAAGAAGTTTCTCAAGCAGACCCGGCACTCGAAGAAGCCATTGGCTTGGATAAGACGGTTGCTGAAATGTTGGAATCTTTCACGACATGCAAGAACACTGGCACTTTGGTTTACGGCTCTTCTGGTAGTGGAAAGACCTTGTTGTTGAAGTTGGTTGCAGATAAAATCTCAAAAGAATATGGATTTCATATCAAGTACGTTGCTTGTGAGGCCTTCATGAATGAAACATATTCTTCATTATCCAAGAATCATATGTTGAAATGGCTCCAAACTTGCGCTTGGCATAAACCCTCCCTCCTTATATTAGATAACTTGGACAAGCTTTTGAGTGCCGAGCAAGAACACGGCGACTCGTCCAAGTCAATTCAATCCACAGAGTACTTAATCTCGCAATTAGAGAAAATCCAAAGCCAGCAAAATAGCAATTTGTCGATTTTGATGTCTGCTACTAGTAAGGAAGCATTGAATAAGTTGTTGTTCCAATCTCATATAATTGAAAACTTCCACCACTTAAGTGCACCAAGCAAAACAGCCAGAGCAGAGCTCTTGGAAGAATATCTTGTGAATAAATTGGGATGCAAGGTTGATTTTGACATCATGGACATGTCTTCTGAATCGGAGGGCTACCTTCCCAATGACTTGAAGACATTGTGTGACAGATTATATCATGACGCATTGTTCGAATCGAATTCCGATGCTGGGGTGACTGTTTCCAAGAAAAACCTTGATAAGGCATTGGAAGGTTACACTCCATCCAATTTAAGGGGTGTCAAGCTTCAAAAATCTTCCATTAACTGGACCGATATCGGAGGTCTTAAGGAAGCCAAGGATATTATGTTGGAGACTTTGGAGTGGCCAACAAAGTATGCCCCTATTTTTGCCAGTTGTCCATTGAGATTGAGATCAGGTATTTTGCTCTATGGATATCCTGGTTGTGGTAAGACGTTGTTGGCCAGTGCAGTTGCCGGACAGTGTGGATTGAACTTTATTTCGATCAAGGGTCCTGAAATTTTGAATAAGTATATTGGTGCTTCAGAGCAATCGGTAAGAGAATTGTTTGAAAGAGCACAAGCTGCCAAGCCATGTATCTTGTTCTTTGATGAATTCGACTCCATTGCTCCTAAGAGAGGTCACGACTCTACTGGTGTCACCGATAGAGTTGTCAATCAAATGTTGACACAAATGGATGGTGCAGAAGGCTTGGATGGAGTGTACGTTTTGGCTGCTACAAGTAGACCTGACTTGATTGATTCTGCCTTGTTGAGACCCGGTAGATTGGACAAGAGTGTTATTTGTGACATGCCTAGCTATGACGATAGGCTTGATATTTTGCAAAGTATCACAGCCAAAATGGACTTGGCCGATGATGTTGATTTGAAAGTAATTGCCGAACAGACTGGTGGCTTTAGTGGTGCAGACATGCAAGGGTTGGGTTACAATGCCTACTTGAAGGCTGTGCATGTTAAGTTAACTCTTCAAGAAGAAATGGCTAGCAAAGCGCCCTCCAAGGAAGATAAGGAGGCAATTGAGTTCTTCCAGGTGAACAATGCAAAGTTGAAGAATGCATCCCTTAGACCAGCTGAGCGGGTCAAGATCATGCAACAGATCCAACAGATTATGGACAAAGAACAGTCGCAAGAGGTGAAGAAGACCAAGAATGAGGACTCTGTCAAGGTAAATGTGACGCACGACAACTTTTTGGAGTCGTTAAAGGAGACCAAGCCTTCGATCTCCGTTTCCGAAAAGAGGAAGCTCGAGGCAATCTACAGCCAGTTCGTGTCTTCAAGAGACGGCAACATGCCAGATGGAAGTGCCAGCAACGAAATTGGCGGAAGGACCACATTGATGTGAAAATATAATTCTAATGTGAAGAAACAATGTCAGCTAATCATTGGGACAAGGACTAGATTAATGTGATTCAACTAACATCAGCACCTAAAGCGAGGCAGATCTACTTAGTCAGACCATCATGCCCTGCATCAAATCAAAACTACATAAATGTGAAATTCACAGAAACTCATATACATCTAATATAAATAATATAAATAGTAATGCAGCACGTCTCAGACGGAGTCGCTGATTCTATTGTAGGCTGGCTCCTTCTCACCCTCGTCCTCGAGGTTGATTGGAAGGTAGCTGTGCGGGTCGCTCAAGCTGGGGAACAACCTGAAGTACGACCAAGTGGCGATGGTGATTCCAATGGCACTGCCGGTCAAAACATCCACGAAATGGTGTCTGTAGTCCTCGGTACGCGTCAATGCAATGATAATAGCCACCAATGTGGGCAAAACACACACAATAGTTCTCCAGGCCCCGACATACCTATGGGTAGAAACGATCTGGGCACTCAAGAAGAACGACAAGTACAACAAACCGCCGAAACTGATGGACGAGTGGCCTGAGGGCGTGGTCCGGAACCCGTCCAAGAGCTGGTGGATGTTTTCGGTGGTACAGACGTCCTTGGCAAACACCAACACGTCGTGGGGAGTGTCAGGCTTGGGAACACACCGACTGAGAAAGTCCGGTCTGTGTCTGCCAATGTAATTCTTGAGGATGTCAGTCAAGATGCTGGTGGAGAAGGTGGAAATGGCGAACCCAATGACCGCAATGTACGTGACGTACACCTTGTTCTTGGGCTTGGAGAGCACCAAGCCCACGGCCACTATGATAGCTAAGGGAATCCACACGGCATAGATCATGAGTTCAGCGCTGGTGACACGTTCTCTCTCGGCAAACGGATGCGAGATGGTGAGATCATTGACGTAGAACTGTCTCTGGAACGGTTCGAGGTAGTAGGCGATGTTGTAGGCGACAAAGAGGACTCCAACTAGGACCAAATCCGAGGCTCTCCAAAGAATAAGTTTGAACAAACGGGACGATTTGTCGTTGGCCACGCCAAACGTGGCCCTATCTTCCACGTGGTAGCGGTCAAGGCTGTCCACTAGGTGGTTGAGACGGTCTGCAATGGACATTATGGAGAGAGTAGGGGTAGTGATAACTTGTAGGGTTGTAGTGATATGTGTCACGTGTGGGTGCACGTGGCACATCAAATCTTCAATCGAAGCATCATAGACTCCATTCAATTATTGTCAAGTAACATCGTCATGTCTCATGGCTGTGATCGGTTCTAGCTTTGTTCATATTTTAATTCTAAATGGGGCTCTTCGTTCTCCAATTCTACTCATTCCTTCAACTTATGGTGTTGGTAGGAATATACCCTGGAGGGCACTTGTCACGTGACCTACCCTCCAGGTTAAATGATAACTGTACCTGTCCTTTTTACCAGCTATGAGCTTCGGAGTTTTAGTCAGCCCCTTTCTACGTTTCGCAAGTCTGCAAGTATCCAATTCTGCACTACCGTGTAAGGTGTAAGAGGCAGAGAAAACTTGTAGGGCTTGCAGTAGAGTTGTGTCACGTGATGTGTTGGATTCTCCACCAACAGTCCTCCACCTACAGTCCTCCACCAACAGCCAGCATCTAGTTCTGCAACTCTCCAGGATCTCTTCCCTCTTTGAGACCGTGCATCTTGTCAAAAGTGGCGGTCCCGGAGTGTCAGATTTCTAGTTCATCTCCTCTCCAAGTAGAGCTCTCCACACTAACATCGCCCCATATGTTCATATGTTCACTCCAGTAACTTTCCAACAACTCTCCAATGACTCCCCAATACCTCTCCAAGCCTCCCTTAAATTTCTCCTTTCCTTGCTTTCAATTCTCCAATCTTTCTCTTATCTGCCCTGAATTGTAAATATTCTGACATTTTGCAAAACCGAATCACCGACAAAAACTCCCGTTTCCAGCTTGCCAACGAGCAATTTCATCTTGGAAGATCCGCGTCTATAGACATCCAGTGGCCCCAATTGGCAAGAAAACAAACCATAGCACACCTCACAGTCATCTCCTCCCTTCCCTCCATCTCTTTACAAGCTTCAATCACCCCTACTTCACTCTATTTCCCGGTATTCTCCCATACCCTAGTCTCACCTCCAGTATTCTTTGTGTCAGCCAACACTTGTCATTTTGCGCCCACACAACGGCCGGACTACCCCAGAATTCGAACCTCCCCTTCCAAAACACCAATTAACACCAATTCCATCGTTACCCACCGCCTCCAACAACTTCTGCATCCCCTCTAACTGGCCCGTTTCTTCCCTTCTTGCCCAATTTCGCCACCTTCTCCTCCATTCTTTCCTGCCCTCATCCCATACAAATTTTTCCCTTATCTCACTTATCTACTTATCTAGTGAGCACTCCACCTTCTCCAGTATCCTCGTCCACCGTCGTCCCTGGGGAGTCTAGTGCCGCCATAGTGTCCGTGTCGCGTCCTCTGCCCTGTCTGTGACGCCGTGTGCTGCCTGTGCCGCCGTTGCCGCCGTTGCAGCCCGTTCTACCAGCCGTTTGCTGGCCCCTGTTGTTTGACACCATCCTGAGTGACCCCGTCCAATTGGCCCGTTCTGCCGCCGTGGCCCCATCCAGCCTGCCAGGTGTCTTCTCCCAGCGCCTGCCTTTGCCCTAGTCCCGTTTTTCCGGCTATTCAACCAGCCCCCGCCGTCCCGTCGGTTCCATGAAGACTGCCATGGGCTCCCCCGCCCCCGTGGGGCCCCTTGTCCGCCACGGCGCCCCGTCCCGACAAGAAGAGCCCTCCAGAAGGGTCTCTGCTGATTCTACCCACGAAAAGGCCCTCCACGAGCTCGGCTCCGTGGACCTAGGCGCCGACGCCGGCGCCGACCCCGGGTCCTTGCTCCGCGTGTCCAAGCGCACCTCGTCATCGTCCAACGATCTCCTCTACGAACGGGACCGTTTCCGGGCTCGTCTCCACAGTCTCAACTCACCCCATGAGAAGAAACCTACTTCCGGGGGTGAATCTGGCGCCTGCGACGTGTGCGACGAAATCGGCTTGAAAACTACCAAGCTCAACGTCAGGACACCTCAAGGAGCCGAAGCTCCAGCTGCCGCAAGTTCTGCTGCCAGTTCCACGATTTCCCTTGGAAAATTCGCCCATTCTCCCTTAGAAGAAACAAGCCTGTTCTTTCTCAAATTGCAGGACGCATACTTCATGGGCCCAAAGACTCCCGATACCGTCGACATCCGCATTAAGGCCATGACTTTGAAGCAGTTGGAGGTCGTGTTCGATTGGTACTTCAACCAGCCGTTGCCCCCAACCAATACGATGTTTCCGTGGCTCCACGGGTTGAACAAGGACAACTTTGCTCAGAAACAATTCTTCGTCTACCAACGCCAACAACTCCTCATGACCCAACCGTGCGGCGCCGAGTTGTATTTTAACATCGACAAGCCCGACAACATTCGATTCTTGATGTGCATCAACGCCCAGGAGTACAACAGCGAGCCTCAGAACTCCATCGTTTTCAACAACAATTTGAATGGTGAGGCTGCGCTCTTCACTGACACCAAACAGAAGCAACCACCTGTACTCAAGAACACCTTGACCTTGGACGATATTCTCCGTAAAATCGATGTGTCCAAGTTTGAAATTTCCAGCATAGTATCGGACATTTACTCCAAGGCTTTTGGAACGAGGATTCCCTTGGACTTATTAGAATCCTTGAAAGAAGACTGTATTAGGGTCAATCATTTGCCCATATTCTTGGACTTAGACCCCGACAGAGGAATCTCCTTGCGAAACTTTCATATTCAAGTTGCAAAGTTGGCTACATGCGCAGACTTCTTAATATACGGCCCGAAATCGCCGAAGCTAGAAAGCTGTGCCAGAGTGTTGTGGCTCGCTCAACGCTATGAAATATCACAGACTAGTTGCACAACGCATTACAACGTTTTTGTCACAACAGACAGTCTAGAAGTATTAGACAACAGTACCACAGAACAACCTACGATTTTGTCTAGAACCGAATCTCAAATAGTTCTCGACAAGCATCAGTCCAACGAAGTGATTTTGGCAAAGAAACCAAACCTGAAGTCCAATCTTCTTTGGGCAAATGACTACCAGATTAATGAAAAAATAGAAACCACAAGAATGTCTTCAGCAACTACTGTTACCAAGAATGTGTGGGTAGGAAATTACTGGGATTTCCAAATCATGATGACTTACCTAGCGCAGAATAATACATCGTACTTGAAGCATTATGGGGAACAACTGATTTCATTCAACTCCCTTAATTTGAGGAACTTATATTGTGAACCAAGAAATTCCATTGTGACCCACCTTTTAGAACCCAAATCTAAAGACGGTTCACTTTTAGACTATTTATCATTGCCCAAAGCCAATTGGCGACTTTTCATATTTTGTCGCAATGGCAGCTCCTTCCCAGACTTGACAACCTTGGCTAATCTCTTATTCAAGTTCAGCATTTCTTCGCATCGTCTTGAGGAAAATGATGACGAAGAACCCGATTTCACTACATTAGAGTTCCCTCCTTCGGGTTCCATTGGCATGGGTGATTGCAAAAAAGAGAACTTGATGTCTATTGTGAACACATGTAAATTAATTTATCTCTTCTCATCTTCCACCATGGACACGCCAGATGTGTTGAGTACCTTAATTTATTGCTCAGATGGTTATACTGAGCTGTCTTTGTTGGTATTGTGTTACGTGATGTATTCACAGGATGTGTCACTTGAAGACGCAATGATCTCGCTTCATTTGAAGTATGGAAGGCCCTTCTACATTTTCAACAACGACGTTATCATTTTGAAAAAGTTAGCAATTTTACTTCGGAGATTCAGCCCTGCCAATCCTAATAACAAACAAAAAATAGACTGGCAAAACTTGGAGACTTTAACAAGTCTAGAAATCAATGAAATTCTCTTGGCTACTCCCAATCTTAACAGGAATGCTGTTCGATTAGGATACATTGCCAATGATGAGGACTCCTCGTCTTCCGACGATTCAGATTCAGACTCGGAATTCGCCACAATCGATTGGGTAAAAGAAGTCGAAGGCTCCATTCCGTCAAGGATTTTGCCCTACCTTTATCTTGGCTCTTTAAAACATGCCAATTGTTTGCCATTGTTAAACAAGTTGGGTATAGAAAAAATTCTTTCGGTGGGAGAAGGATTAGATTGGCTTCATGGACATAAATTCAGGGCCAACTATGATATCGAGATCGAGGAAATTGACAATGGCAATATTGAGTTGTACCACATCAGGCCCAAAAAAAGTTTGGCGTATAATCATCCTCACAAATGTGCAGTCAAATCGGTAATGAAAGTGAACAATTTGCAAGACGATGGAATTGATGAGCTTATTCAGTCTCTCCCCAAGATGTTGCAGTTCATTGACGAAGAATACGAGCGGTCCAATGGCGAGACGAAGATACTCGTCCATTGCCGAGTGGGAGTCAGTCGGTCTGCCACCGTTGTCATTGCAGAGATCATGAGGAGACTCAATATTTCACTTCCCGAGGCGTATCTCTATGTGCGTGTGAGAAGGTTGAATATAATTATCCAGCCCAATCTACGGTTCATGTACGAGTTGTTCAAGTGGGACGAACTTCAGAAGGCCAAGGAGAAGAGTAAAAGTCCCTTGCGTGAAATAGACTGGTTCATCATGAGTCGAGAGATCATGAAGTTGAACATGCCCTACTTGAATAATTAACTCGTGGATTGAGCAGAAATCATGAAGTTAAAAGAACCTAGTCATTCTTTGTGTCATGCAACGGCTCACCTTGAGTTGAATATTTGACTTGAATGAGTAGACTCGTGGACTCAAGAATTACGCCGTTATGTTAATCGACTGGTTCACAATATGATACTTCAATAATCGAGCCTGCGTTTCAACTGCCCAGAAATTGTGAAGATAAACTTAATTTTTAATTTCTACTCGACTTTTCATGACCGACTCCTCATAAGAACATACCGAATCCCAACAGCAATCAAAGAGCGGGCCCGGAAACGACATCCCGCTGGGACTACTATGTAATTTAGAGTGTATTATTATCTACAGCAAGATCTAATGTAGCTATAGCCCATAATATGGGTACCAAAAAGCCCAAGTAATTTCACGACCACAGGCCCGATCCAGCCCAAAATTGCACCAATCGACAGCCCAGGGCCAACTCTTCCCTCCCCAGCTCCTATTCCGTCCACCCCATCTTCCTCCTTTCCCATACCCTCCTATCTTCCTCTCTCACTCTCTTTCCTGTACCTTGCTCGCAAATTTTTCCCAACACTACTTTGACCTCCAAAAAATCCGATTCTTTATCAACTTTCTCTCCACAATCCCCATCAATCCGCTGATTGAGCCCATTCATCGCCAATCAAACACACGACCGCCTCCCCTGCTACCGTCATCCACCCTCTCCAGGTCTTCGATTCACTTCACGGCCCCTGCCACCATGTCGAATTCCCTCTTTCATGATCCCTCCATCATCCTGGTGAGCGCCCTGTCTGGGCCTCCTGAGGTGGCCCAGCCGGCGCCCTCGTCGCAATTGGACCCTGCCAATGCCCTTTCCAAGCTCTTGGACCTGGCAATGGCCAATGCTGCCAAAGAATCATCTCCTGAGTTCGAACTGCGTCCTGCTTCGGCGTCGCCGTCCGTTGTGCCCCTGGCCACACCCAAGGACCCGGCGCGTGTCTACTCCATCGAGTTCTTAATGGCCTTGAGACAGTCGCCGTTGGTGGAAAACATGCGTGACCTGAACCGCTTGCCAGAACGCAGCTTCTGGCGCCACAAGGCCCGGTCCAGTGGCGCCAGCGACTCGGGCAGCTCCCGTGGCGAAGGCAAGTCCCACAAGCGCGAAAGAAACTCGGGCTACAGCAAGCGCATCAATAACGAGTCGTGGGAACGCAAACCCGCCGGCCACAGTTCCAGAAACAACGACCTCGACTCGATGTCCAAGGACAAGATCTCCCAGCTCTTGGGCGAAAACGCGGACGAGCTCGAGCCCGAGTGGGACTCCGCCGATGTGGGCGCCGCCGACCCATTGAAAATGAACATGAACATGGGCTCTACCGTCGAGGACTTCGAGAAATGGAAGTCGCTCATGCGCCAGGAAGAGCGCAAGCGCAATGGCGAGACCATTAGTGAAGATACCACCGACGACGCCGCCGACGGCGGCGCTGGTAACGAGGTCGACAGCTTCTTTTCCTTCATCAAACCCAAGACGGATACGACGTCCGAGTCCAGTGGTCAAGGCTCCACCCCCAAGTTGGCCCAATCAGAAACCTCCAATAAGAGCTCTCGTTTTTCATCATTCTTCAACGGCCCACCTAAGGAAGTTGTTACTCCTCCAGCTCCTGCCCCAAAGTCCAAGTCTGTGCCTCTCGAGCCTAGCGGCCTCCAACCCCCACCCGGCTTCTCCCGCTTCTTCGGCTCCATTCCTGAAAATAGTCCTCAGGGCCCTCCCCAGGTCCCTCCTCAAGGGCCTCCCCAGGGTCCTCCTCATGCCTCTCATGCTCCTCCCGCTCCCCAAGAACACATCCAGTCGTCCCCCGCCTCTATCATCCCTACTGGGCCTCGTTCAGGCTCTAGCTTTTCGTCCCAGGACTCCTCGTCGCTGTATGCATCGGTGCCCCAGCATTTGGGCAGCACCAACGATTCCTTCTTCATGTCCTTGATGAGCAAAAAGGAGCAACCTTCAGAATCTAAACAGGGTAATTTGTCTGAATTCTTGAACAAGAACGCCAGCAAGGCTTCACTGGATGGCCCTCCTGCTCCCAAATCGCATACCCAAAGCCCCCGTGAGCAAAACGCACAGAATACAAAGTCCAAGATTGCCCCTCCTCCACAATTGCCACCCCAAGGTCTTCCCCGAAGAACCAGCTCCGGTCCTGGCCAACTCCCTGGCCAACTTCCTGCCCAAATTCCAAACCACCCTAATCAAGTTCTAAACCAGGGATCTAATCAAGGTCCAGGCCAAGGACCTAATCAAGTTCCTGGCCAAGGACCTAAACCCAGCCCTAACCAGGTACCTCAGCAAGGCCCCAATCCCGGAAACCCTCAACAGATGCCTCCATGGATGAAGCAATTCCAAAACAACATGCCTCCTCCTCCACACTTTCAATATCCCCCTAATATGCAGGGACACTCGGGAATGCCTGTGGCACCAGGAAAACCAGGAACCCCGGGGGCTCCTGGTCCAAATGAAGCGCTTAATGCCCCCAATGGACCCAATGGACCTAATGGACCTAATGGACCCAACGGTCCTACTGGTCCGAATGGGCTTGGAAATATGCCTCCTCCAGGAATGTTCCCAAATGGATTTATGCCACCACCCCCAGGTCATATTCCTCCTCAGTTTGCTAGCGGAAACCGTAATCCGCAATTTGCACCACCACAATTCATGGGCTTTCCTCCTGGTATGCCTCCACACATACAACAGCAGTTGAAAGCCAGACAAGGTCAGCCCCAAGGCCAACTTCAGAACCAATCCCAGGGCCAACCCCAAGGTCCTCCCCAGGGACATCCAGATCAGCCAGGATTACAGCAACCCCAATTCCAACAACTTCCTCCCCATCTTCAACAATTTCAACAACAATTCCAACAACAACAGTTGCAGCAATTTCAACAGCAGCAACAACAGCAACAGCAACAACAACAGCAACAACAACAGCAACAACAACAGCAGCAGCAACAACAACAACATCAGAAATAGCGATTCGACTACAGCACTCGTTAGTATATTTCTACAGTAATGAACCATGGCATTTCATCCGTGTAAATCTCTTAGTAAGTAATCACCAGGCTAAACTTTTTGTAGCACCAGCGTTTCTATTTGGGCATTATATAATCTTGGAGATTTGCAAGCACAAGTTTAATAATTGAATGTGCTCATCGGTACCGTTATTCAATCTCTTGTCGATTTCAAAGAGAATAAGGGCGATCTTGTTTTTCGTTATCGAGTCAATGGTGTCGTTCATTATCAACTTGAGGTGTAATTGGTCGGCAAATTGCTGGGCACTCCATCCCATGTAAATTATTTCGTTGACCTGGTCAATGATTTGCTTTTGGTTTTTGGATTGGATGGCACCGACCACGTCGTCGATCAATTGGTCGCTGATAACACCAGCAATCTCTTGGATTGATTTAATGGTGATGGGAGTGCTTTCAGTTGCAGTGGCGTCACCATTCTCTCCCGAATTCAACGAGTTGTTCAATTTGGTGGCAGATTGCAAGAAGGTGATGGCCTTTCTCAAGTCACCTCCCGAGATCTTCAAAACCTCTTCCAAGACGGGTTCTTGGGACGAGAGGTTGATTTGCTCCTGTTCGGCCACATACTTGAGTCTATTTAATGCATTTTCGTTGTTCAACAAGCGGAATCTGAACTTAGAGGTTCTGGAGGCCAACGGATCTATGATCCGCGTGATGTAGTTACAGATGAGACAGAATCTGGTGACGTTGGAGTAATTCTCCATGGTTCTTCTCAATGCCGACTGTGCGTCATTGGTCATGGAATCGGCCTCATCCAAAATGATGATCTTGTAGGGGGGACATGGGTAGTTGGCCAAGTCCTCTTTAGTGGGATTAGACACCGACAACCTGGCGAAGTTCTTGATCTTTTGTCTGACTATGGAAATACCTCTCTCATCGGAGGCATTGAGCTCGAGCACACGCGATTTGTACAAATTGGGACCATACAATTGTTTGGCCAATGCTAAGATGGTGGAAGTCTTACCCGTTCCTGGAGGCCCGTAGAAAAGCATGTGTGGTAAGTTGGCGGACTCGATGGTCTTTTTCAAGACCTTAACTGCATGGTCCTGGGACGCCACGTCGTCCAAGTTTTTGGGCCGGTATTTCTCGACCCATGGCGTGTGTTCCAACTTTTCCTGTTCATACTGTTCGAGTTTGGGGTTCTTCCCGAGAAGAGACGTCATAATGGAGAGGAATAAGTGTAGGAAGAGTTGATTTTGGGATTATGGTAAAGACGCGTTTGTGGTCGTGCTCCACTCAATATATCCAGAATCCCAAGGACAGCAAGAGAGGAATAGAGAGACAAGCGTAGTAGAATGGACACAATGTGAAATTTGCGGGAAGGAGGTGAAAGATATCGGTTATTCGAGTATTTTGGAATTTTTAAAACTTCGAATTTGTGAATATTGAGCCAAGGACAATTACCTTAATTTGAGTTAAGGTGAACTTCAGCGACCTATTGTATAAAATAAGCTGAATGAATTACTCTAAACTAGAATTATAGTGGTGAAATTTCAGTTTGAATTATTCTACTTTAGCTTCTCCGTTTTCGAATTGTTTTAGCGATATGCTATCACAGATGAATTAATTCTTGTCTAGAATTGCACATGTGTATATCTGCAAGGTACAATTTATTATTTTAAACTGGATTGATATTTCGGAATATTCACAAGTAATATTTGCCATATACTGGAAGAGCATCATACTGCAGCTACTTTGGGCCATCAGAGAATTAAGACCCATCAACTTGAAATTGTTAACGAAGAAAAAATGGTTGAAACATTTACATTTATTGAATCAAAGAACCACTGTAATGAATAAATTTCACTACGGTTTCAATTTTCAAATACTGGATACTTCTTTGTCTTCTTTAGTTAAACTTCAAATAGGAAATAGGAGTTCCAGTAGTAAACTGAATCATTCATTATTCATCACTATTGTCCGTTGAATATGCTTTCCAAACGGTTACTTACCATCTCGTCACACCAAATTCATTTACACTCAACTGCACAACATCCTACGATGGTCTATAAATATTAATATTAATCGGGTTATAATAGCACAAGAATTCATTGGACACCAATAACAGAGAGCTCCAAGGTCCACACTCTTCTAATGTGCACCTTGACCTTCATGGTCTTATCTTCTGTCTTGAATAATGTAGGGTCGAGCGCGACCTCGACGGTTTGGTTGGACCACCAGCACTTTCTGGCTGGTTTTCTCCAGAAAAGGAGCAATTTAGTGTGGTTCTGGTCGGGCTTTCTGGACTTGGAAAGCGATCTGGAGGCTGCGCGCGAGGCACTATTGGCCAACGACGCCAACTTCGACCGGGAGCGGGAACGAGACAGCTGTGAGGTATTCGACAAGACCGGGTCCAAGGCAGGGGACTCGGGAGGGGTGTTGTGGCCGTTGTTGAGGCGGACCAACAGCAATGACAGAATGACGCATTTGGAGGGCTCCAAGGAGCGGCTGCCCCAGATACCCTTGGAATTGAAGCCGGAAGAGCACAACATGTCGAAGAGATGCTGCTCGGCGGCGCCGACCTTCTGCAGCGACACGGGCAAGTCGGGGTCATAGCCCAATCCGCTGAAGATCAACTTGTTGGCCACCAAAGTGTCGGCCACAGCAAGCTTGAGGTGCTTAAACTGTTCGGCGTCCAAGCCAGCCACGGGAGGGATCACGTAGTAGTCCAAGTCCTCGCGCAACACTATTATAGCGGGCTTGTTCTGCAACACGTTCTCTTGCAGGTGTTGGTGTCTAGCACTGGCTGACGACACTTGAGGCGACAACACAGGCATGTCCAAAAGGTCCCTCTGGGCCTCAGAGAATACCGTCATGATGTACTTGAAGCACGTGGGCTCGAAGTTGACGAATACCACGTCGTCTTCGGTCAAGTTGGTGATCACTTGGCCCTCCATGTCGAGGAACACACCGTTGGGAAAAAGGCACAACAAGATGCTTTCAGGCAAGCTCATCAACTCATCTCGAGTCACGGTGAAGTCGACGCCACGAATGTGCAAATGGATCTTGGAATTGTAGTCGACATGTCCTTTGGAATCTTCATAGTGAGCTGGGAGTTGGTAGTTGTCTTCTGACACTTGGGTGATTAAATTGTCAGCCATTTTGGAAACAAAAGGAAGTGGATGCCCGCACCCTGAAACTGTATATGTAGAAGGAAAGGAGTGGCCAGAAACGGAGGAGTAGTGGAAGAAGTGGTGGAGTTTGCAAAGAAGGGTGTGAATTTTATTTGCTGGCTGGGAGGGGCGGCTAAACACGTGACATTAGTCACATGAGTCATATTAGGGTTGTCACATGATGTGTATAACGTGATCTTAGTCACATGATCTATACCGACTTTTCACCTCTTCTACTTCCCTCCTACGCCATCCCCCTCCATGCCCTGTGACAAGCCTAGCTGTGCCTGTGAGCAGCCGGAATCACCTGCAGCTGCTTTTTCCGACGTCTCTGACGATGTCTGGGCCGAAGACGGCCCCTTACAGAACCCACATGCAGATATCCAAAGATCCCATCATAAGCAGGGTTACTTGGACGGGCTCACCAAAGCGAACGAGTCGAATCTTCAGCATGGTTTCGACGTAGTATTTCCACAGGGTTCCCGCTTGGGCGTTTTGGTAGGCCAGATCCTTGCCAAAGCCAAGGTCTCTGGGGATGAGGCCTTGTTCAACCAGGCGAAGCAGGAGCTCAATATCACCAAGGTCTTGAGCAAGGAGCACTTTGATTCGGACTTGGAGGTGTTGGAGCACCATGAGCTACTTGAAAAGTGGATTTCACGAGTGAATTAGTCATTGAGGTATATTAATCAGGCAAAGAATTGCAAGAATTATATTGCAAAAGCAAGGTTATTACAAGAACAGTCCATAATATACTGTACTTAAAGAAGAAATTGCAAGAATTGCCATTCATTGCAAGAACATCACCAGATTTTCGCAAGAAAGTGCCAGATCATCACCAGAATATTTCTAGATCTATTCCAAATTGACGGCCCGTACTTTATTGTGAATATCGAGCTTCATTAAAGATAATACACTCGGGATCATTGAAAGTGTGAGCATTAGGACACTGATTTCCTTTAATGGTGAGCTCATTAACTTCAAACTAAATAATGAGACAAGGTATAGTTTTGGTCTTGTGACTAGATTATTAGGCTTTCATTATTGGACATTTACTGTGTTTGCTTCTAATAATTCAATTGCATCTACATACAAGCATTCATCAATCTTTGTGCTTGTGACTATTCTTATTATTGCTATTATTAAATCCCTACCAAGTACATGCCACACTATCTGCTCGTTGGCATATTGTTCTCAATCTCCCCGTGGAGATTGACCTGAAGCCCGTTGATCTTCTCCTCGAATTTCAACCGACCCTTGGTCCATTCGATCCACAACTCGCTCACAAGGTACTGAGTCTCTTGAAACATTAAGAACTCCTCGAAACAACAGTTTTTGATTAACCAATCCTGGTTCAACTGTTGGAATCTCTCCTGCTTGTCGTTAACTATCGTCTGGCGCAATTTGGCCAAGTCAGCACCTTTGACATCAGCCCCTTCATTATTTAATTTATTGTATCTGGCTTCATTTTCCGTGATTCTAGCTTCAAGCTGATCAATATTGTTGACAGACAACCGCTTGGTTCTTTCGAACAACTCTTGTAACGAATATAAATAATCAAGATAATTCTTGAACTTCTCCAAAATGCCAGTATTCACCGTAAAACTTTCATCTATAAGCACTTGGCTAGATTTACTGTAGTAATCACTGATCAAGCCTAGGGATTCGTTGATCGAGCCCATATCGTCCTTATTGATCTGGCCCAAGATGCTTTCAGGCGCAACCGGGTAAAGATTCACATTTCCTGCCTTGAAGTTATTTATCATCTCGACAAACTTACCGTTGTCGTAGCTGATTTGCTGCTGTCTCTTCTCGTATCTTTCTACCAACAACACGGTCTTTGTCCATATCTCGATGAGCTTGCCAATTGTATTCTCTGCTGCAGCCCAATTCTCTAAGAACTCCTTGCCGATAGTGGGCCAGATGGAATTGATAAATTGAGTCTGGATCTTTTGGCCCTTGAATTCTATGGAGTAGTCTATTTTGGCCTGCTTTTTCCAGGTGGTCATATCGGTAGGTACGGTCAAGAAGGTAATGACCACCGGTTCCTGCTTCAAAACAGGATGCTTGATTAATTGGTTGAGAAACCTATGCAATCCACGCCGACGTCTCTGTAAGAATTGTGAATCTGGAGAAGATCCTACTATATGTATTAGTATGCTGTTGAGGAGAACCGCGTCATCCATACGTACCAGAAAACTTCTTAGGGGGCAATCCGGGGATCACTCTGAATGGATACTTTTGGAGAAGGAATTCTAGGAGCCTGTAGTAAATGTTAGTAAGAATCATACAAAAATGCACAATTGGCATCCACAACGTACCATACGAAATCAGAGTATCTTCTGATAACCTTCTTGGTTCCTGCGGGACAGTTCATGCCCAATTTGAAGTCGTGGGTAATGAAGTAGTTGATATGCTTGAACAAGAGGCCCTCTTTCTCGGGGACCTCTTTGATTTTGATCTGGTCAGGGATGTTTACCAATACCTTGAGCCTGTCGCGAATACCCTCGACATGCTTGACGAAGGTGCTGTGGTAGAGCGGCTCGGCGTCCTGGTCGGCGGTAGTGTTGAGATCGAGGTTGTTTGCGCTGGAAATGGCACCAGATGCGTCGCCGGCCAAGGATCTGGAGACAGGGGCGTCATTGTTTCTGGATGCCCATTCGTCGCCCTCGTTCTCGTTGATGGAAGTGTTGGCCAATTGGGCACCCAATGGGTCAACAAAGTCGGCTTCGGTGCTGCCAGAAGCGTCAAGCAAATCCTTGCTGACGATGGCCGCCACCAAGTCCTGAGGCAACTCCGGCAAGTTTCCCAAGCGAAACTGGAGCGATACGAAGTCACCCGTTCCCGGGGCATCGATCTCCAACGATATCAACCCGAGGATCTGGATCAATTCTCTTGGTGTATTTGGCTTCAAGAGATTGTGGTCGTAGATGATGTCCAAGATGTTGGACTTCTGGACTGTCTTCAAGTAGCCCAAGTCGATGGCTTTGGCGAACACGAGCTGCTCCACATCGTCCAACGTGGCGAGGCGGGATCCCAATGCTGATTGGACTTGTTGAAACGATTCAGGGACTTTGCTGATGGTGGTTGTAGAGGCGGCGGGAGGCTGGTCGTCTACTTGACCAAGTAGTTGAGACGAGGTCAAGAAGGTGGAGGAGGCGCCATAGGCAGCAGGCTGGGGGTCTTCGGAATTGGCCCATCCATTCTCCCAAGGATCGCCAGACCCATAGTTCGAAGTGTTCATTGAAGAAGAAGAGAGAAGGGAAGTGAGGAAGAAGAAGTAGAAGGAAGATGTGGAGTTTGAAAACGCGATCTAGATAGTGTATTTGTTGGTGCGAAAAGCGGACACTATAGGGAATGCACATTCACAAGAAGATGTAGTGTATTCAAATAGTGTGTTGAAGAGCTGTAAGAAGGAGTTAATTACAATTAGCTGATTATGTTACGATATCGGAATTACTGATACTTATTGGAGGAGGATATGCTTTTAATTGTTATGCTAGTTAATTATTGCCTGTGAATTCATGTAGAATTTCAATAATAGCTGAGGATAGTAATTGTGAGACAATTGGAAACTTCCTAAACTCCATACTGCATTTTATGATTTAAATAAGCTACATATAGTGTTCAAACAATTCTACACAATAGCTGTCTCTACTATTCATTCAAATTCAATACTTCTACTATCTAGAGTGTTCCTTGAATTCAAATAATCTGAACACTCTAATATTATTGAGTCTACATTGATTACTTATATATACTCTCGTGAATATTGATTTACTATACAATTAATAGGTTTTGCTGGCAATACATTATCATCATTAACTACTTTCACTTCTTATCAAGTCTTCCAATATTATTATAATTGGTCATTTCGTACGATTCTACCCATAAGAACCGGTTCTAATATTATGCCTTAATACTCTATATCTTTTCGTACCTTTTATTCAGCCTTTGCTGTATACTTTTCAAGCAACTTCTTTGCTTCCTCATTTAAATCCTCCTGATCGCTTTCACTCAATTCTCGTAATATGTTTATACATGTGTCCTTGACCGGAGGACGATACATAATCAAGAATTGAAGTGACAAGAAACCAATCTTGGACCTCACAGGGTCCATACACAAGGATTTAATCCGGCCAACCAAGTCTTCGTTGAGATAAGGCAAATCACTCAACAATCTGATAAATATCTTTCTGTCATTGGGCTCCAAGAACGGAATCATTGAATCCAACACTTTGCCTGCCCATTTGTTGTAAATGGGCGTTTGTACTTTTAATGTCTTTACAGGCTCTTCCTCGATGGAGTCGTCTTCGCTGGGCTCCTTCTTCACAGCACTAGCCATTTCAGCCTTACGAAGCTCGACTTCTTCGTTGAAGACCTTCTCGCTGTACCATTCTTCATTCAACCACTCGATTATCATATCTATTCTTGAATGAATATTGTCGAGGAAATGATCGAATATGGCCGTTCTAATCATGTCTCCGATCTCGTCGTTTGTTCTGGCATCGGGAGATTTTTCTTCGGGTTCCTTATCTTCATCTTCTTGGAAAACAGAAGACCTCATACCTCTAGTGGCCAATCTCGTAAGAAGCACCAACCAGCTGTCCTTTTTCCACGAATTAATGGCGATCTTCGTGAGCTCCTTGCTCACGTCAGTTCCGCTGCTGTCTTCCACCTTGTCATCCTCCGGACTTATGCCATTGGGATTGTTGGCCAACTTGAAGAAGTTCTTGATGATATATCCAACGTGCTCCTTCTTCTCCTGGAAAGAAAGGTCTTTAGGAGGAGGCAACGTATACACGGCATCAGGATTGTAGTTTTCTCCTGCATCGTCGTCGTCGTCTTCTCCATCTTCCTCCTTTTTCACCATTCCAGGTGCCATTTGAGATGCCTGAGAACCATCCTCCATCTTAACGACAGTGGTATTACTTTCCGTTGGCCCTCCAGTTGCTACAATAACGCTGGTGTATCTTTCACTGATGATCTCCAAAGCTTTGGTAATCTTACTCACGTTGGCCCTTTTCAAGGCAGTAACCACCATCTGTGACAATATGTTCTGGGGCACGGTGGTCAAGTCGAAGTTATTAAGCTCGTTAGAAATGTCATTCAAACAGTAGAGATGCTTGTAGTCCAAGGTTTTTATTTTCTTGGAAGGGTTGACGAATCCGTCGAATTTTCTCTTTCGTATGTTGGGCTCATTTATCACGAAAATGTTCTTCTTTCTGATTTCGCTTCCTCTCTCCAGCAACATGTTCATCTTCTTGTTGAGGGAGTTTTGGAAATTGGTGGGTACCAAGTTGTTTCTTAATATGTGGAAAAGGAACACACGGATGACTCTATCAACGTACTTTTTGGCCAACTTGAACTGCTCAATGGTCTGGTAGTTGGACTGGAACTTTGAGTTCGACTCGAAGCCCTCGATGGCAGTGAGGACCTTGATGACATATTGCGGCTTTCTCTTCATGATGATAATGAAATGGTTGAGCGTGGCCGTTATCAACTGCGGCACCATGATGTTGTTTTCAAAGGGCTTGAGCAACATCTCCAAGAGATTTACCGATTCGTACTCCATGTTGCTGTATTTGATGAGGGAATGGTTGGGACTGACGTGGTTCAACGAGAAGGTATTGGGAGGAGGGGAGCCAGGACCGTTGGAGGAGCCGTTGATGACAGTGGATTTGGACTGGTAGTCGATCACAAGCATCAAGAACTTGACCAATTCAAGCTTGGAGTCGATGTTTCTGAAATAGTCGAACTCTTCGTTGTCTGAGGGCTCCAATGGAAAGGTGGTCTGAAACTTGTTGACCAAAGAGTTCTTCAATTCGGTCAATTTGCTCCACACGGGATTGCATCCGTCATTTTCCGCCACGTAGCGGAACACCAAGCGGTAGATGATGCTGGCAATGGAGATGACCTGCTTGAAGACCTTCAAGTCAGGGAGATTGGAAAGGAAAATGAGTGCATCCAACGAATCCATGGCTAATTCGACCTTGTCGCTGTGGTTCTGGATCTTGTTGTGCACGAACGAGACCTCAAGAAAGTCCACACACCATCTCTGGATCTTGGGTTCGGGGTTGGTGACAAAGTTCAAGATCTGTCTCAACACCTGTGGATAGGTCGAAGCGTCGGTGAAGGCGAGATTTTTGGCCTGGTCAAGCTGTTCGACGATCTGGTCCGGACTGAACGACATTGCGACGTGAGAAAGGGAAAGAGTGCTCGAGTCCTGGCCTGGATGGAGTTGGATTGGTGGTATTGATGTTTGTTAAGAGTTACGATGTTTTTCTGGCGGGTTACCCGGCGCGAAAGCTGGGACAGAGGCAACGGGGACCGGAATGGGGTCCTGGGTGCTGGAAACAGGCAGAAAACAGATCCTGGGTGATTATACGGGTGTGAATGGCGTCTAGAGAAATTTTGGGCCCAAAATACCCACTCCGGCCTCGGATATCGTAGTCTACTATTTTATTCAGAGTGAAAAATTATTCTCCATAGTTAACACAAGGCAGTAGTCCGCCTACAGTATACGGACTAAACAAGCCCCATCGGACCATATTTGGAGAAACCACCACAGTATTGTGATGGGACATGTGCAATAGAGGTCCAATTGGGGCGTTTCGGCCGAAATGTGGCGGTGTAGACCCCTTGAGTGGCACTGGTTGAAAATGTCGCACTCGCAGTAGATGGAACTACTGTGGTTAAATGGAACGGACGAGAAAGGAGCACAAGAATCGGCCCTGTTGTGTTGAAGGGGCAAAGGGTCCCTTTCTGAAGTAATTGGAGCACACATTCCCCGAAGTTCCTGCCAGAAAACGCCTTGCCTGGACCCACCAGGGCAAGGATGCATGTTTCAGAATTAGACACGCGTGTCGCGGCTTACGTAATCGGCGCTATCTCAACTCTTTGACCTGTCCTTGTAGAAACACCTTTACCATCCCCCTTCTTCCCCACCCCTGGTCCTAGCATGCAAACTGGGCCCCTCCACTCGCAGCCCGCCCTTTGAACTTCCTCCACGTTCAAAATCGTCCCCGTTCCTCGAGTTTTGCGACCCCTGGTACCCCCTTTCTCCTTCATTTCTGATCTACCATATCATCTGAACTTCAGGTCCCTGTCCCTGTTGCAGGCCAACCATGCCCCTTGACCTGGCCGCATTCAATGCCGAGTCTCAAATCCAGAAGTACAAGCTCAATGAGTCGACGTTCGACATCGTCGACGTCGATTCGTTCCACAATACACGATTCAAGACGGTGTTCAACTACCTCACTGCCTGGTTCCTCATGATCCTTTCGTGGGTTTTGTTGGGCACTGATATCTACACGTGTCTCAGTATTCTCGTGTTCCACCACTGGTCCTCCTCCGAGTACCAGCCCTACGAATACAACATTGCCAAGTGGGTGTTTACTGGGTGCATTCTCTTCGAGTTCTGCCTCCTCTTGTTCCACTTCCTCAGGGCCATTCACATCTGCCGGACCCGCAACATCGCCCTTGCCTACGTCAACTCCATCGCCAGAAATATCTACACTGTGCGCTCCTACAACTACTTCTGTCTTTTCGATCTGATCGACCGCAAGGACTACTTCGACTGGTCGTGCTTCTATTGCCTCGACCAGTTGCACCAGGCACCTCAGATCGTGATTGCTGACGCCCCGAGGCAGGTCATCAACTTCTTGACACTCCGGTTCTACGCAACAAATGGTGGCACCAACAACAACGTGTTGGGCAACATCCGCCATATTGCTACCACCAACATTAATCTCTCGGTGATCTTGTCGTTTATGTGTGTTTCCGTGGCCATTTTCATGTTCTTCTTCTTGGAATTCTTGTACGGAATTCTCTTGTACATTCCCATCAAGATCAAGTTGAGACACCGGGAGTTTTCCTCCATCAAGAAGTATTGCTGTCTGGTGGTCAACGCCACCGTCAAGACCTTAGTCATTAAGCACCACAAGTCCAAACGTGAATTGTTGGACAAGGGCATCTTGAAGCCTCGTGACATCGAGATGAATTCGTTGCTCAACTCGTCCACCATGAATTTTAGCAATATGAGCTCTGACAGTCTCCACACAAGCGACATGATCAAGCCCTTTCCCCACAATCTCAAGCGGCCCAATCCAGTCAAGAGCAGCGACAGCAAGCGGTCTTTCTCGCACAACGATAACAACAAGCTCTACAGTCTTGTCAACGACATGGGCTCCAACGAAACGTTGCCTCGGTACAAGGAGAATCCGTTTGCCGACCCTGACGGCAAAAGACGAGGCTCCGAGTCCACTGTCACAGGCGGAATGTCCATCATGGCCAACAGAAACCTTCCAGCAAAGCCGTCGGGCCTCAATTCTCAAAACCAGAATGGATTTACTTCTCTGTCCACGTTGATTGAACCATACAATCCATTCGAGACCTCCAGCAACAAGGATGTTCCCCATCATAAAGCAGCACGTCGTCCTCCTCCGAGATCTACTTCTCAATCTTCACTCACATACGCTGGAAACTCCCGTCCTGCCAGCCCACCTACTGCATATTCCAATAGAACCAAACCTCCACCACGCTCTGATTCGCTGAGCTCGCTTACCTACGGGGCTGGCCCATTTGCGGACGGTCCAGTTCATTCCCAGTCGGATCACCCTCTTCGTCATGCCCATTCTAAGGCATCTTTGGCTACGCACTCCACAATTCATGAGGTTTCCAGTTCTTCCAACTCGGAATTAGACTTGGCCAGCCACCTGAATCATCACAGAAATGACAATCAAGACAAGCCTCGTAGAAGAGACTATCATGAACCTACCTCAACAAGAGATGTACACCAGAATTCTCGCAGAAGAGACTATCAAGGTCTTCCCCAAAGTCAAGGACCCCTGACTCAGGGCCATAACTTTGACCAACCATACCAGATCGAGAACTACGTGCCTGTGACTTCTCATTACAGCAATAGTGCAAGTGAGAGAAATAACAGCGTATCATCTCAGGGATCTGCTAAATACGCTCATCTGAATGGGTCTACATCAGAACTACTCGCTAAAGAGCCAGAATTTGACTCTGAGGAATTGGACACTTTCAACGACAACAAGTTTACGACACCTTATCCAGCGAAACAAGCTCCTCCAGGAGCAGACCCCACGCCATATCCTATAAGAGGAATGTCGGTGTATGACGAAGATTATAAGTTTAAGGACGATGTGGGTCACTACGGCCGTTCGGGTCACAACTGATTGTATTGTTGAAGTCCCCGTCACTGTCATAATGAATATGTATTACAATTAGTCCTTTGTTGATTTGGTATTCAAAATGAGCAAATGGATAATAAGAAATGATTTGAAAAATGGAATAAAGTATGGGAAAAGGAATATACACAGAAGAA
Organism: Suhomyces coccinellae; assembly: GCA_030565345.1. Taxonomy (NCBI): domain Eukaryota; kingdom Fungi; phylum Ascomycota; class Pichiomycetes; order Serinales; family Debaryomycetaceae; genus Suhomyces; species Suhomyces coccinellae. The sequence goes on along the minus strand of JAJMBP010000029.1, from coordinate 81,253 downwards.
ATAAGTCCGTGACAGTTAGCGGTCTCGACAACCCCAATTTGAATGTTAAGTCTGTAGAGTCGAGACTCGAATGTCACTTGTATTTTAGGAACAGATATATAGAACAGCATAAGATAGAATGCAGAGGAAAATTGTAGTTCATATGCTCTATGTCGCTAAATAATCTGTCCATGCATGAAATTTGATATGTATGGTTTTATTGGTGACATTTAATATACTTTTGTATTGCCGTGTGATACATAATGGCAGTTCTAGTCTCATTGTATCAAGTTGTTCTTATATTTTCTACAAATGAACTAGTTGTTCCTCTCAAAATTACGACATGGTTGTCCTAATAATTATTATTCCATTGGAGACTATGCCTGAGGCTATCGTTGTCGTAGGGTGCTGGTGTTTGCATGCGATGCAACAACAAGAGGTACAACAATGTGGTACTGTTTAATTATTGCATCTTCTAGTAGTATTGTGCTTATGGAACTAATGTATACGGAACTAGAAAACTTCTGGAGACAGTAGATGCCTTGAAAAGGGGATGGTAATGTATGATTTTCAGTGAAATCAGGAGGTACTTCTGTACACTTCTTCTGGTGCATCATCTATGTATCTACTGAAAACTTCTGGAAATGTAGGTGACTTGAAACCATATCAGTCTTCTATAGTAACAGATCATATGTAGAAGAAATTAGCACTCCTATAAGACAATCTAAGTTCCACATAAGGGTCTAGTTCCGTGCTTCTGGTAACATAGAATTTCATGACATAAGAATAGAGACCACCTTGATTCTAATTCAGCATGCATCATTTCAGTTGTTCCACCTCCTCCTTGCATCCTCTCCTCTGTTATCCCTATCCCCTTCGCTTTATCCTCTCTACACGTATCCGTTCCTGCTTTTATTCACTATGTACAAGCTTCCTACTTCTTCTCTGCATACTCCTTCTTCAACTTGGCCAACTCGTCGTCGGCAATAGGTGGAATAGGAATGTCGGCGAAATCGTCCAGACTCAACGTGTACCATGTGTAGGCGTATACTGCAATAGGAAAGGAGCCAAATATAGCCAAACCGGCCATGTTTCTCCAGAAGTATGGTGCTCTGACTCTGTAGAGGGCAGGAGTCATTTGGTGAGTGACGGGATCACGATAACGGTCATGGCCCTTTCTGTCGGTTAGTGAGGTCCGGAAGTCGGTCGGATTCGGGCTACTTACGGGGCTCCGATGATTTTACCCATGGTTGTAGTTGGAGATGGTATGATTTTGAAAAGTTGAACTTGAGCCTGTGCTTACGTAAGCAGGACCCTACACACACTGCTGTTTGGCTTTTGGCCCCCAGCTCTACTAGGTGTGCTGGAATAAGGCCAGTACATCCTACGTTGTTCCTGCCCACGGTTCTTGGCGTCTTCCTATTTTTGGCGTGCATTTCTATAATCAGTTAATGAAGAATAATGAATAATGATGTATAATGGAGATCGAGCATTAAATGAGATAGACAAGTTAACACTAGTTGCTAGTTGGATGAGTATTTCGAATCCTCGATATTGATTATACAGATACCTCAAGATCTCAATTATTGAACCGTTGATCTAAATTTAATTAATTTTGATTTCCACAATGTAAGCATTATTATCTATCTGGACTTCTCAATTAAATTCATTCACTTCCCATCAATAATGCTCTAATCTCCATAACGTCACCTTTCCGGTCTCGTTTCCGATTGCCAACATCTCGTTATTGGGCGAAAACGCCACGGCAGTTACCTTACCCAATGGGGTTCCACTGGTGGGCCAGTTGGAATACACAGTTCCTGTGGGCATATGCACCAATCTGAGCGAGTCTCTCTTGGCCCGCGAAGCTATGCACAAAATCTGGCCATCGGGACAGAACTTGAGCGACGAAATGGAGGTGACCAAGTTTTCGATGGTCTTGAACGGTTTCTGCGAACCCGAAGCTCTATCATAAATATTCACATAACCGTTGTTCGTGCCTAAGGCCAACCAACGGTCGTTGGCGCCACCCAAGGCGATCTTGGTGATGCCCACGCCGGCATCGTCCTGCCATCTTCTGATGATCTGGTTGAGATTGGCCGGTTCCTTGGTGGCAGATGTAGTGCCTAATTCGTACTCCCAAATCTCTCCAGAGCTGTTGGTGATGATGATGAATGAGTCGTCAGAGGCGAACTCGAAGTCCACAATGGTTCCCTCGATTTTGAAGCCCCTGATCCACTGGCCGGTGAGTCCATTTAATATATTGCACCATCCACTGGAACCAGTCAAACCAATGTACTTGCCCTGAGGTGAGATCTTGAAGTTCTCGAAAGATCTCTGTGTGCTTTCGTGGCCGTACATTCTCGAGATCTTCTCCACGTCTCCGTTGCCCAAGTTCCATCTGTTCATGTATCGTCTTCTTCCGGCAGCAAAAATGTAGTTGACCTCGTTGCCCATACGGTCGATCGTGACGGGCGAGAACTGGCACGAGCTGATGGGTGAGTCCTTGAAGTGGAGAGAGGTGACATATGTGTTGGCCTTGCCATCGATGTTGTAAATTCTGAGCGTCTTGTCGAAACCTCCAGTTAACATCAACGGATGTGTCTTGTGGAACGAGATGGACTGAATAGCCGACTTGGACACTCTCTGGTGATTGGCATCCTTCAAACGTGCAATGGCTATTCTGTTGGGCGCCAAAAGTCTCATCTGGCTCGAGTGTATGAATTTCTGGCTGGAGTTCAACACCTGCAACACGGCGTTGACATCGTTCTCCTTGGCCACGGCGGCGGAATCCTCGTCCTCGTCCACTTCGTCCAAGCCCTTTTCCACGTCTTCTTGCAACTTGTCGACCCACTCGGGCTTGGGGTATATCTTCTCGAACTGTGACCTCAATCTCGTTATGTATGCCCTTCCTGACACGCTGGTGTCGTTGTATGATCTTCTGAGCTTCTTGAGCTTGCTGGAGTTCACCAAGGAAATGCTGAAGTTTTCGTCATCGCTGTCGTTCCATGCGTTGTCGGAATCCGAGTCCTCTTCTTCCGAGTCTTCTTCTTCATTGGAAGAATTCACACCGTCCTCGTCCATGGCATCGCCGGCCTCGTCAATGTAGAAAAGATCGTCGTCCTGAACAGCACCCATCTCTTCGTCTTCGGAATCGGCATCAGAATCGTCAGATCCGAAGAACTTACCGCTGTTTCCATCGGCTTCATCCAGTGAGTAGTCGTAGAGGTTGTCGACCTTTTTAAGGTTGGTTTCGAAGCCCTCGGCATCGCCAAAAACCAACTTCTGGAGCAAAAGTTCCTCCTCATCAGGAGGATCAAGCACAACGTCTTCGCCTTCAAGGTTCTTGGGCATTGTGGCGGTGTGGGTGTAGGAATTGATGTGTTAAACTGGAGATGGAGATGAGCTTCGCACTAGGTAAATTTTTTCGAAATCCTGCATACAGCCAGAAATCAAATAAGACTAGGAAGAAAGTACCAGAATGAAGTGCTACAGAAGGCGTTGGGCTTCCAATTGGTATGAAATGGGGGCATGTAGAGGCTTAGCCGGTGTGGTGGTATATATTTATAGCTTTTTTTCCGGGCTATTTTGCTCCTTTTGTCCATTTTTCACAGTGTGTCCAGTCAATTGACCTTATCTCTACAGAATGAAATGCAATGCTAATATTATTATAAATACAGGATATCTCAATTATTGAAACTCTATAATGCTGTGGGTTGGGCCGTTTCCTTCTGCTCACTTCTTCAATTGGCTGACAAACTCTATAAAGTACTTTTTGAAACCACGTACTTCGCTCTTAACCAAATTGGAGCCGAAATCATTCATCAACTCCTGCGACAAGCCCATGTTGACCAAGTAATTGGAAAGGTAGCTCAAGTAGGTGTCTCCTCCAACCTGTTGGTATGTTTTTAATAACAAGGCCAACTCTTGGGCTACCAACCGGTACTGTGCATCCTTCAAATCAAATTCTTGGTACTTGAAAGGCAATTCAAACGACAATTGCGTTACCTTCTCCATCAAAAACTCGTTGATGCCTTCAATTGGTGGCAAGTTGCTGCTATATTTGTCATTTGCGTCATTGATCTTGTCGCCACTGCCGAACACTGTCACTATGTTAACCAACTGGGTGATGGCCAACTTAGACACAGAAGTCTCCGATAAATCGTAGGCATACTCGAACAATGAACTGAGAATCGTAGGAAACGTCTGCTTGTTAGACTCAGTCACCAAGAGGCTGGTAACGTGATTAATGGAAATTGAAGTCAAGAAGTTCATTGTGGCCTTCTTCAATTGAGCCTTGTCTCTCTTCAAGCCGGGATATAACTCGTCGTCATTCGATTTCAACATTTCAAAAGCTTTGTTGAACAATGGAGTCACCAAGTTGTTTAACAATTGATAGATATTATCGTCAGTCTTGAAGTTGTGAACAATTTGACCCATGAAACTCAAGAAGTCGCAAAGCTCGCTCAACTTCAAGTTTGGAGCTGCCAAAATGAGGGTAACCAACTTTGCCAAATGGACATTAATATGTTGCTTCAACACAGGAATGAATCTTGAGAAGGAAAATCTGGCAGCATCCCTAATAATCTCGGCCTTGGGGAAATTCTCAAGTGAAATGACCACAACTTGTGAAGCATTGTTGATCTTGTTGATAATTTCCTCGTGGATCTGTGTAGGGTTCTCTTCAAACCCTCTGACAAATGTACCAATTGCCATGAGAGAATGGTGCACTTGTAAAGTAATTAAAGGTTGGTTTTGGTAATTAGAATTTTTAATGCATGTTTCCAAGCTGTTAAACAAAGGTTGGAAAATTAAATCAATAAGTTTAAGTTTGTGGTTCAACAAGTCACTAGAGATTAATGAGATAAGCAATCCAATGGTCTCGTATAAGTAAAGTTGATTGGAAAAGTTTTCCTCTTCGATCAAGTTGTCGTCTTCATCCTTGACAGGTAATTCTGCCTTGATTTCCAATAATGGTTGTAATTTGATCAAGATTGATTCTATAAAGGCCTCGTCGTTTAAAGAAGGCTTGCTCAACTTGATGAATCTAAAGAACAAGTACCAACTTCTCAATCTGACTTTTTCCACTTGATTCAATAATCCAACTTGACTGGTGAAGATGTTGATAAGTTTGAGGATAACAGGATTGGGTCCTGGGCCACTATTGGTAGATTTTAAGAATAAACTAATGTTACGAACAATAATTTCGAAGAAATCCACTTGAATCTTGGGATGGTCGACCTTGGCGATGAAATCGGAATTAATGAGGTTGACCAATAACTCCAGAATCAATTTATTTTGCTCAGCAACTTCGGCTTTTGACAAGAAGCCATTTCTTAAGCTATCACTATAATTGTTCAATTCGAACAATCCCAACTCAAGCTTTCTCCAATCCATTTTGTCATCGTTGATAGAGCTCAAGGACTCTTCAATGATCATTGGCAAAGCCTTGACATACAATGCGGGGTTCAAGTTCGAAATTGCTTCCTGGAAGACCTTCAATCTAGTTCTAATTTCGTCAAATTGTTCATTTTCTTCGTCATTTAATCCGTCCGTGTCATCATCAAACTTCATCTTCAAGATGATTTTGTTCAAAAGAGTGGAGATCAAGTCAGGTGAGTTCAACTCCGTAATTTTCTTGGCCAATAATAAGTATTGTTGAATGAATGGGAAGACCTGTTGGGAGACATCGTCGTACTCATGACCCAAGAACTCAAAAACCAAGGGCCATAACTTGTAGAAATGCTCGCTCACCTGGTTAATTAATGATGGGTCTGTTTCCAAGATAATGGACAATTCGCCACCAATCTGGCACAACAACTTGGAAATGCTTTCCAAAAAGTCGATATCGTCTTCGCTGCTCAAGTTCATGTTGCTGATGATGCTAGTCAAGTTGAATAATGCAAGAAGCTCCAATTTGTTGGCGGGCTTCATTTTCTTAGAAATGATCTCGATGATGGTGGCGCAGGTTTCGTTTCTTTGCTCGGGCTTGTCCAAGTATTGGAGCACGGTAGTTACGCATTCGCCCGACACGAACAAGCTGATTTCCATCCAATTGATGTACTGGCCAATGATGATGAGGGCGTTGTTCAAGATGTCGTCAGAGTGCGATGGGCTCTGCAAGATCTTGAACCACGAGGCCACGAGCTCGTTCATGTCGTTCATGCGGATGGCGTCCTTGAGCAAGGTGTTGCGGTCCTGGACCTCCTTGGTGCGGGTGACGAACTTGTCGCCCACGTCGTAGTGGATGGCGATGATGATTCTGGTGTAGTAGTCGATGGCCAACTCAGTGGCCTGGTTGAGGATGCTGGCGAGGTCCTTCAAGAAGGAAGGGCAGATGGAAAGATAGACTTGGCAGAACAACTTGCCAAAGATGGCGGCGAACTTGTTTCTCAAGTAGGTGGGGTCCGACACATTGTTGGCCAAGTAGTCCAGCAACACCTTGAACATGTGGGAGTTCAAGGAGAAGAGCTGCTGCTCGCTCAATCGGTCGATGTTTTCGTCGAGCACCTGGTAGATGAAGAACTTGAGGCTCTCGTTGACGGGCTGGCTGGGCGCCTTGACCAATATGTCGAGACAGGACTTGTAGCCTTCCTCGGTGGACTTGATCTGGTTGACGAATTCAATGGCTTGGTTCTTCAACTCCTGGCTGCTGGTGGCACTGAGGGCAATTTCCACCGCCTGGTGGATTTGTTGTTCCATTTGACGACGAGATGTAGAATGAGTGTTGTTGGCAACAAGGGGAACGGCGATGCCTCGGGGGCGCTGGGGACGGGGTGCAAAGGAGTGGAAAGTTGACTCGGCCAGGGGGAAGGGTTGGAAGAAGACTCAGAAGGTGTTACAACACTGCGATTCAATACGATCTACCCACAGTCCTGACTTGTATAGTGGTGGAGTGGATCTAAATGGTGATCTTGTACTCTTAAAAATTTTTTTAGGGCTCACACGACGATGGAAAATTTTCAGTAGCTGCAAAAGGCAGGTTGCAAATGGGAGAAAGGGAAGGGACCAAGGGAGGAGAGGGAGAAGTGAAGATGGAGGATAATGGAGTGGAAAGGAATTTTAGAGTGGTTTTTGTGAGTTTGGGCGTGAAAATGTGACTTTCTGGTCGTTCTGGCGTGAAAAATAGCGGTGGCGATTGTGAGACATGGCTTTGTTTTGATAGAGCAAGTTGTATGGAAAGGCAAGTAGGAATTGAAGGAATTGAAGGAATTGAAGGGAGTCAGGAAGGGAAGGACTTGAATGGGATTAATAGAAGGGAAGGAATTATGGTGGATACGTAGTGTGGACGAGTGGACAGCAATTGGTGGTATGTATCGTGCCATGTTAACTGTTACTAGTGTGAGTGTAATTACAATAAAGCATGAAACACGAAGTATGGGGTTGTCTAGTGTTGCACGTTTATGTCTTGGTTGTTGGCGTTTATTGTGGTAGAATAATTCAGTTTGGTCCTAGAAATGGACATACCTACGTGCAACAGCCACTACTAGTTCCTGTGTCTAGACTGTTTTTTAGCCACTTGAATGGTAGTTATAGAAATGGAATTGATGTGCTGAAATACAATTATGGAACAATAGATTAGGGGGGTTAAAATTGGATATAATGACCCTAGTTATTCAATACGAAACCGTTTACTACGAATTGTGCACTTGAACTGCTTTCTTCTCTTCGATTGTTCAATTTGTGTATGCGAATTGAGGCAACAGCAGCAGGACTTCAAAATAGACTTAGTTCCGAAGTAAATTCGAATCCTCGCAGTTCCATATGATATGAGTTCCAAAGTGAGTCCTTGAGCTATACACAGCTATCTTTACTATGGCTTATTTAGTCGATTCACATATTATTCATAGTGCTTGAATTTTCAAAAATTCAAAATTTGTGAAAAATCTGAAAAGTTTCAAAATTTCTACTTTATTCCAGAATCAAAAGTTGCAAAAATTCAAAACAACCTCAAATCTACAATCCCGTCATTACAAATCCAATAACTTTTATTACCTACTCCAAAGTCACGTACTTCTTCAAGTGGTCGGGAATAGCATCGAGCAAGCCCTTCGATTCCAACCACTTCTTGGAGAAGATCCTGTCACTGTACTTGTGGCAAGTATCGGCCAAGATGGTAACCACGTTGCTGCCTTCTGGCAAAGTTTCGGCCACCTTGACGGCGGCCACCACGTTGAGGGCTCCGGTACCTCCAAGATAGAGACCTTCCTCGTCCAAAAGACGGTACAACATGGCAATGGACTCCTCATCGGGAATCTGCACGGCGTCGTCAATGAGTTCCACATCAGGCTGCAAGTTGTCGGTCACTCTACCCTGGCCAATGCCTTCGGTGAAAGAAGAGCCTCCACGCTCCATTTCCTTGCCCCCGGACTTGATGTACGAGTACAAAACACTGCCTGGAGGGTCCGCCAACACCGCCTTGACCTTGTTGTTGGAAATGCTCTTCAAGTACCGGGTGATCCCGGCAAAGGTGCCTCCTGTTCCGGTGGAGCAGGTGAAGGCATCGACGTTTCCGTCGAGCTGGGCCCAGATTTCGGGGCCCGTGGTTTCGATATGTGCCTGTCTGTTGGCAGTGTTGTCGAACTGGTTGGTCCACACCGCATTGTCGAGTCTGTCGGCGTGTCTCTTGGCCTGGTGGTTGTAGTTTTGGGGATCGGTGATGGCCACGGCAGGAACGGGGTAAACCTCGGCCCCTAACAACCGCAACGTGTCGATCTTGCTCTGGGCCTGAGTGTTTGGCATGTAGATCACCAAATTGTAGCCCTTGGCTCGACAGATGTGGGCAAGTCCTATACCGGTGTTACCTGCTGTGCCTTCCACAATGGTGCCTCCAGGGCGGATCAAGCCCTTCTTTTCGGCGTCAGAAACAAGAAACAAGGCAGCTCTATCCTTGATGGAGCCTCCAGGGTTCAAGAACTCGGCCTTAGCATAGATGTTTCTGCCCACAGAGGCAGAGATCCGTGGAAGTTTGAGAAGCGGAGTGTTTCCAACGGCATCTGGCACGCCGTTTTCCGATACCAAGGGCACAAAGGGCGGCTTGAAGGGCACGTTGGCCGATATGGAGATGGTCCGGGCGAATTGCAATGCTCTGGACATGGGTACAGGGGAATTGGGGCAAGAAGAAGGAGAAGGAGGTGAAGATTCTGGGGTCCAGTGAAAAGTCGAGCTTTCACGTGACTCGGGGTCTAGAGGAAAGTGGGTTTGCACCCATTGGGGGTGTGCCCACGGGGAAGTGGCCAGAAACGGAACTGCAATGATGGCCCATGTGACGGAGAAGCCCGAAAGGAGGGGACGGTGGAGGTGGTGGGATTCACGAATCCGAAAAGTGGACTCCGAAACCTTGAAATGCGAGGAGAGGAAGCCGAAGAAAATATCGACAGAAGAGAAAGAACATAGAAAGCGAGGAGGAGCAGTGTGTATGTCCAGGAAAGGTACACGAAAAAGTGCGGATATACGAGGATGCGGGATGGAATGTGGAAAGCACAAACCGAGGCGGGAAGTATATTCTAGAAAATGGGCAAAATACACAGACAATGTCGAGAGCAGGATGTGGTGTGGACAAAAAAAGGGGAAAAGAAAACCAATGCAACGTCAAAATGCAAGGTGTAGAGTGGAAATGCAAGGTCAGGGAAATGGACGGTGTAGGGAAATGCAAGGTGTAGGGTGGAAATGCACGGAGTAGGGTGGAAATGCAAGGTGTAGAAAATCCAAGCTTTAGGCTGTAGTATATGCAAGGTTATACATTAGGGCAATGCAGGTCGACCAATAGATGCAATGTCAAGACAGAGATGATGCAGGTAAGCAAATTTTGGCAATGCCAGGTCGAGAAAATCCATGCCACAATACTCTGACTAATGCAGGTCAAGAAATAGGTGTGGGAGATGCCATGCCGGAAATGCAAGAATACAGGGCAATGCAGGAAAATAGGACAATGCAGGAATACAGGGAAATGCATGGTAAATACGCTTAGCAAATGCAAGGTGGAAAAACCTGTAGTGCAATACCCTTTGGGGCATTGCAAGGTGAAAAAACCTACAGTGCAATACACTTTGGGGCAATGCAAGGTGAAAAAATGCCCTGGCAAAATACTTGCCAAGAACTGGCCCTGTAAGCAGCTGTCAACGCCCAACAAGCTGACACCCGAATGGCGGAAAACCCTTACATCCATCAGGTACTGCTACTGCATCCCTAGACTTCCCTCCAAAAAGATACTTCTCCAGATAGAAGCTTGTCTGTTCAGAAAAGATGTTCAGAAAAGATGTCCAGAAAAGATGTCCGGGAAAAGTGCGTACTTGCCATGCCATGAATTATCATGCCTCGGTCCCTGTTTACGACTCCGCCACTCGTCCCAATGGCACCAACCCCATGCTGCAATACACCCTAGGCATGTTGCAGTGGCCAGGCTGCTCCTAACGCAGAATCTCGCTGGACAAGCACGTCTCGAGGAAATACTTCAAGTGCTTCCGAGGGCCCTTTGGGTTTCACATGGACATACCACATTTACGGCGGAAGAATATCTTCGGCGGCGCGACTAAAGCGAAGATCCATGCATGGACGTCCTTTGACGTGGGTTGGCGGGATTCCCAGAGTAGAATCGCCTCCTATTCACCATCCCAGGGTCGAAGTCGGCTGGGTGATCGGCAGCGCCAGAACACTGGAAAGGGCCAGGATCGGGTACCCAGATAGGAAAGCACCTCCACACAGAGGTGCAGCCGGCGCCAACCAGACGTTTACGGAGGGGCCACCTGCATTGATTGACGGGCGGAGTTGTTAAGAATGGCGATGCACTTCTGACGCATAGTCCGATCGTCGGCTCTTTTGGATCTGGTCCGAATCTTGACGATCGCAGCTTCTGGCACAAACAGGACGATAAGGCAACCGTGTTGCGGCCGGGATGGGGGGAAGAGGCCGTAAATGGGGCCTGGCGACCTCCGCTTCAGAAAATGCCAAAAGCCGGCAGCGAAACGTGGGTGCGTTTTGTTTGCCGGCATCTGCTGGCACGGCTCTCTGCGCACATACACCACCACAACCACCACCAACACCACCATGCACCCTGGTCCCGTGGCCCACATGATCCTGCAGAAACGAACCCAGGCAGCATGCACGCTGGCCCAGGGCCACGGAGCCGCACCCTCCAGATCAGCCTGCCTAATCTTCCAATAATGGCTCTTGTTTTGCACGCGTGGCTCAAGCTGTCAAACTCAATCCTCTTCGTCGTAATTACCGTACGGGTTATGGCGCCAGGGCTCCCACGCCTGCACCAGCGTCTTGCGCTGGAGACAATAGGCCCTGTACATAGCGGGAGCGGACCTGCCGATGCACGCAGCGAGCGATCGCTGAGGGGAGGGCCTTGGGAAGAGCAGGTGGCGTCCTGGTGGGCGTGGGTAGAGTCTGTCCAGTTTTGCAGACACCGGGGCCGGCGGCACTCCCCAAGGGGAGTGTCGGGGGCTTAGTGGAATGCCGCTTCCCCTCCGCTGCAGGCAATTCCGAGGGTCGGAGAAAATCCGAAAATCCGAAAATCCGAAACCCTGTGTGTTTGTGGCGGGACAGGGTTCAGTCCTCTATGCAAACGGCTCCACGGGCCCTCCCAGCAAAAGAATGCACAAGCGAGGGGCCACTGGACAACAGCGCGAGATGCCGTCGTAGACACACCACCGCCGGTGCTTCCGGCGGGGGGTCGCTGCCCGGAGAGCACACCATGTTGGTGTCTCCCGCAAGACAGGCATGGCCGATTCATGGCTGTCACGGCACTGGACGTCTCAGCATCGCCCCTCCTTGATCCCTGCCTTCCTGTAATAATTAATTCCAGTGATCCCTGGGGCTCCTCCAAAATATCTCAACATTGCCACTGGAATAAGGCTAGTGTCACCGTGAGCGATCCCCCGGTGCACGATCTCTGTGTACGATCCTTCTTTCTAGGATCCTTCTGTCAGGAATCCTTCTGTCAAGTGTCTCTCTGTCTACGATCACTCCACCTACGATCTGCACAGCCTTGGTGTCTCTTCTCCTTCCACCATCTTCCTCTCCCTTTCCCTCTCTGCCCATCTCTCCGCTCCCTCCTTCCCTCTCTCTCTATGTTCTGGCCAAATTCGTAGTGTAACACCCCATTGGCCTCACCGTAACGCCGACGGGTCGGCGACCCAAATGTACCCCAGAACTGTGAAGAATGCATGCACTTCTAAACATAGAGGAGCCCAGTATGCAAGCAGCGACGATCGTCACAGTGACAAGGTCACAGGGAGGGAAGAGGAGGAGGAGGAGGAGGCAGATGGAGGACACGTCAAGTAACCAGGAGCGGCGGCACAGGGTGACCCAGCAACGGAGCATGGGTTGAGAGACCATGAGGTCAAGGCACGATGGGGGAAAGATGACCCGAAGGACGTTCCAGGACGAAGAAGGTTCGGAGAAAGCTTAATTATCCATCATTTGCGAAGCCGGCACGCAAATGCCGATAGCACATTCTGAGAGGGCTTGGGACTGGCACAAACCTCGATGCGACCCGTCCCAATCGGGACAGGATTCTTTGACGCATCATGCACCAATTCCTAATCCTGGGTGTGATTTTTTTCTTTTGCCGTGGTTGCGCGGCCCGCGCTGGCTTTTTTTTTGCAATGCGAGGATTCTTCGACCCTACCAGAGTTTTGAGCTATCGGCTGGCGCCGAACCTTAAAGAAATCAGCTAACCGGATGACACATTTCACCTGGCGGAAGGCGCCGTGACTCCGCCGTGACTCCGCTAGTGCACACGTCCGCTGGCCGCGCTGGGCGCAGCCGGCGCTGGTGGGGGCGATCGCTTCAAGCAGATTTACCTCCGGCAAATGGGATTGGTAGAGTTACAACACCTGCTGCACTGCACGCATATGCATGCAGCCGCTGGTGCATACTCTCCTCAGTAATTTTTGCTGCCCCCCAAGAATATTTTTTTGGGGTGCCTCCTGTTACTGCATCTCACCCTTGTTATGGTTAGTATTTCACAACCCTGCCTCAACATCTGGCTCAATTGCTTTGTCTGCCTATCTTCCTCAACCTAATCTCTACTAAACTGCAGGACGCTTCGAGCAGAGGACGTCACCTTTTGTGGTTTTTCCTTGCACATAATCTCATTTGCAGGTAAAACCATGGTCTTCTTCGATTTATAAATACCGTCGCCCTTCCTCGCTTTTCGACCCCAGCAGCATGTTCTACTCTCAATCTTCCTTCGCCACCCATAAGCCCGCCACTGCCGCAGCACCCCCTGCCCCACCGGGCTCCCGTTCCACGTCGTTACCGTCGTTCAACGAGTTGCTCACCTCCATTCCCTTGAAGCACGACTTCCTGGCCTCTTCCTCGTCATACCACGCCTCCTCCTCAGTGGCCTCGGTGTCCAGCGGCTCCTCCGCCTCCTCGTCCCCCAGCAACTACTACTCCCAGCCCATGTACGCCCGCTTGAGTCCCCCGGTCCCCGGGTACCCAGGCACGGTTCCTGCCGTGGCGCACTCTGGCAAATCACACTATTACTACCACAGCGGGTCGCTCTACGGCCACGGCCACCCCGGCGCCGCTCCCGTGCCTCCAGCCAGTCTAGTTGCGCCGGCCGCCGCTACTGCTGCTGCTGCTGCCTCTGCTTCTGCCGCTGGCGGCACCGCCGCCGCCGACGCCGCGTCCTCCTCCTCCTCCCACTCCTCCCACTCCAACTCCACCACCATCGCCGCCGCCGTGGTGCGACCAGAGCACGCGTCGCCATTGATTGGCGCCTCCAGCCGCAGCACCTCGTTGTCGCCGCTCCTGCCAGGGTCGCTGGACGACGCCGAGCCCGCCTCCGCCGCCAAAGACTCGTGCAAGAGAAAGCATGTGTGCAAGGTGTGCTCGCGCTCCTTCACCACCAGCGGCCACTTGGCCCGCCACAACAGAGTGCACACCGGCGAACGCAAGCATGTGTGTCCATGGCCCACCTGCGATGCCCGTTTCGCCAGACAGGACAACTGCATGCAACACTACAAGACCCACAACAAGGGCAAGAGCGCCCGGAGCAAGCTCAGCTTCAAGGGCAGCCACATGAGCTCGAAGTACGCCGCGGCCTAGAGAGCCTGCTGGTGCTGGTGGTGCTGGTGGACAGGGCACTTTGGTGGCCTGTTCCAGTACCGCCCGCCTATCTCCGGTACGCTCTCCCTCCATGCCTGCCATGCCGTTCACTTCCTTATGCATATATGTTTGATGGTTTGTCTTTCAGTAACGTTTTCACTTCTCGGTATATATTGGTCCGTAATTCACGGTGGTTCTAGAAACAAGCTTTACAGTAGACATAGTAGTGGTGGTAGTGGATGCGAAACGCACGACAATAGCTAGGGCCGTACTCGCCATTACAGATTGCCTCTAGCTAGTGAGTGTTGGGGCCGTCACCTCCACTGCCATCCAGAACATAGGCCTACGTTTGAAAACCTCTGGTAATAATCCCTGCGTATGTGAGCCACACTGCTGCAGACACTGCAGACACTGCAGCCGCTGGGCCCAGCATGCCGCAGATCGCAGGCCCTCTGCAAACGGCAGTGGCTGCTACTGCTGCTGCTGTTGCTGCTGCTGGGTGTGGATTCCCCGGTGTTGTTGGGCGGCGCACGCAGCCTCGCTGTGTATGTCACGGAGAGCGGTGGAGTCCGTCTCCATCGCGGACAGTGCTGGCAGAAGAGCTCCAGCACAGCAGTCCCAGTGCTCCAGCGGAGTCTGTCGTGGGGTGGTGATGCGCCCGCCGCTCATGCACCCGGCACTTCTACCCTGGGTGCCGAGCGCAGCATCGATGACTGCATCATGCTGCGGACACAAGTGGGCCCATCCCCGGCCAGTTTGAGACGACGATAGCACCATTCCAGCCGCAGGCCAGGGATCGGTTGACGGGTGGTGCAGCGGCGGTCACATGGCAGGGCCAGGCCGGCGCCCCCACTTGCAGGGATCCGCTGGTCTGGCCCGGTAGTGCTCACCAATCAAGTGATAATCTGGGGTAACCCTGCCACACCAGAGTGCATGGGCGCGTCCTGCACCTGCTTCGGAGCAAATGTTGTTCCAGAATGCCGGCAATCGTATTTCTCCTGCGAACGATGGGGCGCTACAAAAATAGAATGACCGTTGCCAAGCCTCTGGGGGAGTTCAGCTCTTGGGGCTACAGGTGTCTGTTTGGGGGATTTCCGGGGCGATTGCGGGGGCTAGGACGGCTGGGGCCACGCCGGTGGAGCACCCGATCGCAGCACATGGGCGGAGCAAGGCAGGGTGGAGATAGAGGAGACCCGAGATCGCGGAGGCCAGGATCAGTCGGCGCCAAAACAACGCACGTGGAAGAGATAAGTTTAACCGGGATTCACAATGCAGTTGTATCTGGGAGACGCACGGGGCCCGCAATTCGAACCCTATTTATGCACGCGGCTGCCCCACTGGGAATGCGTCATGTACTGCCGTCCCCTCTCTACGGGGACTATTTTTTCCGTAGTTTTTGCGCCGCGTGCATGAATCCACCAGCCTGACCTCCGCGTATTACGACAGACAGGGGTAAACCACCCTTGGAATTCCACTGGCGGCGTCCCGTAAAGGCACAGGGGCTTTTATTGTTGGTAACAAATCCCTTCACCACGGACCGTCGATCAACGTCCCCCACGCACTCGGCCCGACCCTCCCCACGCCATGCACCCGCCGCAACCCATGCACCCAGCGCACCCTACGCACCCTACGCATCCTATGCACCCTACGCACCCAGCGCATCCTACGCACCCAGCGCACCCAGCGCGCCCAGCGCTCCCTCCACGTGTCACCCGCTCCTGCCCAGCCCACAGGCACAATGCATCACTGCCGAGTCCCGACGTTGCACATGCTGCGTCGACCTTCTCCTGTGCCACGACGCTTGGTTGGGATGCCCCAAGACTCCAGCGAAAGATTCATTGCCAGATGAATCTGGCAGCCCTGACCCTCCCAATTCCACCGTGGTGGACGTAGACCCTCCAATTGTTCCCAGCCGCGTAGCCTTTTGGGTAATATGCCCGTAATCCCCGCATGTTGTCTTGTGACTGGAAAAAAAAGCAATGCTCCCCAAGCGTCCCCAACGGTCCCGATCGAGAGCAAGCCGCCCTGGCCCTACCGTCGGAGGCTAGAATGCGTCGGCCCTTCGATCTCTGGTGGTGCACTGCAGTGCAGTACAGTGGAGCGATTCCTGCCTCCCGGGTATTTTGTGGTCCCTTCTATTATTATTTCCCCTACTGCAGCGGCCGCTCCTCCCCACCCTTGCCGACCTTTCCCCCCCGGAACCGTGCTTGCTGCCGGGGGCCCTCCGCAGTGCAGTGCAGTGCAGTACAGTGCACCGGCAGCACTACTGGTCGCCCGTTTGACGCGAGGTGGAGGAGGAGTGGAGGTGGAGGAGGAAGAGGGGGAAAAGCCTCCAGGAAGCCCAACGCCCAGCGGGGCACAGCTCGACAAACGGGGCTCGGCTGGTGCCCGGAAGCTGCACCCCCGGCGCCAATTTGATGCCGGTGCAGTGCCGGCACCCGCCGTCCCTGGACCTACCTATCCAGCAACAACCACAGCGGAATTCCGGGCCAGTTGGCGGTGGTGCCCTGGGAGAGGGGCTAGCCGTGCCCGCGGAGCACCGAGGAGGCCCACGCGGTGGCGGCAGCCGGGGGACCGCCGCCGTTTGGGCGTGACTGTGTGCAGGCAGGGCTGCCGCCGGAAGTCCCCCGAAAATATGCTGCAGAATACTGCACTAATGACAGCTCGCAGAGGGCGCTGATGTGACCCGTATACGGCTGGCTACACAGAACCCAATCGAGTCTTACTGCCGCCGCCGCTACAACAATCGTGCATGCGGCCTGCTGTCATTCCTATGTACATCTGCTTCCTCGCCGTTCCACCTGCAGCCCCCAAACCTTATTTCCTTCGGAGCACCTACTCCGTCATGTCGTCATCGTATGCATTCTCGAAAAAGTTGGTTCCATTGAG
Source organism: Suhomyces coccinellae (assembly GCA_030565345.1). Classification (NCBI taxonomy): domain Eukaryota; kingdom Fungi; phylum Ascomycota; class Pichiomycetes; order Serinales; family Debaryomycetaceae; genus Suhomyces; species Suhomyces coccinellae. The sequence continues at coordinate 64,324 of JAJMBP010000029.1, read as the reverse complement.
CTCCTTGTCCAAGTTGTAGACAATCCCATTAATTATCATTCGCGAAATATGCAACCGCACCGACGCGTCGTCCCCGCCGTCCTTCAACTCCTCCCCAATCACCAACTCCTCCGCGTTGCCCCGCTTCAAGTTCGCCATCAGGAGAATGAAGTCGTTGAGGTAATGCGAGATGCTCCGGGGAATGTTCCCCATGTACACCGCCCGGTTGAACGTGCACGGCGTGGGGTGCTCTGCAGTGTCGTAGAATTTCTCCTCCCAATCCACCGCCGCAACCGCCTCTGCATCAAGGTCCTGGCTCTCGTCGTACTCTCCCTGGTCCACCACCTGGACGTCGTAGCAGCGATAGGGAATTTGGTTGGGGCTGTCGTGGAAGTTCCACTGGCAGTCGGTCAACGGCTGCTGCCCGTGCCTCAAGTTGGTGGCCAACGGGTCCATGCGCTGGTTCGAGCGCTCGAAAAGTGCCTGTCCGATGCTGAACATCATCAAGCTGGTGTTGATGTCACGCCACGCAGAGTACTCCGTGCTGTAGTGCTTGTGATACATCATATACTGGTCTACCTTCTCGAGATATACCGCACAGTGGTCGCATTTGCACCCATTCCACAACATGGTGTTCATGGGCTGTTCGTAGCACGCCAAGGTCTGGAACATATTGGGAAGCGAAAGCTCGATTTTGACTGCTGACTTGTTGAGAACCCGTGGAAGCATTTCTGTGTAGATCTTGATTCTGCGAAGATAGTTGCCTTCAAAACCATCAGAGAAGTTGGCCAAGGCAGGGAGGTTATGCATAATACTCAAATACTTCAATCTGGGTACATGTTCAGCCTGACTAGTGATGACCTGGTCAAGGAAATTCATTAGCGAGATGTCAAACAGCTCGTTTTTCTTGTGGGTGTCATACTCGTGCAATTGAACAAACGAGAGCCGTTTTAAGTCGAGTAGTTGCTCGCAAGGAATCATGTCCAAGGCATTGGATACGAAATCGTCCGAATCGACGGAAATTTCTGGTCGTACCCCCAAAACGATCTCTAATTCTTTGATTTTTCGCCAATTGATGTGTCTTGTGAGCAACAGGTTCCACTCATGGTATTCGATGTTGGTGCTGAAGACAATTTTGAACTTCTTGAGGTTCTTAAAGTTGATTCCAGCATGCAAGATGGGGTGCATGATCTTCCAATATTCTACTTCGTCCAGTGGCAACATGAGCGAGGTCAAGTTGTCGAAATTTGGTTGCAACGACAGGAGATTGAAGTCCTTGTAGCCCGAGATGAATAATTCCAGTACATCCGGTCCCAAGGCCTTCAACTCTGTCGCAGAATCGATCACTTTCGACTTCAACTGGATTTCTCGATTGTTGACATCCAAGAGGGAACGCAAGATGGGGTCACTCACATAGAACGAACGCATGGAGTGGCCCTTCAAAAGGCCAAGGAGATGGTCCAATTTCAGCACAATTGTTGCATTTTCACGGAAAAGCTTATTTTCAAGCTCGTTGGAACCCCCGACCACTCTGACAGTTTCAATGTGACTGATCAAGCCGGGATTCACCTCGAGAGCACTGCACAAGACCGTAAGGCGGGCTGCAACCAACCGAAGCTGTGCTGCAGTGGCATGGACCTTGGCTTCGGCCACGTTATTGCGGATTCCGTAGATGACTGTCTGTGTGGACTCGATGAAATCGATCTTCCGCCGAGACTTTTGCGCTTTGTCGACAGAAGCACACTGTAATATGGGGTAGCACTGGATGGTGATGTGGCGGTACAACTGGACCAAACACGGCGGATAAAAGCGGAAATTGGTGAGGGCAAGGTTGATCAACGCCTGCTGGGGTAGGAATTGGAGGATCTGGCCGAGAACGGCGTCCGGAAGGTCCGAGAGCAGAGACATGGGAGGTTTCCTAGGTGGGTCGACTTGGATAGATGGACCCAATGTCGCGAGTTAGCGCTCAACAAAAAAGGCGGTGTGCGCACGACCGCCCAGTACCAAGGACTGCCAAGCATGTCCTAGGACCCAGAGTGGTGGAAATGGGTGGTCTTAAAGATATGGAGAAATATATCGCCTGACTCGGGTACGAGTCAAAGTAGACATCTGTCTGACTCAGGCCAGAGGCCAGGCCGGCAGGCAGTGTCAGTGCGGAAGACTTCTGCCAGGCTTGCAGACCCCCGGGTAGCATTTAAGGTTTGTATCCGAAGTGACGTATTCTAGAAACATGCACGGCGAGCTAATTTGAGGGTCAGTATTTGAAATTATTCGTCTTGTTCCTATTAGGAGAGTTTTTGGCTTGAAGAAATGGGTGGTTCGAAGACACAGGGTTGCGCTCGGCTCCGCACGCCTCGAGCGGGAAGGGCGCAGAAGGGTTGGTCTCCGCATCTGGAGGCGCTGCCCCGTTGGTGCCTCCTGAGATAAGGAAAGGGTGCTGGGGAGGCTGGAAGGTGTGAGATCAGGGGCAGGAAAGGCGCCAATGGCGGTAAAAAGAGGCAGGGAGAGATTTGTGAATAGGGAAGGGTACAGGGCTCTTCAAAGGGCCAGAAAGAGGCCCGACTTGTCCATAGCACGTCAAATGTTGACACAATTTGCTATAGATGATAACTTGGCAGAAGAATATTCTCTCGCCCAATGCGGAAAACAAGGGTCTTGCGCCTGCGCCTAGTTGCGTTTCTAGAACACAAGCGCAGATGTACTAATGTTTGTAGGTTGCGAGCGCGCAAACCCGTGGACTCCTGTCACTCGCCTGAAGCTGCCAAAATCCATCTCGGTAATTCTATTGTTGGTGGCGCTGGAGGGAGGAGGGGCAGCTCTCCGGCTCTTGGTTAATGGTACATGATGCAGACACCCACGAAGCTTATTTGGCTGGGTGGATGACCTTGGTCCAAGTCTTGGAAGTTTATAGTCAAAATGCCTCCAATCTCATGTGATGGCGGGAGAATTTATGTGCAGAGAGGAAGTTGAGGGGTTAGTTATACAGGAGCAAGCAGGGACTAGAGCGATCTTCGGCGAAATCAAGGACGGGAGCTAAGGGAAGGATGTGGGCGTGTACCAGAGGTGCTACTGTGACATAAACGTCAAAAGTTGCGCAAAATATATCCTATTATTTTCCTGTACTTGAACAAGACGCTTATATCCCGGAATTCACGACCAGAATCAGGGTGGTAAAAAATACAATTTTTTAACCTGAATTATCCTATTGACTAAGTATTGTGCTCCTGCATGCAGAATATTTTTATGGATGACTTATAGAGTTTTTAATACCCGGGCTACATTATTTTTTAGATGAATATGCACCATGCGCAAACTCTTAAAAGCGACGTTTTTATCTTCCAGAAACAAACTTTGGTGAATTGAATAGAGTTTCTAACCATCATCTTTAAAGTTACAACCGTAACAAGATCTGTGAAATATGCAATTTCATTCCACGAGTTCATGGAAGGCTGTTCCTTACCGAGACCCGCTCCCGCTCCACCCTCCACGATTGTGTTCACTTGGCCAAGGTATTTTTGGCGTGTTACGAATGTGGTATGCAGCCCAAGCAATAGCCCGCATATTCCCTAACTCCAGCATGGTGGTGCAGGGTGCATGATGCAGTAGTCCAAGATACTAGTCTGATATCACTATACATCCGCAAATCGGATGTCTTTCATGCCGCAGTGCTCGTTGTTGTCCTCCATGGTTGTTCGGATATTGAGGATTGTCGAAATTGGGGGACCAGGCTCCCCAATCTTCCCCAACCTTCCCCAACCGTCAAGGTTGGGGGATCCATGCCGCTAATGTGCCAGAACACTGATAACAAGACTACCCAATCGGGAAGCTAACAAATAGGTCCCCACGAAAAATTATGTATTATTTCAGCTCTACAGGTACGAAATGCAATGCACTGTCGGCATCTTGCTACAAGACCCTCAACCTGCCTGTTGCCAATCGGACCGGTCTGCAAAACGCACCGCTGGACTCTGGCCCCGCTTTATTCTCCAATCAGTCCACTTTAGTGCCGACGTTCGCTGATTACAATCCACCCGATGCTTCGCCGGAATCTGTATTTTTGAGGGATATTACTAATGCCAGCGAGACCCCGGCAGCTTAAACATGCCAACTGGCATCTTCCACTCAGTGCAAGTATTGTTGTGTGTTTGCTAGCGCCAGTCTTGTCATGCCCAGGCCCCACTTTGGGGGAAGACAATACTCCATTTCTTATCAGGGATTGTCGTCACCGAAGCCCTACGACAGCAAACCTCCAGGTCTTTGCACTGAATGCATATTACCGGAGGTAACTATTTTTTGGACCCTGCCAAATGCAGTAGGATTTTCCGGAATCCCCAGATCGCTAGCCGGAGACGTGGAACGAGGGTCTTAAACGGTGAGGCGAGTTTAGCCATTGACGACAGCCTTGTCGCCGTTATTGCGGCTACAACTGCCCCTGACTCCTATCCTCAGGCTGGGACTTTGCCGGCCGCCGCGTTGCCCGCGGCACCGCCTGTTCAGTGTAGCTCCATCGTCCGTGATCATGAGATCTTCCGTTGAACACCACGTGTAATCCCAAGTGCAGATCTGCCATGAGAGGGCTCTTGTGATTTTTTTTATCCGGTAATCTGTAGGGCCTACTCCACCACAGATCCAACCAATGCACCTAATCGTTTCACGCAGCCGCCATGACTTGGTGAGGTTGCATTGTATCGCGCCGGGTCTCGCAATCCCAAATAGCCAACACTACATGGTTCCTTCATGCGTATGCCCTCCTTGCACCACGAACTGTACTCCAAGATTGACGTAGGCAAAAAAAAAGCTAATAACCCATTCCACAGGAAATCTTGCAAGAAGATCACGGGGATTTGGAACGAGTGCAAGCAAGTTTTCTTGGGCTTAGATGAATTGGGTTTTGAACAAGTTCGCCCCTGTCATCGCTGGTGCATGGCCGCACGTAGGAACTGCCAAGTGTGCGGATTTGTCTGGGCCATATCCATATACCACCTAATTTCCAGCCATTTTCATCCAAACTCTGCTCAATTATAATTATGAAGAGGTCAATTCGCAAGGTAATTCCGGCGCGAAAAGGTTGATCCGGCAACCGGGATATCCACGATGGATGTTATGGAGGCATCTGTGTCTAAAAGCATACACCTAGAGTGTCTACTATCGCTGGTTCTTTTCCCTACTACTGTCACTCCAGGTGCCTAGAGCTTCATTGGTTGGATTACGTTCGCGATGGACCCTGCAAATCCCAATTAGGCAACCGCCACCAGTGGCACAAAGGACAGTGGCAATTTCACCATGCGGAGGGCAAATTCAGCCGACACTAATTCTGTACTACATCAAGTGGAATGTTCGACAAGGGATAAAAACGGGAATGCAACACTGCGAAATTCAAGAGACACTGCCTCAGTTAAAATGCGGAAGTACGATGCTTTTCATGAACGAAAACATACAACTACCAGACGATTTCCTACTTTTCTCCAAAAGTGCTCGATTAATTGAGAACTGGCAGAATGTCGATGGGTTTTGGAGCCGTGCCATGCAAACCCCAGAAACGATGAGCAACATTAAATACAACGGTCTTTATTTGGAATCTCCACATGGTCTACTGGCGAGGGCCTTCTTCCTCTTCTCCCTCTACTGTATGCTGGAAAGAAGGTCGACCCGTTTAGTCCCGTGCAGGCCCGTGTAGGCCCGTGTTGGCCCGTGTATTTCCTTGCTTACTGATACTCGAGCAACCTTTACGTTTCCGTTAGTAAGAATCATCAGGCTGCCTCGGTAAAGAATTCGCCTATGCATGATTTGCTAATTGAGGTTTGAAGGAAATCTAGAGACGAGGTACCAGAGCATATACGGAGCCCCGTGCTCAGGGTCTGGGAAACTGCAACATGCACCTGGTGGCCCAAAGTTAGTTGACGGCTATGCAAGAACCACCAACTCTAATTACAAAATTCTATGAATGAATATCATTTCTTTTATTCCTTATTATTACCAGGAATGCTGTGCCAAAATATCATGGGTAAATCTTTCGTGTTGAAATCACAATGCCTGGCTTGATTTTGCATCTACTCCGACATCTGCTCCGTGTTTGCGTTATTAATATGGAATCACGAACAATCGGGGCTGTCCCAAGAATTCAAATTCGTGAATCAGGTGAATTACGAGAGTTGTGTTGATGCAGCACGACGAGATGCTTGAAATGCTTCAACAAACAAGGAATTCAGAATGTGTTAGAATACAATTACAGACGAAGAATAGGCAATTCGAATATCTCTGACAAATAGAAAGGGAACGCGTTAGCAAACCCCGTCAGTGGTGCCAGCAATTGCGGCGTTTGGTGCTTAGTGACCCCAAAGCTTTTTATCGAAACCCCGGTGTCAATTTCATGATCGACTGCATGCTATTTCGTATTTTATAATCATCTTCCGAAAATAGCTTTAACAATTGTACCCATCCCGCAACAGCAATGTGCCAGAGAATTCGAGCAAGTCGACTTAGGTGGCTTAAACTCACTCGCAGCTGACACATATATAACGGCGTTTGAACTTCTTGGGTTGAGCCACGGGATATGCTGGTCCTTTTGAGCTCCGCCTAGGTATATGTGAAGGGATTTCTGACTTGGGCCCAGCGCACAAGAAGCAAGCATATTTAAAAAATTAAGTTGCTCTTTGTTTTGTCCGTAAGATCCTTCGGAAGAACCCCAATATTTTTCTTTCCGGCGGGCCTGCTCTTCCCAACACCTGGCGAAGAGAAAAACTACAAAGAATGTTGTCGAGTTAAGCCACATCATCAATGTTGGTGTCTGATTCGTACCTTAATTGCCCCCAACCTAAAATTCGTGTCAGATGCGACGCAATGCCATGGTGGATTAATTCTCGAGACAGGAATTTGCCAAAACGGCCATGAGTGGAGAACGACCCCACCAATCCCCACGGGCTTACTAAGAGGGTCCTTTCCTCGTCTACTCCAGACCAATTCCCCTCAAAGGGCCCGGACTATATGCAGACACCTTTGTCCTCATTGGCCGGTTCAATATCAAGTATCAATGGCTGAAGGTGTATCGCATCATCCTGCATTAGGTCAGTTTTCATAGGCACCTTTTCGGAGCCGCCGGAAGCGGTAGACCCTGTGGGAGAAGCACGGGACCACGGCCGCATATCGTGGACATGACCGAACGGGCCCGAACAGGCACTTCCAGCCCGATTCTCCGACGCTGGCCCGTCCCAGCTCCACACTTAAGCCTCTGCGCAAGGCTTGCGATGTCTCGCCATCCAGTCACCGGACCCCTGTCCATGCACTTAAAATGAGGAGCATTCACCACCATACGGCTGCTACACGGCTGACGTCGGCCGGGCCGAAATAGGCAGGCCAAAACGCCAACGGCGGCAGAAATCATAAACTCCTCTTCATTTCAGCCTCGTGCGCCTTGTTCCGTCTGTATCGTGGGCAAGGGCCCCAACGCTGGCGAGGAGGAGGGATGTGGTAGGCGAGACGGAGTTTGGACGGAGGAGGACGCTTGTAGAAGAGGGCCCGTGTGTAGGCGAGGCCTACTGCGGTCAGTACTGGGGGGCAGTGATTGTTCTCAGGGTAGGGCTCGGCCGAGACCTGGGTATTTCGGCGCTGCAGAGGCCAGAAAGGAAATAGAAGGTCCGGGGTGCAGCTGACGTGCTGCAGGTTCACATGCACGTGCCCCCGGCGGGAAAGAGCTTGGGGAGGACGGTCCATAGGCCGGGCACGAAACTGGCGGCATCTGGAAGATCCAGGAGTTCCGGGGGTGCTCTTCCTCTGATCCGCCCCTCTCCCGGGAGCGTGGGCTAGTCTAGAACTAATTATAACAACAGGGCAGAGACGGAAGCGGCGGGTGAGGGTGCAGATGGGTATGCCGGAAGTACACTACTTTTCCGCCCAATTGGGCAATGCCGAGACGTCAGCCGCTGCATATACTGTACGCAATAGACCAAAGCGGGAAAAGGGCTGAGTGACGCAATAACAACTTTCCAAGTGCACCCTAATATAAATTCCTGGCAAAATCCAACTACGGTTGCTTGTCGACTATTTCGCTGGCTTTTCCTCCCCCTAGACCCCCTCCCGTCGTCCTACGACTGCCCCCTTATAGAACCACGCCCTAATGTCGCCTTCCGATCAGCTCGAGCCCACGGCTTCCTTATCTACCAACCATTCCGACAGCACCCCTCAAAATCAGAAGGATTTCGCAACTGACTCCTACAACGGCAGCGGCGAGCCCCAGGCCTTCACCGGCAACGATTTGGAGAAGAACGCCGGCGCCGATTTGGCCGACGCCGACGATGGATCCCGTGTCGAGTCCGATTACGCCGCCTCCCGGTCCATGAGCAGAAGATTGACCGGTGCCGACCAGTTGCTCGAGCGCGCCAATGATACCGACGAGCCCCTTCCCCTTATGGGCGGAGGCAAGCCCTACCCCCCAGCGTTGCCCGAGAGAGCTGCGTACGCAGTGTCGTTCACCGGGGCCGATGATCCCGAGCATCCGTTCAACTATCCCTTCTGGAGAAAGGCCCTCTACACTTTGGTGGTAGCATATTCTGCATTGTGTCTTACCATTGGTTCGGCCATGTTCTCCCAGGCCGCTGCGGACTTGGAGAAGATCTACCACATCGGTAAAACCACCGCCACCCTCACAACGTCGTTATTCGTGTTGGGTTTTGCTTCGGGCCCCGTCATCTACGGTCCCTTGTCGGAATTGTACGGAAGAAAGCTGGTGCTTATTCCCTCGTCCTTCGGATACATGCTTTTCTCCTTTGCCGTGGCCACGGCGAAGGACATCCAAACCGTGATGATTTGTCGTTTCTTTGCCGGATTTATTGGCTCTGCTCCTTTGGTGGTGGCCCCCGCCGTCATGGCCGACTTATTCAGAACCAAGCAAAGAGGTAAGGCCATTGTTGTGTTCTCCATGGTGTTATTCGGTGGTCCCATGGTGGCCCCCATCATGGGAGCCTTCACTGTCAAGAACTCCTCTCTCGGATGGAGATGGACCTCTTACTTCTGTGGTATTATTGGCTCCCTCGCCGTTATTCTTAACACGTTCGTCTTGCAAGAGACTCACCACCCATTGATCTTGGTCAACAGGGCAGAAGCCTTGAGAAGAAGAACCGGAAACTGGGGTATCTTTGCTCCTCACGAAGAAGTCAAGATGAACTTGAAGGAAATCGTGGAAAAGAACATTGCTAGACCCATTGTCATGTTGGTTTCTGAGCCCATTTTGCTCCTTGTTTCCCTTTACAATGCCTTCATTTACGGTATGCTTTACCTCTTCTTGACTGCCATTCCTATGACTTTCGGTGGTAGGTACCACTTCGTGAACGGTGTTGCAGAATTGCCATATCTTGCTATGCTTGTCGGTATCCTCATAGGAGCAGGCGTCATTTTCTACTTCGAGAAGAGATACGGTGACTCTATGGATGCCAACGGAGGTGTTCCTATCCCAGAACAGAGATTGCCACCCATGATGATTGGAGGCTTCTTCTTCTGTGGAGGATTGTTCTGGATGGGATGGAGTGGATACTACGCTGACCGTGTCCACTGGATTGTCCCCACCATCGCCACCTCCTTCATTGGCTTCGGTTTGATTTTGGTGTTCTTGCCATGTTTGACCTACATCATCGATTGCTACCTCGTTTTGGCTGCTTCTGCTTTGGCCGGTAACACCTTCATCAGATCTGCTTTTGGTGCCGTCTTCCCATTATTTGCTAGACAGATGTTCGAGAAATTGGGCATCAACTTTGGTATGACATTGGTTGGTTGTCTTGCCGCAACCATGATTCCAGTGCCATTTTACTTCTTCAAGTTCGGTAGATCTTACAGAGAAAAGTCTACATATGCATTTGCCCAATAATTGGGACAGTTACTCCTATAATTTAATAATACTTAATGAGAAAACAAACGTGCCGTAGAAATAGGATCCTAACCTTTTCATCTGAATTTTCTCTCGGAAGTGCTCGGAAAAGGACTTCACGATCGAGATGCAAGTATATGTTTACAAAAGCGTCACTTCGGGGACACGGGACGCCTCCCCGTGAAATATGTCAATATAAACATGTTTAGGGTCCATTTTGAGCCAACGCTCCAGTCCTCCCGAGGACCCTGTCGTTTAAAGGTTGGTTTTCGCTTCGTTAAATCCGAGGCATAATAGGAATAATACCGTACTTCTTCGTCACAACGAAACAAGCAAAGCCATGAGCCCGTGAATCCCGAATCCTCTGTAGACGGTGCCTAGCACGTCTTTTGACATCTTTCGCTAATTTTGCTGTCAAATTGCTGATTTCTGGAATTTTTCATTTCTTCCATGTACAGTATCGCATTGCACTGATTTGACAAATGAATCCATACCTGAAGACATGTCATTACGAAGGTTCAGCACGTCAACTACGCTAGCTAAGAAGGCCACTGACAGTATCAAAGCCTACTTTGGACGTCCCACCAACAAGCTTCTGCTGGGATTGGTCGGGTTGGCCAATGTAGGCAAAAGTACGTTTTTTCAGGCCATCACCAAATCGACATTGGGCAATCCTGCCAACTATCCCTTTGCTACTATTGAACCGGAAAAGTCACTTATCGTGGTAGAACTGCCCAAGTTAGAGCATTATGCCAAGATCTTCGGGTCAGAAAAGAAGCTTCCCACCACATTAACCATCTATGATATAGCTGGGTTGACTAGAAATGCCAGCAGTGGAGAAGGCATGGGAAACAAGTTCCTTGCCGACATCCGCCAGGTCGATGGCCTTTTCCAGGTGGTTCGAGCCTTCCGGAACGACGAGATCACCCACATCGAGAATGAAGTCAATCCGGTACGGGACATCGAGACAGTGAATGACGAGCTTATTCTCAAGGACGTGGAATACGTGGAAACTGGAATTGAGCTCGTTACTAAGAGCTTGAAAAAGCCCAATGTCAACCGGGCCACGGTGGAATTCGAATTAGCCACTCTCGAAAAGGTCCAGGAGTTGCTTTACGAAGGCAGAAAAGTGGTTGGAGGCGAATGGAGCGAGGAGGAAATCGAGATTATCAATGGCTACAATTTGCTCACCGCCAAACCCACGGTATACCTTCTTAATGTGAACGAGGAGGATTATTTGCTGGGAAAGAATGAGTTTTTGGACCTGGTCAAGAGTTGGATGGCCGAGAATTGCGACAACGACAAATTGGTCATGGTGAGTGTGGGATTGGAGAGTCAACTCCAGAATTCTGGTGACCCTGACGGTGTGAGTGCTCTCCAGAAGATTGTCAATGAAATGCGTAGTGCTCTCCACTTGATTTCGTTTTACACTTGTGGACCTAAGGAGGCACGCCAATGGACGGTCCGAGAGAAGACCACAGCTCCCGAAGGAGCGGGAGTAATCCACACCGACCTCCAGAAGACATTTATTTCTGCCCAAGTGTATAAATGGGAAGACTTGGAGAAAGAGGTGGCACCTATAAACGAAGCAGCATTGAAGGCTGCAGGCAAGCAGCATCGCTGTGGCAAAAAATACGAGTTAGAGGACGGGGACGTCATGGTGGTGAAGGCAGCTGGGGGACGCAATAGATAACGGGGCCCCGGAGTTCAGCCATTCTACCAGTTCTATAGATGTCTAAAAAAATTTACCGGAGTTAAAACTGTGCATAATATACGATTTACATGAGGACATTTTTCATGTAGTTACCAAATAATATTCACCGTCCCCATGCTCTCCAGCATGAGGAAACTTTCCATGCGTTAGACTCATCGTGCATGCACTAAAATTAATGTGAGTTTAGTCATTTACAAGGGCCAGAGCGAGCCAGAAGTCGCCACCATCCAGTGAAATTGCAGGACCAGAAGTTCCCGTGCAGCGTGCAGCGCGTCCGGGTGCATTTCCGAGCAACTATTGTCCCCGAACAGTGCTCTCTAGTGTCTTTGTCCAGAAAACAGCCAGTCCACGTTCGTATGTACAACGAACATAAAATATTCTGGTGCTGCGCTTTGTTGTGTTGCTGGAGCAGAGGATTTGCATGTAGGCGAAGCAGCTTTGTCAGTAGACCTAGGTGCTGGGACAAGGGCACATGCGTCCGCGATTGAGAGTGGCAAAGGCTCTGTGTGTTTGAACTTTCACAGAACTCCAGTGTATGGTGTGCAGCTGCTGCATGTTTTGTGTCACCCCTAGTGCATGCACCCCAAATGCACCATGCACCAACTGCTTTGATGGTGGGTTCCGGCTGGTAGAAAATACCTGCTTGACAAGGTTCTGTGGCTGGACATGTCAACTATTGCCTCGCTGCAAGAATTATTCGGAGCGTGTAACCCCAGGCCAGGACCCCCATGGTGACAGCCCACAGGAGAAAGTGCACCAAACCGCGGGCTGTATTGCTTATAGTTTGTTGTGGAAAAACCCGCCCAAACAGGAAACCCGCTAGCGAAACCTTCCATGTGTAAATCGAACAATTTTAGACTCGTGACGTAATGCAACATATGTATTCGTATTTAGTCCGACGTGCTTCTAGACAGTCAGTTTTTACAAATAAAGAAGTCAGTGGCCGGAACCTAGCCCGTACCTCCTCGGGTTAGTAGCTTGTATTGGTGGCAATACAACCCACATGGCAGAAGGCAACTTTCGGGAGGCGATGCGTTCCTGAAACCTCTTCCGCGGGTCGCCAAAAAGCACATGATAGCACAAGGGAAATCCGCCATTTAAGGTTTGGACAAAGAAATACTTCACCCATGGAATGTCGGTTACGTCCTTTGGTGTTCTGCGAAGAACACATCCCCTAGCGTCCCACGCTGATGGGTTGGAATTCCGGACCCAAACGGGAAGCCAAGGAAAGGGAAGGTTCTTGAACTCCCACAAAAACAGCGCCCCAGAATCAGTTGCAGTCCAAAATTTGGATGTAACAGGCGAGGACTGTGAAAATTCCAGAACTGACGGACCCATTCAATCCATGGATCTTTGGAAGAAGGACTAACAAGGAGAACACGGCGGAGAGCTGTGTTTAATTTTTCCTGAAGAAAGCGTTCCATACGAGAGATTCTAGTGCCTAGCTTCAATTTCTACATAACCCGAACAATTTATCACCACAGTATTGTAAATTTAAAATTCAAAGCGACAGCTTGCCAACAGCCCAGCGGCTCAGAAGAGGAGCGTGTTGAGGCCCCTATCACACCTGGCCCAATAGCTAAACACTAAGACTAATTTGGAAGGGATATGGCATATGACTTGGTTCATTAATACTGTACGTTAAAGATAAACTCAATTGGGGCCCCCAGAGTGAATAACCATGGACACTTTAAGCAATCCTTTCATAACCTAGTTGCATCAACACTTACAGCATCTCTCCAGCATCTCTCAGGCCTGGTGAAATGAAACGAACTCGCTTATTTTCTATTTTGGCTAGAACCCCAGCATAGATGTATTCGCTGCAGCTTCTGATGAAAGTTTAATCCTTAATACATCTTAGCGAGCAACAATTCGGTTGGTTTCATCTTATCATCCAAGTAAACGCGGATATCCTTTGCAACAGGCACCCAGGCACTCAGATAACCCCATAGTTGAGCTTGTTCGAGTTAATTTTGAGAGAATACTTGGATATCATTTCTCATACGCTCTCCCTACGGGGTCAATAACCAAGACAATTGAGTTTAAATTAAATAATTATGGGTTATATTAATTACTGAACCTTATAGATTGCTTGGTTAAGATAGGCTTCAAAAGGTATCTCTCCAGCAGGAAATTGCAGGATCCTTTCATCAAAAAAAAAAAACTTCGTGGCTGATTTTTGGCCTATGGACATGAACACCCAAAGCGCCACAGAAAGAGAAGGCAACTAGGCTGTGCAGTGTCTGGAAACGAAAGTTCGAGCCGTAAATTGTACTCTGGGTTATTTCAAGTACGACGTTTTGAAAATCACCCGACTCTTCTATCGAGCTTCTAAACCAACCTAGAGATTGAAAATTAAGGGGTTCTGCTGATATCCGGGAATTCATACATGAAGCATTCCAATCATTCAAGGATATTCACCATTTCAGAATTGCCATTCTATTACCAACTATTTCAGAATTCACACGGATAGTCTATTTTCATGGAAACCAGAGTTCCATCAATTCCAGAATTCATCCTGATAGATTATTTTCATGGAGGCTGGAGTTCCGTCTATTCCAAGGCTCACTTATACTCTATTTTCTGGGACCCAGAGTTCCATCTATTCTAGGATTTCGATCTGGAGGTTCCATTGGTTTCAGGAAAGCTTTATTCTACCCATACTCTATTTCCCTCTCTTCCAGAAATCTGGTATGTAGAATTCCCACCAGTCCAGAAATTTACCAATTCTAGAAAATCACTCATACCCTATTTCCCTCTCTTCTAGAAATTCACTCATACTCTAATTCCTTCAATTCTAGAAAAGCCACTATTCTAGAATTCCCTCTAAGCCAGCATTTCCATCTATTCTAGAAAAACCACACTTCCAAAATTGCCTCTTTTCCAGAATTCGAAATATTCCAGAAAACCTATTATTCAGAACTACACCAGTCTATTATTTCCACCTTCTCCGCTATTTCCCCATTCCCCATTCCACGACTACTCCACCCACTACTCCACCCATTCCCTGCTATTGCCAGTATCCTATTATTCTATTATTGCCTCAATTATTGTCTCCACACAGACTCTCCATTTCTACACATTCAATGACTCTAGTTCCTGTATTCCGCTCGATATTCCCCGCGGCTCCCCCGATATCTCCTTAATATTCTCCACTTCCCCTTCCTTTTGGTTCACCTCTCAATTCCAGAGCCCCAGTTCTGGCACTGGGCTCCCAACTCCACAAACTGCCTGTATGTTGGACCCAGAAAATGGACTTGGTCCCTACAGTTCAATTTCCCAACATCCTAACTGCAACATCCTGCAGCTGTCCCAATGGGGATTCCCAACATGCACGTCAATGCGAGTGCGACGACGGGAAAGCACCAGAACAGGGCAGACACCGGAAGACCGAGGCCTGGCGGCGCCTGCACGGCCACATCGCCAGCAGCACCTGGCCGCCTTCGGGAGGTGCCTTGGGCCCTTTTCCGGAGCAGCAGAGCGTGCCGTGGGGATAGGGACCCGACAGGTCACGTGACCCAAAATACGCGTTCGCGTCACGTGACCCCATCCTGACGTTTTCCTCTTATCTTTCTATAGCCCCATCCACCATCCATGCTGATACGCCGGAACCCCGCTAGAATGAGGTCCCTTATCAACTATCTTTACCCCGGCCTCGAGCCTGCTGCCCGAAGGCCCTACTCCACCAACAACCTGCTCCTTCCGCCCACGACCGAGGCCCAGTTCCACCCCAAGATTCGAGTCGTCATGAAGCAGCTCGACGCCATCGCCCCCCGTTTCGCCATGGCCAACCACCAGATCGAGATCCTCAACCAGCCCGACGACTTCTACTCGCTTTTGAAGGCAAAGATCGCTACGGCCCGCTCCCGAATCTTCTTGTCGTCGTTGTACGTCGGCAAATCAGAACAGGAGTTGATCCAGTGTCTCGACACGGCGCTTAGCCAGAGCGACGAGTTGAAAGTGCATATTCTCGTGGACGCCTTGAGAGGCACACGGGAGGCGCCCCATGGCGACTGTCTGGCGTCGCTCTTGACGCCGTTGGTGGCCAAGTTCGGCAAGCACCGAGTGGACGTCCGCATGTTCCACACGCCCCACTTGTCGGGGTTGTCCAAGGCGTTGACGCCCAAGCGCTTCAACGAGACCTACGGGTTGCAGCATATGAAGCTCTACGGCTTCGACAACGAGATCGTGCTCAGTGGTGCCAATCTCTCGCAGGACTACTTCACGGACAGACAGGACCGCTACTACCTTTTCAAGAACCACGCCTTGACCAACTACTACTTCCAGATCCAGTCGGCCGTGGCGTCGGTATCGTACCAGGTGTTACCTTCCCAAAACAACCCCAAACAGAACTTCCGTTTGACATGGCCCTCGGCCAACAAGTCCTGTGAACCTCACATGAACATCGAGCGCTTCATCAGCGACACCTCGTATATGTTGGACCCGCTCTTGAAGCAGCACAAGTTGTCGTCTTTCGACGAGTTTGACGACACCGACGAGGCCGACACATTCGTATACCCCGTGTCACAATTCACACCTTTATTCCCCAAGAACATCGACAACTCCACCGAGAAACCTGCAGTTTTACGGCTCCTCTCGTATCTCGACGTCAGCTCCATCAAGTGGTGGTTCACCGCCGGCTACTTCAATATGTTGCCGGAGATCCAGGACCGCCTCATCAACGGCAAGGCCACTGGTCTGGTCATTACTGCATCGCCCAAAGCCAACTCGTTCTACAAGTCGGCCGGTGTCTCTTATTATGTGCCCGAGGCGTACCTTCTCTTCGCCAAACGGTTCTTGGAGGAAGTTGCCCGTCTTGGCAAGTCTTCGTTAATCACAGTTTACGAATGGCAAAGGGGAGTAGTCAATACCCACAACGGCTGGTCGTACCATGCAAAGGGCATGTGGTTCAGTGCGCCCGATGAGGACGTACCCAGCATGACGGTGGTGGGCTCGTCCAATTACACCAAGCGTGCCTACTCTTTGGACTTGGAGAGCAACGCCATCATCGTAACCAAGGACCCGGCCTTGAAACAGAAAATGCGGGACGAAATCACCAACTTGATGACCTACGCCAAGAAGTTGGAATTAAGCGACTTTCAGCCCAAGCCCAAGAAGCCCAAGAACGAATCTGCCTCCTCAAAACACGCTCCCCATGTTGATGTGTCTGAAAACGCTATTGAGGTCGTCGACACTGTGGCTGCGATCGAGGAGGAACCCCTGCACAAGTCCACTGCTCAGGACGACGACATCACATACGAGGTGGAAGAGGATAGAAAGATCAGCTACGGCGTCCAGTTGGCCATGAAATTGATTGGGGGCAGATTCTGATGTGTATACCCCTGCATAACTTCCTGTAATATATATGATCGAGAGAGTAGACAATAATTGGGTACATTTGATACCAGACCAATCATGCACTTATGGATGATACTGCCATAATGGATAATTACCCCGATGTAAATTTATTTGGTGGAATGGATGTTGTCATGAAGTTAAATTCCAATATTTGTCAATATTCAAGGAGATAAATATCGATGAGTATACAGCACATGATGTAGCCACCAGATATTACCAAAAAATAAGATGATGGGCTTAGTATTATGGCCAGAACACGTCAAGTTAACCTGGAACCATAAACATAAGATTAACGCGCCTGTAGATGTGACGTTAGCCATATTTGGCACGCTGTAGACGGAAGGATGCCAGCGTTATAATCCCCGGTTTAATAATTTGGTAGATGCTATGTGACACTCGTCTTGAAGGTAGCCACTGCTGAAGTAGTAGCAATTCCATGTTTTTAGCCAAAAAAAAACCTCGTAGATTCTGCTTCTTATTAGAAGCAGGATATTGTACAATAATTGCACATTTAATCGAGAACTTCGGTCTCTTTAATCCGTCCTCTTATTCTCTCATTTGTGTCACGATGCAATTGTAATGTCTATACTTCTGCTTCTTCTTGCTCCACTTCCTGGTAGTACAATCTCGTAAACGGCTTTCTGTCGCTAAAAAGAAAGAACTTCTGGTGGGCTATCACTGCTAGGAACGTCACCGTCATTCCCCAGTATACCCAGCTGGTGTAGTTGACCGGCACCTCCCACCACGGGTAGTACGAGAAGAGGAAGAATTTGGCCACGAACACCGCCGTCATTTCCACCCACCCATACGTGAGCCAGTAGTCGTGGAGGCCCACCACACAGAACCCGAACGTGGTCAACACGAACTGGGGCACGAGCTTCACACAAATGCAGAACTTGCTCAAGAGCCATATTGCATCCACCACGTCCAATGCGTTGACTGTGGACGTGGAAGAAGCGGCATAATGGGCCACATACATCACGAACAACGCCCACATCGCCAATACGGCCATTCCGAGCGAGCTGAAGCCTTGGTCCACGCTTCTGGTCCGAGGATAAACCACAGCTAATTGCCAAAGAAGGCCCCCCAAAACAACGGCGAGAATACACTCCATCAACAATATCAGCGAGTCCACGGGTATGACGGGATCGATGGGAAATCGCCGTGTGTATAGTTTCTGCACGGTTCTGTTGTACCGATACAACAAAGACGTGGAGATGGATGTGACTTGGCCCATCCAGTTGAAAAGGACAGAGTCGTACGACAAGCCGTAGACCGACCTTTTGGCCTTGTTGTGCTGGATTTGTTTGAGGACATTGGCGATCTGGACGCCGTAGCCCGCAAACATGCACGTTTCCACCAACATTGGCCGTATGGAATGTGAATTGGATAAAGAGGGAGATGGGTAATGTAGAGTAGTTTTGATAGTGCGGATGCAAAATAAAGAGAAGTTGATGGAAACAGAGTACTATACTAATATGGGTGCAAGTAAATTGCAGCGAATGGAAGGGATTCTTAACAAATCTCAAGGTTGAGTACTGTCCCTAGATTGACACTTAACGAGATCGAAGTTATTTCATTAATTTCATATTTATCTGACTAGAATTTCATTCTATCTAAAATACACTGGCTACATTTTCAAGATGTGATGAAATTAATAAATTCCGTACCTTCTCCGTATTCTCAATGGAATAGAACTCATAGCCTCTACTTACATTAAGCCAGCATGTCATAGTGGCCTCTCACAGAGCTCATCAAATTCTAGCTTAGTCTTCTTTCTCAATATTTTTCACTTGAATTCAGATATTCTCTCTAGTATTATTCTCACTGTTCTCACTATTCACTATTCTCACTGTACCTCTCTGCTAAGCGAACTTATACATTACAGGTCCATAACTCTACATCTTCACACACGCAAATCTCACCAGACCTCTCTCTCAACCCCTTTCTCTAATTCTGTCCCCAGCTCACTATTCTCTCCTTTCCTACCCACTATTCTCTCCTTTCCCTACCACTATTCTCTCCCTATTTCTCTACCCACTATTCTCGCTATTCTCGCTATTTCCACTCCACACAGTACCGCGAAGTCAACAATCATCTCTCCATCACTTCACCACCACCTCAATGCAAGCGCAGGAAATCGAAGGCAATTGGGACATCGTCATCACCTCCCTCCAGGACATATGCAACGCCAACGACTCGCTCACCTTCGACAACATCTACGCCAAAAGCCTTGAAGATGACGCGTCCATCCAGGGTCTTTCTGAAGACGACCTCAACCGACTCAAGGAAGAGGTCAGCGACCACAAGTCCAACATTGGCACGGCCAAACGGCTCATCGACACGTCGCAGCAGAATCTCCAGATCGTGATCGAATATCTCCAGAAAATGGCCGACTCCGAAGCTGCTGGTGCAGGCTCACCCGGCAGAAACTCGGTGCCTCGTAAGTCCTTCAGTTCGAGCGGCGGCAAGGCGTCGCCGGCTGGAACGGCCGGCTCCGGCCAGGCTGTCAAGAAGAACAACCTCAAGAAGACCGGCAGGCTGTACTACACCTCGAAGTACAACCCTCTGGAGCCAGTGTACATCGGGTCCGAAGTGGCGTACAAGCTCAAGAACCGCCACTTCGAGGAGTGGATTCAGTGCGAGGTGATGAAGGTGATTGGCGATGGCATCAAGTTTGAGATCAGAGACCCCGAGCCCGACGAAAACAACAACCCTGGCCAGACGTTCAAGGCCAACTACAAGGAGATCTTGTTGATACCGCCAGTGGCCGAGGTCAAGGACTTGGTCAGCTACGCCTACGGGACAAAGGTCTTGGCCCGGTATCCTGAGACCACGACGTTCTACCCGGCCATTGTGGTGGGAAACAGAAAGGATGGAAATGTGCGGTTAAAATTCGACGGTGAAGAGGAGGTCAATAAGGAGACTGAGGTGGAACGGAGATTGGTGCTACCCTTTCCCGAGAAGTAGAGAATGAATTAAGGAAAATATCCAACAATTACGAAAAGAAGTGGGTTTAACAATTTACCTGCGAAGGAGGAAAACGGAGTATTAAGGATAATTACCAGGAAGTAGAAGAGTGGAGTAATTTGGAAATTACTGAGCTGAGAAAAACAGCGACAGAAATCACTCGTGTACGTGGAATTCCGGGTCATGGAGAAACGATCTACTACTATTGCGATGTCCTATCGCATCCGAAATAGACAGGAGATCCCATCCTTCCATAAAAGACATCGCTTCAGTATAATGTCCACAGAAACTGGCCAACCCAAATGTTCACACGGTATAAATATCCAAGTCTGGCACAGATACCCGGAAGAATAGCCACTGGCACAGTGGCACTCCACCTAGCAGTGATGTGATGCAGTCAATCGATACATACTTCAATATGCTAGAAAATACATACCGAGGTCCTCTCTTACGTATATCAAGTAGTCATGTCATCTATCATGATATTCTAGAGTAGAACTAGAAGTACCAGATATGAAGGATGGACAAACGGTAGATTGTGGAAAATCGAGAGACTCATAAAATTGAAGCTCACACGATAATTTGACTTGATAGGCTTATCAAAGCCCATGAAGTACAATTTCGACAGAACCAATCTTCACGATATAGCTTCTACAGATAGAATTATAACTAGACAAATTCCCGAATCGATACTCTAGAGTAGAAGGACCCTAAAATACAGAATTCACCAATTGTAGAGTTATGAGTGAATCAAAACGGTTACACCTTTTTAATTAGAACAGCCTAACTAGATAGAAACTATAGCCACGAATTGAAACTCTCATAAATTAGATGATATCACCAGACACACAGATACACTCTAAATAGTCACAATTGGATATTCGCCATTAGCCATTCTCCATCACAGGTCCCCAAGAACTACACTCCACAATAATTGATACGACTATATAGATCCACTGCACAGAATAAAGACGTCACAGAACAATCTCACCAATTGTAATCAACCCTATCTTTATTTTGACTTCCTGTTCCAGTTCCCATTGGCCACACCACTGGACGGCCCCTTTTCCCCAGTCTCCAACTGCCTAGACCCTGGTATCCAGGGGTTCTAACCATCTCGGTGGTTCTCTCAAAAGGCAATTTCCGCATAGTTGAATGTATGTAGACTGGATCAATATGGCTCCAAAAACTCCAAAAATGCTCCAAAATTCACCAAAATTCTCCAGATTGCACCTCCCTCCCTCTGCAATACATCAAGAGTCTATTAAGTCTCTCTTTCCCTCCTATTCACCGCATTATTCCCCCATTCTCTCCCTTCACTCTGACTAATCCATCTTTCGCAGCCCTATACTAGTCGTGTGCGCCCCCTTTCTTCGGCACTTCCAACACTTCTATTCTCCACATCTGGCCGACTCAAGCACACCATGGAGGAAATGGACATAGACGACTATTCAAGGGTATGTACTGGCCTCGGAGACCCGATTGGGCGCAAATTCCGCTGAAAACGGGAACAACTTTGGACTCTTTTTGGCGATGCAAGCTCGTTCACCCAGATGGGCACCAGCAGCTCCAAATGGGGGACTTGCCACGGTCAAACCCGGCGATTGTGCCGCCATTGCAATGGTACCGTCACAAGTGGGGGTATTTCATCACAATTTGGCCCGAATTTGGCGAGATAGCCGTTTTTCACCAACTTATTCTAACTAGCAGGATCGCTCCAGATCACCAGTAAGAGAAAGATCCCGGTCGCCCCAGAGAGAGGGGCGGGCGGAAAAGGAATACTCAAGACGAGACTACGGCTACTCGCGTAGCTCTTACGACAGACCGGCCCGAGGAGGCAGAAGAGACTACGATAGTGGCCGTGGAGGAAGAAGAGGTGGAGCATCGGGATCTGGTGCTGCCACCAGAGGAGGAGGCAGAGACTTTAGTGCCCGTCGAGACTACGACTCGCTGGCCACTTCAGAAGAGGCCTACCGTGCTAAAACAGAGCGAAACTACGACAATTCCATCTTCATTGGCAACATTCCCTTCGACTGCTCGTCCAAGGACGTGGAGGCCATGTTCGGGGCCAATTTCAACATAATCAGAGCCGACATCGTCACCAACAAGGGGCGTTCCCGAGGCATGGCCACGGTCGAGTTCTCGAGCAAGGACGACGTGCGTTCGGCAATTGACCAGTTCGACCATTTCCAGTACCGAGGTCGGGAGATCTTTGTCAGACAGGACTATCCGCCACCAGACAAGAAGCAGAAGGAGCCTTTACGCAGACGGGAGCGTTCTGAAACGGCGACAGAAAGGAAAAGCACCCCCATAAAAGCCGGGACCGAGATTTTCGTGGGCAATCTCCCATTTTCTGTTAACTGGCAAGCATTAAAGGACCTCATGAGAGGTGCTGGAGAGGTGGAACGGGCCGATGTGAGACTTGACGACTGGGGCAAATCACGAGGCTTTGGAACCGTGGTGTTTCTGACCCCAGAGCAGGCCACCAAGGCAGTGGAGATGTTCCAAGGCTACGAGATCGAGGGCAGAAAGTTGGACACCCGGCCTGGAAGAGGCACACAGAGCAACAATAGCGGCCAATCCCGGAACCGGGACTCTGCAGAGTCCAGAACTAGACTGGAGCCTGCACCAGATGCCCCCAAAAATAGTGCTTTCACCCAGGGCGTACTGGCAGATGGTGAAAGGTCTGACACCGTGTTTGTGTCCAACTTGCCGTATGTCACCAATAACGATGATTTATATGAATTGTTTGAGACAGTGGGGAGAACCACCCAGGCAGAAATTCAATACGGAGAAACAGGAAAGCCCACAGGACAAGCAGTGGTGCAGTTTGAGCTCGCCGAGCTCGCCGAAAACGCCATCCAAAATCTCAACAACTACTTATACGGAGGCAGAAACATTCAGATCTCCTACGCCAAAAGACCCGACGCCGAAGTCAGTGGTCCATAGATAATACACGCACGGGTTTTCATCTGGGAACTATCGAACTATCTAAGAATTGTAGAAGAAAAAGGAAGGGGCCGGATGTGACAGAAAGTGAGAGAAGAGAAGAAGATAGGAAGAGAGGGTAGAACGTGA
The DNA here is from genome assembly GCA_030565345.1 of Suhomyces coccinellae. Lineage (NCBI taxonomy): Eukaryota > Fungi > Ascomycota > Pichiomycetes > Serinales > Debaryomycetaceae > Suhomyces > Suhomyces coccinellae. Next base: position 41,369 of record JAJMBP010000029.1, on the reverse strand, counting down.
GAGAATGGGATGGAGATGAGCTAAGAGGAAAGTGAAATTAAATGAAACGAATATTTAGAAAATGAGTCAACGATAAAGGATGCCCCAGAAGTGGCGGATCAATCTGAATTGGACCTATTTTGTGATAGTAGATAATTTTCAAAATATACTCGAGGCTCTACTTGGGTGCAAATAAATTTTGCAGCTTACTCGATGATGGCTGATTGTATTTACTCACTGATTCTATCATATTAGCTCTCATTGTATCACACCATCTCTCCCCACCACCTCAATCATGTGTCCTCTTGACTTTTTCATACCATCTCATATTCAATGACCTTTTTAATGCTGCAATTTCGCTCAAAAAAGTCCAACATCGAAAATAAACGCATTTCCAACATCTTTAAACACCTGAATCCATTTGAACTCTTTATCATTGCCTTCCGGCCCTTCCTGTGGCCACTTTTCACCGTCCATCCCGGTTACCCCATATTCTTCTGCTTACGTAACACTCACTCCCTATACACAATACTACTCCATCTTACTCCTTGCAACTTCTACAACTCTCCATTTAGCATCATGAAAGACTACACCGCTGGTTTCAAGGACGTTGTTCCTGCCGAGAACGCCAATACCGTCACTATGGAAGGCGATGGCGTCACTTTGAGCGCCAGCTCATGGTGGAACTACTACGATTCCGAAGGCAATGCCAAAGTCCAGTCCCATCACTATGTGTTGATTTTCATCATCATTGCCGGGCTCTTGTTGTTCCATTTCCGCCACCGTATCGCCGAGGCCCACGATCGGTACAGAACTCGCAGAAGAGGAGGATATTTTGGCCTCGGCAGCTTCCAGGATGATCTTGAAAACGGATTGAGCAGCAGCACTTTTGACCTTGAAGAAAATATCAACAACCAGGACTCGAGAAAGGGGCTTCTGGAGGAGGCGTCTGCCGAAATCCGCACAATCATGGACCGTGACGGCATCACATTTGATGCCGCCCGCCTCAAGTATACGCAGGCACAATTGAATAAGAACGGCGTGGATAAGGATGGGTTGCCTCGGGACCCTCGTCTCGTGACGTTTGAGTGAAGAAGGCAAAGGTGGAACCGTTGAAAGTGTGAAGAATTGAATCTTTAAGCCCTAGTGATGAATTTAATGCTGTATAGAATCAAATGCTGTGAAGAGGTTTAAGGAGGTGAAAATGGGATCAAGCGAAATATGGGGAACTGAGCAAGAAGAACAAAACCCACCTATTTAACTTAAATTAGTCGTGGGACTAGTTCTGTGCTCAGAAGGGCCGAAGTAAACCTCGTGCCGAGTCTATGCCACTTGTGTGCAAGGACTGGCAATGGGCATGCTAGAAGCACAGAATGCACACTTGCGCCCAATGATGTCTCGAAGCACATCTAGATCCTTGGAAGGAGCAGCCTCGAGAGTTTGAACAACGATAAGTCGGTTGAATTATGATGAGCAGATCATGCTGAGAAGAGAAGTAGCCACTTCACAACCCAAATGAACCTGACTATTAACCTATCTACACATGCAAAAACTATGAATACCCTTACAGGGAAATGTCGCCTGTTGCTAGCGATAGAGCACAATACGCGTCATGTCTTCCCTTCTATTTGTTTCAGTCATTTCCTCCTGCCCGTATCTGCCCAAATGTCTCAGATCTCCATTCTCAGCCACAATTAAAGCTTGCCCACCTACTTGAATCTACGACACACACAAATGCAACCACCCGAACCACTCAATTGCAACCAATTCAATTGCAACGGTGCACTGTGAAGTTCCACCCCCCTTTATCCATCCATTCCATCAATCCATTTCATTTCTCTCCCTCTTCCATCCTGTTCCATCTTGTCCTTATTGTCGTCGTTTCACGCACTCGGTGACCTCAGCCCCGGGTTTTGTTCGATTGACATTGACCGACATTGACTGACATTGATCACATTTTGACCTTTTACTTATTTATGCTCACTGAACCTTGACACTCACATTGACTACAATTTAAAGTGACGTTGACAGCTGATACTTCCCACCAGCGTTGGACTCTCTACATCCACGGCTGACTCTTCATGCCAGGCTAAAACACGCAGAATCTCAAGACCGCGCCTGGGCCCAATGCGGAAAGTGTCGGTCACGTGCGCCTGTTTATGTTTTCGTTTTTCACCATCGCTACCTTTCCATGTTCCCTATCTTCTGGTGCCTGGTTCTGCTTCCTTCATGTCCACAAGACTTGTCTAGCTGTTCACAATGAGTATTTACCACCGTTTCGCCTCATTGGAGCACGACGAGGCCTTTTTCCGCGCCAACAAGCGTGTGGGGCCTACCTCTCACAGGGTGCCCTCGCCCCTGGAACTGGTGTTGAATGACATCAACCCGGGGACCCAGGCGCTCCATGGGTCTGCTCTTCGTATCCCGCCACTCGGGACCCAGTTCGAGGGTGATATCTGGCGCAGTGTCGATGGAGCCCGCCTCCACGAGTCGCTAGAGCCATATGCCAATAACTCCACCAACTCCAACAACAACACCACCGCTACTAATACCACCATCAATCACAACAGCACTAACATTGCTAATAGCACTACGAAATCGACACCTGTTGCAAAGGTCACGCGAAAGCCCCAGCCCAAGACCTTCTCTGTCTCCGAATGGCAGGACAACTTCTCCAAGGCTGCATACTTCACAGGCTACGACCCCGTGTACTTCGGCCACATGTTGATGATCGTGTACCTGAGTGCGGGCACCGGCCGTATCTCCACCAAGTCCATTACCAAGTACGGCGTCACCACTTACGACAACCTCATTCTCGACTCCCGGTCGAGGTTCTGGCCCAGCTGCGAGAACCTCTTACCAGAATACCGCCGCTCCAACGTCAGAAAGGCCATTGCCATTTCCTTGTTGAAGAACTACACCAAGCTCTCCCACGAGATCAAGCTTTCCATTCCCTGGGACGAGACCAACGCTGGCAACTTGGCCAACAACATGAACTTGTTGACTGACAAGACGCCACTCGACCTCGGCAATAAGCTCTTGCACTTGGGCCTCATCCAGTCACACTCCGTATCCACCGTGTTGTTGGATACTGTATACGACAACTTCTCGGACCAGACCAACCCCAAGATTATCGAGGAAAACAACCGCTTGGTGTACTTACTCGGCGATCAATTGGACCAATTGTTCGACCCTCTCTTGGAGTACTCCCCCGAGGTCATGCAGATCAATTACAATGTGGCGTCGGCGTCGCCCATTCCACCGTTGTTGGTGGGACACGAAAAGATTGACATCATCATCCAGGAGTTGATTTCCATCCAAACCAACTACACCATGGGCTTGGTAAACTTGCTCCAGAACTTCATCATTCCATTGAGAATTCATGTGTTATCACAAACAAACAAAATCGCATCCAATGGCCAGTCAGGCATCTCTAAAATCAATAACGTGTTTCCGCCCACCATTGACGAAATCACCAGAATCAATTGCATTCTCCATGACTCCCTCAACAAAGCAAAGTACTATGGATATCTCGAAATCTTCAAGGTACTCCATATGATTGTGCCCTACTTTTACAAAGCATTTGTACGTCATGAGGCCAACCTCAAGAACTTCTCGTCCAGACTAAACAAATTCAGTGAGCGATACTACAAGAAGGTTTTCACCAACAAGAACTTGAATAAGGGTGAGTACACTGTCAGAGAAATTGACTCTGTTGTTTCAGGCTCGTTGTTTGAGTTGCCCAAATTGAAGTTGGTCATTAATAGACTCTATGATTGTTTGCGTTCCGAGCTAATCGGTCAGTCTCCTAACCGCGTGGAACTAGAAGAAATGAACTATATCACACAGTGCTATACAATGGCTATTCAAGTCATAGATGCATTTGGGGGAAGCTTACCAGAGGCATCTGGTGAAATTTCCAATCCAAAGAACCGTTTCTTCACTCCTTCTGGAAAGCTCTTGACCGAGTTGGCCTCAAAATGGCCAGAAGAGTTACAATATGATTGGATATCAAGAAAAGTGGTTGGAATCTACGAGTTGAAAAACTTAAAGCCGTTGAAAAATAGCATATGTGACATTGACATTTTAATCATTTTCTCTGATTACTTATTGTTTTTGACCATTACCGATGACAGTTACTACATCTCCAAAGATAAAGACTCTCTGAAAACAATATCTGTTGCAGATATATTAATGCATTCCTTGGTCAACGAGAAACCACTTCCAAGCTTGGATGTTTTCCCTTCCATGGAGGTAAATGGCTGGGTGGAAATCAATAATGTGATTGCAAGTAGTTACAATGGCTTGTCCACATTGAACAAGGAATGTGCAGGTTCATTCTTGCGTTTCTTTAGCACAAAGGATTATGGATTCAATTCGACCTTGAAGCATGTTAATGTTACGAAGAATTATGAGATTTTGAAGGGCCAAGATGATGCTACCAACATCATTGAATTGGTGACAAAAGCGAGAGTTCTTTACAAGAGTCAATCTTTCCATTTGTTCAAGTCTGTTTCTGCCAAGAAACAATCCTCCCCAGCCGGAGCTGGAACTTCGGTTACATCTTTTGCCTCAAATGCCCAGGAGCCCAACTTTACAATTTACTCGACCGCACATAACATAGATGCATATGAGATTGAAACTTGCAAGTCTCCATTTGCCTTGTTCTTGAATATGTCCTTCGATGATCCATTCAGGTATTTTGAAACTCACCCTGGTTTATATTTGCTCATCAATGCTTCTTTCGTTGATGATCAAACTATCAGGTTGATTGGATTTAGTAAGGATGGGCATTTTGAACTAGATGAATTTATTCCTTCTCTGGAATTGCAAATTACTTTGAAGCGTATCTTGGTAACCAATTTCGAATTATTGTTCAGAACCCACAACAAGGTGACTGGTGCATTGGAAAAAGCATACAATAATGATATCGAGTACTACTTGGATGTTTTCACCTCTTATAATAGTGATCGGTTGAAATCAGAGATGCAACAAAGGGAAAACGAAAGACTTCAGTTGCAAGCCAAAAAAGAAATTGAAGCGAAGGCCAAAAGAGAAGCTGAACAAAAGATCCAGGCGCAAAGGGCCAATCCCATTAAAGTCCAAGCTCCTCCTGAGAAACCACTAACCAAAAAGAAATCTATTATCCACAAGCTTTTCCGGCCATTCAAAAAATCATCTGAGCCAGCATCCCCTCCCAAAACTATCTCTACAAGTCAGATTTCAAAGCCGCAGAAAATGTCAGATGCCTATATTCCTAGAGGCGATAAGACTGAATATTCACATTTGTATAAGCCTGTTCCTGAACTCAAGAGATCCGATAACTCTACTATCAACGAGCCAGTGAACGAAACTTTACAGACTACTCAAGTACTTCAAAGAACACAGAGCCGAGCCATCAGCATTCCAAAGTATTCCATCGATACGCAGTATGAGGCCCCTAGCCAAGAAACTTTGAGCAGGCATTCAGAAGAGCTTTTGAGCCGGAAATCACTGGACAGAAGTTACAATGCTTCTGAAGATGTGGGAAGAATAGTATCGGTAGCACCTACCAATAAGTCTCACTATGAATCCAGAACTTCGTCTCACTATAATGAAAGTTCTGCGGCTGTTCATCAGAAGGCAACTATTTCAAGATCTACTACTCTCGAAAACTTGCAGGCATTGGACTCAATTCACAAGGTCCACAGAAAGTCTCGTTCAAAGAGCTCTATTTCCTACTTGGACTTTGGAAATGTACCCCCAGAGGAGTACTACGCTGACGGAGAGACTAATTGGACAACCTTCAGCAGAGAAAATTCTTCGTTGTATGGAGAAATTCAAAAATTTAAGGCTGAAGACGAAATGAAGAAGGAAAATACACTCGACAGTTCCATGGATTACACAAGGGTTACCGATAGCTCTCAAAGCACCATCGATATGAATAGTTTACATGAGGGTGAAAGTGTATATCTCGTTGAAGGGAAGGAGTGTGAACTGGTGGTTCAACTTATTCCAGAATTGGGCGATGATGCAACCAAGCAGTTGCTTTCAGCTCGTCATGGCTCATCCTCGACTTTTGAAATCCCTGACACTTATTTCAGGAGAGAAAACAAAGAAATTTCGATGCAATCTTTGACTTCAACTCAGGTAATTGAAGAGTTCAAGAAAACCATTGATTTCGATTCCGAAATGGATCCATTAGATATGACCATTCGGTCTTTCCTGGATGACTCGGACTACATACCCCAGCACATGGTTGGCACTAACTCCAAAGCGACCCAGAGTAATATCACTTTGACGAGTTCGGAGGAAGAGTACTTTTCTGTCAACGAATTTGACTTCAGCACAAGTCTCTACCAGTTGATTGATGATGCCAAAAAGTCCGGCACTCGTTCGAAGAAGAGAGAGTCCATATCAGCGGCGAAACCAAGACAACAAATTTCGAGTTCTTACATCGCCTTGGCAAACAAGTCGGATTCACCAACCATGACGTCCTCTTCGAGCGATGCGACAATCATCAACGAGATGGCTCGGTCTAAGGAGCAGGTTTCTGAGAAGAATTTCACTAGCTTCAGTTCTCGTGATGATTCAATTGCATACTTGTCTGACTTACTAAACGGATCCATCAATTTCTAAAGAAAATAAGTCATTTCATTTTATAAATATACCGCATATTATTACCTGTAGTTCAGCGATCACAAGCTGATTATTTGAATAACGGTGGTTCCAAGATATCTAGAATCTTTATGTTTCAATTGAAGAAAACAGCCACAATATAGAACGAAACTCTTAGTCAAATAGCTCTCCTCTAGATCCAAAGCGCCTTACGAAGTAGCTTTTGATCTAGTTGATTCTAATTTTCGAAGGTTCTCCCGTAAAGTCTTCCTTAAAGAAAATTTCCAATTCTGCTGATTGCGTCTTTCAGCAACCTCTGCTTCATCTTTTACCATAGTTACTGACTACTAACACTAGTTTCTCACCATTATTACAATTTTTAAATACGTTTTCCTATAGCTTGCTTTTCTCATAGTTCATTCAATAACCTAATTGCTCTCCTTCAAGATCTTGGTCACGGCTTCGACAATGGCGTCTCCAACCTCCACAGTGGTACTGGAACCTCTCAAGTCGGCAGTTCTGACTCCAGAGTCCAAAACCTGGCTGACAGCCAACTCCAACGCCTCAGCTTCCTTGAGAGAGTCCAAGGACAATCTCAACATCATAGCCACTGACAAAATGGTGGCCACAGGGTTGACCTTGTTTTCGGGTAAGTCAGGAGCAGAACCGTGGCATGGCTCGTACAAACCGAAGGCCGAGTTGGTGTCTGGCAAGGAGGCCAAGGAGGCAGAGGGCAAGAGACCCAAGGAGCCGGGAATGACCGAGGCCTCGTCGGAGATGATATCACCAAACATGTTGGAGGTGATGATGATACCGTTCAACTTCTTAGGAGATTGGACCAAGATCATGGCAGCAGAGTCGATCAACTGGTGCTGCACGGTCAATTGAGGGAACTCCTCGCTGATGACTTTGTCGACGGTCTTTCTCCACAATCTGGAGGACGCCAACACGTTGGCCTTATCCAATGACCAGATTGGCAAGGGCGGATTGTGTTGCAAGGCCATGAAGGCGGCCATTCTGGTGATGCGGGTGACCTCCGAAACGCTGTACTTCTCGGTGTCCCAGGCGGACTCGCCGTCTGCAGACTCCTCCTGTTCTTGTCTCTCGCCAAAGTAGATACCTCCGACCAATTCACGCACCACGGTGAAGTTGGTGCCTCTGACGACGTCCGACTTCAAGGGCGACAACTCGAGCAAGCTCTCGGATGCAAAGTTGCAGGGTCTCAAGTTGGCGTACAAGTTCAATTCCTTTCTGATCTTCAACAAGCCCTGCTCAGGTCTGACGGCACCAGTACCCCATTTGGGGCCGCCGACGGCTCCCAACAACACGGCATCAGATGCCTTGGCGGCCTCCAACGCGTCGTCAGGCAAAGGAACGCCGGTGGCGTCAATGGCAGCACCACCAATCAACTTGTGTATGAACTTGAACTCGATGTTCTGGTGAGGGGTGGCGGCCTCAATGGCCTTGAGCACCTTGATGGCCTCATTGCAGATCTCGGTACCCACGTGGTCACCGGGGAGAATGGTGATGGTCTTGGTGACGGCGGTCTTGGCCTTCTTGCTTTCAGACATTGTGAATAGCGAAACAAACAGCGCAATCCGGGCTTTATATACTTTTTCATTTTTCATTTTTCAGGGCGCCGAAACCGGGCCTATTTCGCACATGATGACAGCACGCCGCAGGTACCCGAAAGCCGGGGTGAAGTGGAGGCTGAAGAGTCATAAAGGGAGGTGGCTGTATCTTACTGACAGAGAGGGAAAGTTAACCTTGAAATAATTGAAGATTTGGCCAATTTGAGCAAATTATCCTGGTTTATCAAATGAGATACTGTACCCGTAATACGGAGTGAATTTAATATCATGGAAGGTAAAGATGAAAGTGCCAGTGTGTAAGGCTAGAGGAGCCAGAGTCAATGGAAAGAATTGAATGTAGAAATATTATCACTATATTACATGGTAGAGATCCATGTCCTGTTTGTTGGGCTATATTTGTAGGACATGCATTAACTTAGGACTAAGAGTTTTCATATCTGTTATTCTGTCAATTATCGATTGTGGTTCGTGCAACATTCGAAATGAATTAGTGATTGGTGAATAGATTTTGAAGATGAAGTTTGGACAAGCCACCAATGGCGATATTATTCGTCTCGTTAGCACTACTTTAAGCTATGCTATTCTCAAAGAGAAATTACCAGTGTATTGATCACTTTCTTCTTAAATGGCTCACTTGACCACAACCCTACAACCGGTCCCCGATTATTAACTCACTAGGTATCACATACCACTATATTCACATACATGAGGCTTCTATTTTACTATTCCTCATTGATATTACATATCCCATAAATATATATCGCTATACACATGGCGCTAATGACCACTCCATTCGATGGAATCCAAGTCGATACCCTCTTGGACCATCTCCCACAATGGCGACATCTTTCTCAAAAAGTCCACTCTCTCATTGATGGCGGTGATCACGTAGTCGATCTCGGCCTCGGTGGTGAATCTTCCAATACCAAATCTAATGGAAGAGTGGGCCAAGGCGTCGTCGGCACCCAACGCATGCAACACGTACGAAGGCTCCAAGGAGGCCGAGGTACACGCAGAGCCAGAAGACAAAGCAATGTCCTTCAAGGCCATCAACAACGACTCACCCTCAATGTAGGCAAACGAGATGTTCACACATCCGGGGTACTGGGACTTAGGGTCAGTTGAGCCGTTCAACTGGGTCGAGGGGATCGACAACAAGCCGTCCTTCAACTTCTCCGAGAGTCTGTGGATGTGGTTCTGGTCATACTGTATTGTTAGTAACGGTTTTCTAAATCTCAGATCCTTGCATAGGTGCTCATCATGCGGTGGCAGCAGAGATTGAGCTGCGACCATATGCGGTGTTCTTCCTCCTGTGATTCGTAAGTATACATACCTCCATTTCCTCGATCATGAGGCGGGCGGCCTCGCCGAAACCCGCCACCAAAGGAGGAGCCAAAGTTCCTGATCTCAAGCCTCTTTCCTGGCCTCCTCCGGTGATGATAGGGTCCAATCTGACTCTGGGACGTCTTCTGATATAGATGGCACCAATTCCCATAGGGCCATAGATCTTGTGGGAAGAAATGGACAACAAGTCGATGTTCATCTCGTTGACGTCGATGGGGATCTTACCGTAGGCCTGGGCGGCGTCAGTGTGGAAAAAGATCTTGTTTTCACGGCAAATCTGGCCGATTTCCTTTAAGGGCTGGATGACACCAATCTCGTTGTTAACAGCCATGACCGACACCAAGATAGTGTCCTTGCGGATGGCCTTCTTCAAGTCCTCGAGGTTGATCAAGCCGTGCTTGTCCACGGCCAAGTACGTCACGTCGAAGCCCTCGTCTTGCATGTGACGAGCCGAGTCCAACACACACTTGTGCTCGGTCTGGGTGGTGATGATGTGCTTCTTGGTCTTTCTGTAGAAGCGGGGAACGCCCTTGATGGCCATGTTGTTGGACTCGGTGGCACCAGACGTGAAGATGATTTCCTTGGGGTCGGCCTTGATGCCGGCAGCGATATGGGCCCGGGCCTTCTCCACCTCCTTTTCGGTTTCCCAGCCGTACGAGTGGGTCGACGAGTGGGGATTACCGTACATTCCGGTGTAGAACTGCAACATCTTGTCGAGAACACGGGGATCGGTGGGAGAGGTGGCCTGGACATCGAGGTAGATGGGACGGGTTCCAAACTGTGTCTCGTCACGAGTGGCGCTCTTCAACGAGATGCTCGAGCCCTCGGGGGGCGTGGCCACGGGCTCGGCCTGGGGACTGGGCGTGTGGACGGCGCCAGCGGTGGTGGCCAAACAACGGCGGCTGTTCATGACAGCGGCCATTGGACGAGTCCACAGGGCCCTGACGGCCTTGAAAGACACGGATCCTAATCTTGCAAGGGGCTGCATGGGGACTGGGGTCAGAAACTGGCAACAGCAGAGGTTCTAGGACGGTTCTGTGCAGAAGGACCAAAAGAACAGTGATAGGTTGAACAATTAATCATCACCAAAAAAAGCGCCCTAGATCGTGCGCGGGTTAAGATTTAGAGGTCTAGATGAAGATGGTGACTAATGGGGACACCGGGCCGGGAAACAGAATGTGGGGCTTAGTCATGGGGTTAGACAACGGGTCATGGTGATGAGATGTGGATATGAAGTAGTTGTCCAACTGCAACGGCCTACAGTTGGAGTGTGTTAGCTCTTCACATTAGCGCTCTACCTTATCTGATGTGATGTGACAGGAAAGTAGTGGGAAACTGGGGGACCAAAAGGGGAATACTTGTGGGGGTGTACGATGTGTGGGCAATGGAATGGGGAATAGACTCGGTCAGATTCGTGCTACATTGGTTCCAGAGAATTTGGGGCAATTTGGAGTGAATTAATCGGACTATTTCTAAAAGTATCGGGCCGTTGCCGATAGACATATTTTCAGGTGAAATTAAATGGAAGTGTTTAATTTCATCAAGGAAACGGAAGGCGTCATCGTAATGTGTCGAGTAGTATAGGTTTTGGCAAATTGGGCCAGTATGGAACTAGTAGCGAGGGTTGGCTGGTAGTATTGATGGGAGGTCTCAGTGAATTGTATCTTACAATTTGTTAGGCATTACCTCTTTTGGTGACAGATATTTTTCACTTTTCGATTTTTAGTAGATCCCGTTTCCTATTGCCTTGACTATTATTATACAATATTAGAGCATCGGTACAATAACCAGAATAGCAGGAATTCGTTTCCCACGTCAATAAGTTGTTGCATATTCTTGTTTGTGATCCTTCGGTCCTGGTGCTGTAGAATAGTAATGAATAGGGAATGTTAATGAAATACCCACTAATGAAGCAGAGTCCAGAAACTTCAGACTTCGAGTCGTCTGCAATAACAACATCAAAGTATAATAGGGCTAGAATCAACACACGTGGAGCATCCATTCTTTATATCTTATGCCAAGTACAAGATTGCTGTATCCAGCCAAATACTACAATGCTCCATTTTGTATCTATTAGTCTATAGCAGATATTTAAAGATCAAGAGACCCTTCTTGATCTGAGCTCCCGTCAATATTCTATTCTATCAAGACAGTACTTCTCAATGAACCATAGCATATATATGAATCTCTGGCCATGTGTAATAATAAATTTCATTATATCTTCTTGTCCTTGCATCTATTATTTCATACCCTGGGAGTACACCGTGAGATTCCTGTGCACGGCTTCGTAGCACCCGAGGAAAATGGCTCCTCCAGCACTGATCCACGCAGTTCTGGGACCAATGCCCTTGAAAAACGCAGAGTATCCCTCTTCCTTCACCAAGTTCCCAATCATGGTGGGAAGACTGACACGGCTGTGGTTGAGCATAATCCGGGTCTTGATCACATCGAGCGGCGTAGTGGCAGCAGCAGCAATTCCACCTGCAATCGAGCCACATAAGGCCGCTTTTGGCGAAGAGATCTTTGCTGTACCCTCATGGGATGCCCATTTGCTCTTGAGCCACTCATACAAGGGAAATTGGATCACTGTGAATGGGATCTCTCTCATGATGGTGGTGTTCCAGCCACGATAGAGGCCTCGCACCAAGCCTTCACCAGAACGGTTCTGGATAAGGTACAAGAAATTGGACCAAGATGAAGACTTGCCTCCAACTCCAACAATACCGGCCTGGGTCCGTTGTTTAATGATCTCAGCGGGAACACGGACAAGACAGGCGGCTATTTCTCCACACAGGGCCGAGAGCATGTGGCTTTTGGTAGGCAGCATGTCCTTAGTGTAGACTTTCATGGAGTCGTAGGTGATGAAAAAGAGAGAGGCCGAGGGCGCCGAGGCCACCACACACGAGCCCAAACCCTTGTAAATGCCATGCCAGCCGCCATTGCGGAAGAATCCGCCCTTGGCCTGGATCCGGGTCTTGATAGTGTCGATAGGAAAGAAGGCGAGGTCTGTGGACGTGCCTGCGCATCCTCCGCTCTGGATGTTAGTGGGGCATGAAAAATTGGCCTTTCTGGATACTTACGATCAACGAGATCACGAAGGCCAGATTATCCATGGCGCCAGATGTAGTGCTTTGGAAATATGGGGGGCTTTTGTGGAGGTAGTTGGGCTTGAAAAGTATCAAAACTTTTCAACCAACGCGAAGCTTAGGTAAGCTGGAGGTCCGGGTTCGGACCCTATGACAAGGGCCTGTACTAGTCCCTGGGGACCACAACGAACGCGTTCTTTCCCACCCGCTTCTTCTTAGCGTACTTGATGATGACCGAGTCCACTTTTTTGCCCGGAGTGATGAAATCGGCGAGAAAAGGCGTCAAGTCCTCGAGGTCCCAGCTCTTGTCAAGCAGAAAGAGCTGTTCGAAACGGGCAGGAAGTGATTTTGAGAGGGCAGATGCATCCACGTAATGGATGTGGTCACCATTGCGGTAGAAATTGCCCTTGAGGTCCGAAACATCAAGCGGAACGTTGTAAAATTCAGGTAATGAAGCTTTCCATCTTACGAGAAAGTCTGCCACCAACACACTCCGACACGTCTTGAGAGTCTGTTTTCCAAACCATTGGGCCACTCGGAGGTTGTCCAACACAAATTTGTCTCCAGAAACCTGGGAAAACTTGTGAAGCACCGTCTTGATCACGGCTGGTGTGAGGAGCTTGCCATTGCTAGCTCGTGAGCACACTGTGGCCACATCGCCCTCCTGGGCCCTGTAATCGAAGCTGTCACTGATTAACGTCGTTATCACGTAGAAAAGCGCCTCGGTAACGAACAGCTCCTCCAAGATGTAAGCGTAGCCGTCGATTTCCACTCCACCCAAGTCATACCAGGACTTCACGAATTCACCTCTGGAAATGGGCGAGTTGGCCAACAATTCGTCAAACAAGGCCTTGGACGCCGACTGACTTGGATACCGTGGCAATTGGGACACGTCGATCTGGCCACTTCCCTTGGTCAACTCGTATTCGTATCGTCCTAGTCCGATACCCACGAGCCGGTTGTGGTTGTCGCCCGACACGTTGTGGCCCAAATGATTGACATTCATGTTGTTGAGCAAGAGCACCGAGTTGGAATGGTTCACCTGGCGAAGTTTCCACGTCTTGTCTTCGGTACAGACCACCAAATGGCTGGAGCTGTTGGCATCAGACCTGTCGTGGTCCAAGGGCGAGGACTTGATCAATACCTCGCCATTCTCGTTGTTCTTGATGTATTCTAAAAGGTCTGGCGGAAGTTGGAGAAACTTGTACGTATACTCCTGGGGATAGGTGAACTGCTGGTACACAGAGTAGGACATGGTTGCAGAAGACGCGTTGAGATGGAGTTGGTTATATGCGAATCGTACAAAATGGAACTCAAGACGCACTAAAGAGGAGGACCTAAATTTGAATATGTAGTCGTAAATATGGTTGAAGGAAGTGATTATGGTCGATCAACCTGAATGTGAGTGATTTGGGTACTTTGGGCTAAGTGAGAATGGATGTGGTGGATAGAGTATGTAATTGTCAGTAATTGTAAAGTTCTCAGTTTACAGTGACAAGAGAAATTATTACAGTGACAAGAGAAATTAGTGTGGTTCTGACCACCATTCAAGTGGCTCATATTTTATATCCAGATAAAGGAGGATTGTTTGGTTTGGTTTCCTTTGATGTTTTAATTATCTGATTTTTTGATTTTGGAAAATGTCGTAACATTGATGATTTTAGTGAAATTTCTAGAATTTCAGACTTATACCAACCGAATAATACAGTTAATACGAGGCATTTGTTGGAAGAAATACATAACACAGACTTGATTAATTACTTATATCCATATTTCCCGTCCACCTAGATTTGCAGCAGGTAATTCTTTTTCATTCAGTTGAATTCTTGATATTTATTCACATGGAGTTGTTATTCAAAGGAGACACCCAATAGCGAAACTTGAATACCTGAGCAACGCTGTACCCATCCCTATTTATCCCTAATTGCACCAAGAAAGGCTATATTAGTCCTATTTTATTATTTACCTCTTTCACTTTCTACTTCTTCATAGAGTTTTTCAATTAGATATACTTGAGATCATACTCTTTTGATCCTTCTCTTCAATCGTCTTTCGATTCTTCCTCTATATCTACAATCGTCCCGAATTTTATCTATTATGCATAGTATACACGCCTAGTTCTGCTGGGCAATGATATTGTCAATATCTTCCACCTCCTTGATCTGGAAATTCTTGCTCATACTGATGGGCCTCTTGGAAGCGTCCTTGTGGAGCAAACGGGCCAACTTGGCCTGAGGACCCCATCCGTTGACTGGGGCATTCAATTGGAAAGGCAACAACCACGAGGTCACTGCAATGAAGTTGTCAGACAAGCTGACAAGCTCGTGGATGAGGTCTTCGATACAGACCAAGCCGAGGTCCTCGCCAAAGCGGTCCTCAACCAACTGGTTGTTGTCCAAGCGGACAGGCCTGTTCTGGTCCTTGTCCTCTTCTGCTGGGCTTATTATGCGAGCTCTCTTCTGGAAGAGCTGACGGATGGAGTTCAACGAAGGACGTCCCACAATCACGTAGGGCGCCACTAAGTTCAACAAGCTCATGGTGGTTGGAGTGGCCTTGACAAAGACACCGGTGTCGGACTCTTGCAACTTCAACACTTCCAAGATCTGTCTGGCTTTGACAGGTATGGTGTGGCCCTGAATATGGTAGGGCACGCGGACCACAAAGAGCAACTTGGTCTCGTCATCGTCGGAAACCACGAGCTCCTCTTCTTGCTTGGAAATAACCTTGGAAATACGCTTCTGTTCCAATTCGCTGGCCTTGAATCTGCTGACCAACGCTTCTGCTCTGATGAACTGGTTCTTCTTAGCCTTCTTTAATTGCTGGTTCTTCTTGGCACGCTCCTGCGCCTCCTCCTGCTTCTGGATTCTCTTTCTGTCCTTGTCCTTTCTCTTGCGCAAGAGGATCTCGGGGTTCGAGTTTAAGACGGCCATTGTGGGTGTTGGGAAGGAGTAGTGGATTGATTTTTGTTAGAGATGAGTAGAAAAAATCCCCTGTCCTGCACAAGGGCGCGATGGGCAGTGGATGAGATGGAAGACAAAGGGGGGCGAATAGGGGGAGAGAGGGCCAAGAGAACAATGTAGATGGCGGGAGGATGTGGCTACAGTCCTTAGGAGCAGAATGGTGTAATTGAAGGTGTCGGAGGGGTCCTGTGGATAATTCCAGCGCCGGTTCTTCATTTCACGTGATCTATGTCACGTGATAGGTACTGGAACAGTTCTACACCTCCAGTTCTTTCTCTACCACTACCATGGTCTGGCGCCCCAGAGCCAAGCCAGAGCCAAGCCACGCAGCCAGGCCGGCCGTCCCAGCAATGCCCACACCCCGCCAGTTTCCGAGTGCTGGCCGCATTAGTCACCACAGGGGCCTCTGACGTATTGCGCATTAAGCCCACGGCCTTCGCAAAGATTCCATTTCCACCGCCATTCGCCCTAATTCCCTCGGTACGTTTTCCCGGTCTGCCGCGACACTTCCACCACGAGAAAAGACTGGAGAATACCTATCATAGACACCGGCCTGCTGGCTACAGAGCTCCCCCACGGTATGGGGGGAGGCGGCCGGCTAGGACCACAATAGCAAGCACGAGCCCCCGAATCTAGCCTGCCTCGAGGCCCGGCCCGGGTCGCCTCCCATGGTGACACAAACCAGCTCGTCATGAGATATCCATCTACTACATTGTCGGTAATTTAGTTCCACCACGGCCATGGCGGTGCGCATCGCATCGCAAGATACGCCGATGTGCTTGTAGCGAGAGCGAGAGAGTGCTAAAGAGAGAGGCAGAATGAAATTCCGGCAAAGAGAGGGAAATGAGAGACGCAAGAACAGAAGTAAGCAGAGCAGAATAGAGACGAGACGGCAACAGAT
The DNA here is from genome assembly GCA_030565345.1 of Suhomyces coccinellae. Taxonomy (NCBI): domain Eukaryota; kingdom Fungi; phylum Ascomycota; class Pichiomycetes; order Serinales; family Debaryomycetaceae; genus Suhomyces; species Suhomyces coccinellae. Next base: position 24,910 of record JAJMBP010000029.1, on the reverse strand, counting down.
CAGTTCACGGGACAAGAGAAGAGACGAAACGGCACCACACATCATACAATGCCCTCCTCCGCAAGTCTACTGTTTCGAATCGTCCGCTCTCTACCACCGCGGTGGCCTTTCTTCTCATCTCTCCTGCACCGCCAGACCTCGCTAGTCGCACCACTCCCACACCAGCTTCGTCTCCCACATTCTCAGTGCCACCAGGCTTTGACCTGGACACCACCCGAGGGCGGCCATTGTCATTGTTGGCAAATGTGGCAGCCAGAGCATGGGCCGAAGAAGTCTCGAGATGTAGACCAAGACCACCACAAGCCGTAGACGGGCCTCCATCTGTATGCTGCTGCTGTAGACATAGCCCGCCGAGAGTCGCTAGCGACAGTTGCTCGCGAGAGGCCCCGCACCGCTCAGCCCAGCACGGCCCGGCCCAGCCTAGCCAGGCCCAAGCCCAGCCTACACCTGCCCCCGCAGTCCTCCCTGTGCCTCCCTCCGGGCCTGGACATAGGCCTCACAACCGGCCGCAATTTCTCGTCGCCTAGCTAGTGCCATCTCTCTCACTCACCGCCTACAAAACCAGCCTGATCTTTCTTTTTCACCTCTTTCCCATCCCATAGTCCTTCGACTGGTGCCGCCACTTTCTAGCACCAACACATCCCATACATCCGTCCTCGTCCTCCACTCTCCTTCTGTCATTGTCTACCGCCACCACCTCCTCCACTACCTGCCCTCTTCCTCCTCCCTTCCCTTTTTCCTTCCTCCTCCTCCTCCCCTCAGCCCTAAGCTCCCCAGCCCTAACCACAAAATCGCCCCAGTGCACTCTGCCCTCACTGGCCTCAAACTTTTTCCGATCCACTAAATCATTGGCCTGCTCATCACTGGCACCCTTCCGCCATTCTGCCCCCATAGCTCGAGGAAGCTCGTCCGAGACTCCCTCCCAGGCCCCACCGCCCCACCTCCTCGATATCCCTCGCATTTCCCGCCACCGCCAGCCGCCGTGGCCCCCAATTCTCCCCCGTCCTCGTCCTCGTCCTACTCCTTCTCCCTTGCATTTCTGCCACTGTATGGCCTCCTCCTCCCACCGCATGACATGGACCCCAGTCACCACCACAAACTAGACGAGGCCTACCTCCAGAACACGCTGCAGTCGGCCACGCCCGTCATGCAGCCTCTCCACGCCGGCGGCGTCTACGTCAAGCAAGAGCCGTCGTCCGACATGGCCCACGTCGCAGGCCAGCATCCCTACTACAAGGGCCCCCCAGCATACCCCTACGGCACGGCGCCGCAGAAGCCGCTCCAGCACCAGCGCCAGCCCGAGGGGCCGGTCTACGTCGACTATTCCTCGGGGCTGCGCCGGCCCGGCCAGCTCTATCCCATGGGACAGATGCAGATGGCGCAAACGGGCCAGATGGCCCAGACCTACCCGTCCCACCAGAACGTGCAGAATGTGCAGAGCCTCCAAGGCCAGAACGTACAGGGCCTCCAGGGCCAGAGTCATCAGAATCTCCAAGGCCAAAATCTCCAGGGCCAAAACCTCCAGGGCCAGAATCTCCAGGGCCAGAATCTCCAGGGCCAGAGCCAGCAGAACCTCCAGGGCCAGCCCCATCATCAGGGCCATTCCCACCAGAACCTCCACGAGGGCCACCAGCCCCTCCCCCTCGACCCCAACCTCTTCATGCAGCCGGTCGACCCTCCGGCCGTGCCTTGGGCCGCCCTGTACCCCATGATGGACCAGAACAAGCGCAAGCGCTCGCGCAAGCAGGACCACGCCGTGGCCGGCGAGGACGGCGACCTGGAGCTCAAGCGCCTCGCCATCAAGGCCGTCCACGTCCCGCTCGAGCAGATGGCGCTCCAGATCAAGCAGTTAGAGAGCGAGGAGCCCGCGGCCGGCAGCGACCCCCAGGCGCCGCCCGTGGAGTCGCCCAAGCTCAAGGAGCACAAGGAGCGCCAGCGCCAGCTCTTCGGCATGGTATGGATCTTGAACTCTTGCGAACACCTGCCCACCGCCGTGGTGCCGCGTAACCGCATCTACGCCCGCTACGTCCAAGTGTGTGCCGACAACTCGTTGACACCGTTGTCGCCGGCGTCGTTCGGCAAGCTTGTGAAGATCTTGTTCCCCAACTTGACCACCCGTCGGTTGGGTATGCGTGGACAGTCCAAGTACCACTACTGTGGCATCAAGTTGATTGGCGACCACTTGGCGGCGTCCTCCAGTGCCACCAGTGCCGGAGGCAGTGGCGGCGGCGTGGCTGGATTGGGCCTCGGGGCGTACGCCGCCCCCCACCAGATCCAGTCGCCAATTCTGTCCACCAACCTGTCGGTCTCATTGGACGACCTGCCGCTCCCCGCGTCCCACATCCACACCCCGTCATACACCCCCATCAACCTGCCGCTGATAGCCACGTCCCACTCCATTGCCGACCAGTTGCCGCTGGTGTCCCATTTGAAGTATGTCGCCAACTTGGACGACGTCTTGAACCAGGACCCCGCCGGCGCCCACGCACCGTTGGACCTCCCCGCCATCTACCCCTACTTGGCCCGCAACACCGACTACGACATCGCCGACACCCTCTACCTGCTCTACAAGGTGCACGTCAACGCGTTGTTCGAGGCATTGCGCTTCATGCAGTTGAAGAAGTTGTTCTCCGCCTTCAACAACTTCAACAGTACACTCACCGCGCCGGTGTTCAAGCTCTACACGCACGAGAGCATCATCGAGTGGGTCAAACAGTGTGACTTGGTCATGTACAAGCGCATGATCCGCATGTTGAGCAAGCTCCAGATGCAGTTGCACATTCCGCCGGAGATCGTGGCCCAGCTCAAGCAGATTGCGTCCGGGTACGTCAAGACCTTGTCGAACAACCTCCTCAACAACAAGGTGACCAAGAACTTCATCATCATGAAGTTGAAGCTCGCCAAGAACTTCGTCAACTTCTTGAACCGTCTCATCAAGATCCTCGAGACGGGACAGGCCGCGGCCAAGATCTTGGCCGATGCCACCGAAAAGAAGGCCATGGTCGCCGACTGGATCAAGCTCGACATCCACGAGATCGTGGCCCGCGAGGTCCCCTGTGCCGACAAGAACATCGACACCTTGCTCCAGATCCTCAACCGCGACTTGTTGAACATGTTGGCGTCTCTGCCAAAGCCCGATAGGGGCGACTACGCCGACCATGACGCTCCTGCGCTCGCCATGGCCCAGGTCAGTACCTACATCGCCGAACTCCCAGGCAAGTTCCCCAATGTCAACCCCCGTTTGTTCATCTTGTTGACCAGCAACTTGTTGACGACGTGCTTGCGGGAAATCAGCTTGGCAAGCGGCCCCAGTTTTGGGGCCTGGTGGATCGTGCGGTGCTGGATCGACGAGTTCTTGTCGTGGCGGTTCGAGCTTGGTGGCTTGTTTCAAAAGGACGTTCTTGCAGAACAGGCCCAAGAGGGTGGAGCTGCCCAGGACCCCAAGGAACAGGCTCCCGCCGACTTGGACTCGGCCAACGTGTCTGCCAACTCCAGCATGAACTTCCCCATTGTGTCCAACATGAGCGACACCTCGGACATCAACGACTCCACCGCTGGCAACAACACCTCGTTGGGCAATGTGGACTTGTTGGGCTTCGCCGCCAACCAGCCCACGGCCTCGATGGTGGGCGGAAACAACTCGGAGATTTTGTTGAATTACGACACCAACGAGAATTTTACTTAGTTACGCATGGACATAGTCCATAAGTATTTGCATAATAAACAGAGCATTAAAGAGAGTAGATATAATACCGATCGAGCATTTTATTAAGTATCAACTGGATAAGTAATTAGAGATGTTCAATTAGCTAAATATGAATATTCTGAACTCAACTGGCGTTTCTAATCATACTGTTAAATTCAATTTCTACTAGCTTAATTAAACTAGCAGCTTTTTTAACCAATACAGTAGAAAGGTCAATTAGCACTGTTGAACAAAAAAATCCAGGTAGCACTGTCCAAGCTTTGTTCAAATAGTCTTCTGTTGATTATGTGTAAACCCATCTTTCAACCATTGATCGCTTCAAGAAAACAGTTGATTCAAAGTCCTGCCTCTTGTAACACTTAATTCTATAGCTAAGAGTATTTTGGTACTTCTTCAATCGCAATTATCACAGAAATCTCACAGAAGCCTTGAAACTTCTGTTCGTGTTATTTTATTGTATTTTATTTTGATGCATTCCTAATTATTCTATCAAACATCATTCAACGCCACGCAAACGGCACCCTTGTGGTGGCCGTTGTACTGTCTCACCGTCTCACTGTTGGACAAGTCCCACAACCGCACGTAGTGATCCGAACATGCCGTCACCAAGTATGCACTGTCTGCACTGAAGGCACAGTCCCAAACCCACCGTTGGTGGCCCTGGAGCGTGGTTTCCAAGTTGAAGTTCAGTTCCGTGGACCAGATCCGTGCAGTGTGGTCGGCGGAGCACGTGGCCAAGTGCTTCATGTCGGTGGAAAGCAATACACGGGTGATGTACTTCAGGTGTGACCTGAACTTGGTGATGGGCGTCAACGATGTGATGTCCTTTTGGTTCTGCATCTGCCACACGTAGCAGTTACCCTTGTTGTTTCCGGCCACGAGCATCGAGCCGTCACTGGCCACACTCAAGGAATTGATGGGCACGTCGTCCTCGGGAATCAAGTGATGCGTGCACTGGTTCTCTCCCAAGTCCCAGATACGGATGTTGCCGTCCTGGTCGCAGCTGATCAACTCGCCCTGGTTGGGGTGGATCACCACCTCGTTAACCGGGCAGTGGTGTTTGTATGTGCGCTGAACCGACGGAGACCGCACGTCCCAAACCTTGACGGTTCCGTCCTCCAGGGAAGTCACCATCCATTTGTTGTCGATCTGGAACGCCAATGAGGTGACGTTGTTGGTGTGGCCCTCAAATGTCATCACCGGGTTGTTGTTGCTATTATTGTTGTTATTGTTGTTGTTGCTGTTGCTGCTGCTGTTGCCATGGCCGTTGATGTTGCCGTTATTGGTGGCAGAAGCGGCCGCCGTGGCGTTTCCCGAGTTTCCTGTCTGTCTGATGTCATAGAGGCGAACGTAGAGGGTTCCTGCTGCTGCTAGAAAGCGTTTGTCTGAGGTGATTTCGAGACGATTGACTTGCGAATCGGTGTGCTGAATGGTCCGGGAGCACACACCGGTGAGGGCATCCCAGAAACGGATGGTATGGTCGTAGCCAGCGGAAGCTAGAATAACAGACATAAGTAGAGTGTATAATGAGATTGTGGTTTTGGTAAGGTCGTTGATTACGTAAGCAACCAATCCCAGAACTATGCTTTCTGCTAGGCATTGGCAGCTACAGAAGCATACGCATGTAAGACGGACCCTGCTTTCCTCTTTTATGAGTCTGCTTCCTTGTAATTGCTTCTTGGAGTTGGAATGCTAGTGTGTCTTTAAAATGACTGAAAAATTGTCACTTCAAGAGAACGTCTTTAATTAAATTACCAGAGTGAAATTTGCACCAAAATTGTCATCCAAATAGAGTGTGAAAGCTCCGTAGAGTCCCCCACTAGATGAAATAACAGCCTTCACCCGTGGGGTGAAGAAAGGATAATGTATGGATAATTGCTGAATGGTTATATGCAGGGCGCTAAATAAGGTACAGAGATGGCATTTTCACAATTTCAAGATATCACAGAATGTGGAGGACAATTTAGGCAGGCAATGGCTGCACTGTTCCCAAATAAGTGGACTTAATTAAGAGAAAAATCTACAGACTTTGTTAATTGCTTCCTGAAGCGTTCCATTATTTCTTTAATCTACAATTTATACTATGTGTAGTGTATATTGATCTATAATATCATTAGTGGTCATAGCCAGAGGCGTGGTTCGAGCCCTCAAAAGTTCTCACGAATAACTTGCTTTTGGTTGGGGGTCAAGGAAACTGGATAGTCTACCTTGTATGTGATGTGGAGGTCTCCTCTTTGGGTGGGGGCCTTGCTAAGAGGCATTCCCAAGCCGGGGTAGGTAGTGGAGCTGCCGGGCTGGATGGGCGAGGATCTGCTCAAGGGGATTCTTCTGCCGTCAATGGTGTTGATTTCCTTGTCAAAGCCGATCAAGGACTCCTTGAACGTCAAGGGCATGGCCAAGGTCAAGTCGTTGTCAGTTCTCTTAAACACTGGGTGTGGCTTCTCCTCAAGCACAAACTGGATGGTCTGTCTGGCGCCACACTCGTGCTGGAAGTCACCCTCGTTGGTGAAGTTGATCTTGGTTCCTGGCTTCCAGCCCTTCTTGATGTTAATCTCGATGATCTTGGGCTCTCTCTGGCCGTCAGGGCCTCTTCTGTTAATCTTCATTTTCTTGACACCGCCGTTGAAAATGTCTTCCAACGATACGGGCAAGGGGAGCGTCACGGTGTCGGGCTCGGGACGGCGGGCTTGCCGTCCTCCTCCCATGCCTCCGAATCCGCCAGGCATTCCACCACCAAAGCCGCCTCCGTGCATGCCACCACCGAAGCCGAAGTCGTCACCACCACCTCCCATTCCGAATCCTCCCATTTGCGAGAAGATGTTGAAGGCGTCGTTTTGAGAGAATCCACCGCCAGCGCTGTATCCACCACCGAAAGGACTGCCTCCACTGAAGCCGGCACCGCCAGGGCCTCCAGCAGGAGCATTTCCACGGGCTGCCTCCAAACCATAGTCATCATAGACCTGTCTCTTGTCGGCATTGGACAAGATATCGAAGGCTTCGGAGATCTCTTTGAACTTCTCGGTGTCTCCAGTGGGCTTATCAGGATGGTACTTCAAGGCGGTCTTTCTGTAGGCCTTTTTGATTTCCGTGTCGCTGGCCGAGGGAGAAACTCCCAAAAGGTCGTAAAGCTTGGATTCTTTAACCATTTCGCTGTGAGTCGAGAAGAAGAGTAGAGCAACGAGGAGTTTTATAGGATGGAAAAGCACTGGAGGTGGATTCGAGAGGGTTCTAGAATATTCCACTCACGTGACCGCGACGTGGGTGGAGGGTGTAGAGATAAGGCAGAGTGGAGGGTCTGGTGATAAGGCGACTATCTGGAAAGCTAGAGCACTACTCCCGCTTTATATGGGTCATGTTGCTGCAGTTCGTCGACAGAAATGGCAATCTGATGATGTTGTTCGCAGGAACTGTGAAGCGGATAAGAATTACATGGACTTTGGTGGAATTGGAAAAGTATGGAGTTTAGAGGTAAGTGAGCACATTAGGGCAGTTGGAGCCTAGAATTTGAAATTATGGTGATTATAGTGATTCTGAAACCTTCGACTTGTTCTAGGTATCTGTGTATTGATGGTGTGAAAGAGTGTTAGATGTTGATGATGGCACGTGACCTGTTGAAGATAAGGTGATTCCTAGACAAGTGTTAGTCTTGCTTAGGATGTCATTAGACTAGCTGTAATATGAGGATTACTTGAAGCGATTCTTCTGCAATATAAAGTCAAATTCATGGGCCTATTTTTGCACAACTAGTGACTGCAATTCTACAATATGGCGATACTGTAATATTTAAATCCCACACACTTTTAGTTTCGTACTCAGATAATAGTAAGAATCAGATAATACGCTCAAACAATTGCTTCGCTGCAATTTTCACTCTTGGATAATAGTCACAATCATGTAAAATATTTCAAGCATCACTTTCCATTCTTTTCTGCCTCTATTACCTACATGCCTCTCATATAAATTCTCGCATTGCATTCTCTTCATTCCTATAAACTAGTCGTGCTTGGTCTGCTTGGCGGCCTCTCTGGCGGCCTTCTTCAAAGCCCGGGACCGGATGCTCTTGTTGACAGAATAGTTGATAGAATTGGTGATCTTGGAATAGATACCCACAGTGTTCTCAATGGCAAAGTGCATGATAGCGTGGGACCAGTATGGAGTGCAAGTGGCGTATCTTTCCTGGGCACCACCACGACGACCGACACTTCCCAAAGCAGATTTGACGAAGTTCTTCTGGTTGGGAACCATGAGCGAGGTTCTTCTGATCTTGGACATGGCAGAAGTCACCATGTAAGAAAGGACAAATTCAGCATCAATGCGTTGAGGGGCCAATTCACCAGCCAAAGCGTTGGACCAGGCTTGCAAGAAAGACTTGGAACCAGAGTAGGTGGCCAAGAGCGCAGTTGGGAACAAGCCTCCAAATGAGCCCATGGTCAAAACGAGGCCTCTGATCTTCTTGTTCTCAGCAACGGTGGAAGCAATAACGGGGGTGACAGTCTGGGTGATCTTCAAGGTGGAAATGTTGTTGATAGTGATGATGTCTCTCAATTCCTTGTCCTCAGTCTCCAAGAAAGGAACAGGGAAAGAGTGAGACTGACCCACATTGTTGACCAACACGGAGACCTTCAAGCCATTGATGGCGTCACCAAGCGAGATGTAGTTGGAGGGTTCATCGGTAGAAGCGTCAAAAGCAACCACCTTGGTCTGGACCTTGTGTTTGGACTCAATCTCAGTAGCAATGAGCTCCAACTTGGACTGGGTTCTGGACACCAACACGATGTTGAAGCCCTTGGCAGCCAATTGGAGCGCGTATTCCTTGCCCAAGCCGTCGGAGGCACCGGTGACAACGGCCCAGTATCCCTTCTTGGCTCCGTACTTGGCGAAGCTCTGAGCAGGCAAGATGAACAAATCAAGCACAAGGGAAGTAAAGCTCAAGGTGAAGGCGGTCAATTTGTAGGCACCCACCAACAACGAGGCGTACAAGAACGCCTGGACGGTCTTGCACTGGGAAATGGAGTCGATAAAGCAGGCCATTCTTGGTAGTTGTGAAGAAAGTGTTGATAATTGTGAGAGTGAAAAGTTGGTGCAGTACATTACGAAAATTGGGGAGGTCAAGAAGGGCAAAGGTGGTAAAAGGTTAATAAAAGATGAATAAAAAGAGCAGTTTCAATAGATATACGTAAGGGGCCATGTAGAAGGTCTCATTCTATGTATTTTTCGCTGTTCTCTGAAGGTAGAAGACTTGGAAATGTCTAGTATATTGAATGGAGATACTTTATGGACGCGTACTGATGAACGGGCTCCATCACTAGCATCAGCTGGAATTATAATGTTCTACTGAACAGCGTCAACTATGGTCAAAGAACGTGAATGTGTGTCTTTCTACTCCTAAAGCATCAGGCCCTTTGACTACAGACTTATCATCTACAATAATGATATTTACCATACACTAACCTTAAGATTGTAGCTATTTTACATATAATACATGGTGGGCATGCGGAACACCGTCAAAATTTCATAAGGATGGCAATGGAGAATCCTTGAAAGCTGGATTCAACAACATGGAATAGGGGGAGGATCCTTGAATATTGAAAGTCTCGAAGATCAACAGGCTTGGGATCGACACACCGTCTAGTTCAAATGTGCGCCTAGTTCAACAGTCCAACTGTCTAATAGTCTAACAGTCTAATAGTCCGTCTAGTTTGACATGTTTGCCATCAAAAGGATCATAACCCATTTTTTTCCTTCAACACGCTCTGATCTCTGACAATTGCGGCAATTCAGTGTCGATCTCAAGCCAAGCAATAATACTTCACATTTGGTTGGGATAATCATCTTAAGCGAATCTCAAAGTTTGGTTGGGAGTTTCCAAAAGCATTGGTTTTGAACCGAGAAAATATACCACCCTTTCCCTTCAGGGAAGTGCATGTAAATCGCCCAAAACCTTGATTGAACCTGCAATATTTGATCTTTCAGTCTGGGATCAACACTATCGAATTAACCTCAAAACCGTGGCCAAGTGCCCTCCTTATTGTTTCAGGATCGGCCGGGGGTCCTTCCTGAAACATGAAATAGCTCCGCACAATTGCATGAACACATATCATCACAATTGAGCAAACATAACTTCATAATTACGTGAACATGTTTCCCGCAATTACGTGAACTCACAAGTACGAGAACTCTTCCAACTTCTCGTTCGTCAACTGCACATGGAGCTCTTCCCGCGACGCCTGGTGCTCCAAATTGGCAAAAGAGCGCTCCAACTTCATTCTGGCCCGCTGCAACTCAGCAATCTCCTTGTTGGTGTTCTCAAGCTCAAGGTACCGTGCCTCCAACATGTCGGCGTTAGCCTCGTCCCGGATTCCCAACGTCTCAATCCAGGGGTTCTTGTATGTTTTGGGCGTGGCCTTTGCCACTTCCCGGTACCCCTTGGCACCAGGGTCTGGGTGATGGGGCGAGTCCTTGTTGTGGAACCCTCCTTGATATCCGCCCCTCCCGCGATATTGGCTGCGGTGTGTGCCCCTGTAATCGCCGCGGAAACTGCTTCCTCTGTATCCCGATCCTCTGTAAGTGTCATGGCCTTCATTGCTGGCCTCTTCGTCCTGATGGCCGTTGTCTGCTTCGTAAGTGTCGTGGCCATACGAGCCGCTGCCGTAGCTGCGACCACCGCGTCCGCTGCTTCCTCCTTGATAGTACAGACCGTGGCGGCCGTAGTATTTGCCTCCACGGCCACTCAGCGAGCCGTAGCCGTCGTTATAGGAGGAGCCTCTGCCACGGTAGGACGAAGAGCTACCGCCACGGCCGCGTCCTCTGTACGCGGAACCTTGGTACGAGGAGCCGTGGTACTCGTCGTACTCGTGCAGTCTACCTTCGTAGTGGCTCTTTCCGTAGCCGTCGCCGTCACTCATGGGTAAATGGTGGAGTTGATGGTGATGTTGGTGAAGTTGATGATAGAGTATGGAGTAACCCGCAAAGTGGTTGCAGTTTGGCGAGGTAACATGTAAATTCAGTTTACATGTTATCTGGCTCCAACATGCAAACGGCCCGTCGCAACCTGCATTGCCTCGGTGGTGAAACATGCAGGCTTTTGCTGGCGTCACGCTGAGGTGTGCAAAAAGTTTGCAAGTTGTGCGTCGCAGTTGCAATTACTTTTCCCGATCTGGAAGTGGGTGCCAAACAGTAAATAGTCGTGCGCCCACCGCTCAACCAAACTTATAACCCTTGTCCTTGCCTATCGTGCCATCCATCGCCCTACTACATCTCTTTTTGCGGAGTACTTATTGTTGAATCGTCCTCAATCTCCTCGATCGACTTTTCACCTAGAAATCCCACTACTCCGGTACATCCTGCACCGTCTCCTTCCTGCCTACTTTTCACTACCACCATAAGATGGCGGCCACCGCCGGAATCTCCAGCCACATCGCATCTTCTGAGCATTACAGAGACTCCATCACTCCCAGATCCCTCCACATAAACCACGACTCGATCTTCTCTGCAGCATGGACCCGTTTGGACCCCTACAACTCCGGCCTGGTGCCTTTGTACCAACTCGAGAACTTGCTCCGTGAAATCGAGATCGAGCTTCTAGGCCTGGCCGAGACCAATTCGCCTCCAAAGGACCCGTTCTTTCTTAGCAAGGATCCAATCATCTTGAAGAAAGTGGACCGCATCGTTGCGGAGCGAGAGAACAGCTACTCTGGGTGCGATGACAGGCTTCTCGTGTCCAAAAATGACATGTTTCGTATGACAGAAACCATCCTAAACGATGTGAAGATTTTTGATTACGACACCTTTAAGGTCTACGGAGACTTCGACGACTACATCCAGGGTAATGCCGTGCAAATGTACCACGATAACTTCAACAACGTGATACACAAACGCACCCAATACGACCAACCCAAACCCAACATCGACTACAACGCCATTGATGAATTGGTGACACAGGTCGACAACATGATTGGCTATGATCACTCTAGTGATGACGATTACGACTACGACGACACCTCTTCGCTAATGGAAACGGCCCAGCTCGATTCCTCGCCCATTACACTTTTCGACAAAGAAATTGAATCCTTGGATGTAGTGGATCTATCCAAAAAGCTGTCGCTAATGGAATTCAAGTCAGACTCCAGTGAATATTGCAAGTTTCAATTGAAAAAATCGTTGGAGGATTTACAACAGTTCCATAGTGACATCAAGTACAAGTTCCAGGTATTTGAAATGGAAATCAACCAGTTAAGAGACCAAACCAACGAAGACTTGAAGAACCTTGTATCACTCAACAACAAGAACAATCAAATGATCAAGCGAGTCGGATCGATACGGTCCGAAATCAATTCTATCACCAATCAACTCCAAGAGATAAGAATGCCAGATACCACAGACAAGTCCGATACGAGTTCGCTTCATTCAAGACGGTCACAACTGCCAGAATCCGTTGACCTTACAACCACTACGAACTCTGATGAAGACAATGCCCTAATTTCACGAATTCTCCATGAAAGAAAATCGGCCAAAATTAAGGACAACAAAACAGCATTAACGCTAGGTGAGCTCAAATTGGATACGACAGAAAGTATTCAAGAAGATCTTCATACCCATTCTTATACTTCTTCGATCAGTGACTTGAGAATTAATAGAAAAGAAGAAGCAACAGCATTCACAGAAAAGACAACAGAAGAAACGGATGCCGCAGCAGCCACACAACCAGAAACCCTCATCGTCGAGTCTGACGCGGTCTCAAATTCCATGTTTGTGAGTACAAGTGTAAGATCAGACGATAACTACATTTATACCCGGGCAATTGTGATTGTGCTAGCAGCAATTATTATTCTGATTTTCTTCATTTAAGTACACGAGTAACGACCCCTTACTATAAAAATGCATATTTATCTACCAGTACGTAGCTTATCCCATGTTGACGGACCTGGAGTAGCCGTCGTAGTTGTCACCCTCGTCTTCCTGGAAATATGGGTGGATCAACGCCCGCTTGGCACTGATTCTGCCACTGGGGTCGTAGACCAACATCTGCAGTAAGAGATCAACTCCATCGCTGTCCAAGGAAGGAACGAACTCGGCCAAGTCCTTCTTGGCCCATTTGGGGAATGTGGGTTTGAAGTCGGGCAAGTAGCTGACGTCGGGCCATGTTTCTTCTGTGGGCGTACCCAAAATACGGAAGATTCTGAAGATCTCATCGATTTCAGAGTCTCCTGGGAACAAGGGCTTTCTGTTGCACATCTCGGCAAAGATACAACCCACGGACCAGATGTCGACTCCGGTGGAGTACTGCTTACCTCCAAGCAAGATTTCGGGGGCTCTGTACCACAAGGTGACGACTTCGTGGGTGTAGGCTCTTAAGGGCACACCGAAGGCCCGGGCCAAGCCGAAATCGGCGAGCTTCAAGTTACCTTCCTTGTCGATCAAAAGGTTCTGGGGCTTCAAGTCCCGGTGCAACACACGGTGGCTGTGACAGTGCTTGATACCCTTGACCAACTGGTTCATAAAGCGCTTGACCATGTTGGCGCCCAATCCCACGCCCTGGGGAATCGACTCCATGTACTTCTTGAGGTCCAAGTCCAAGAACTCAAACACTAGGTATAACTTGTGGGAGTCGGAGTGGATGATGTCGTAGAGGCGGACGATGTTCTGGTCGCGCATTTCCTTCAACAAGGAGATTTCTCTGATGGCGGTGGAGGGTACACCTTCGTCTTCCGACTCCAACCGGATCTTTTTCAACGCTACCACCCTGTTGTTGTGTCTGGTGTCGAGGGCCTTGTAGACCACTCCGTAGGTTCCTTCACCGACTTTTTCCTGGCGCTGGAAGTCCGATAATTCCACCATGCTAAGGCTGTAGTTGTGAATGGAATGGGAACTGCTTGGTGGAGATGCAGTGGAGAAGATGTGGAGGTGTTTGTAAAACACGTCTTGGGGAGTGTAGGAAAACAATATTCGGTCACGTGACGTAAATATGGACGTGATTGAAACTGTCGTTACGATTACTGCTACAACCTTCCTGCAAGGATTCTAGGTCCTTTCCAGGCGTTGTGAACATCATCTCCTTTCAAGGCCAAAGACGCGTTATATGCTCAGTATCCCTTAGTTCTACAGGAATACTCTTTAGTGCTACAGAAATATTCATTGCTTGTGTACCCAGAAGTGATATTTTGCTTCGCGCAGTCTTGACCCGATTTGGTTATAGTGCTAAGGCCGGACCAAATAATGGCAGAAAATGGCTCTGAAAAGTCCGTGCAGTGACACAGAACGGGTGGCTTTGGGCAGACAAGGGGCCCGCTGCAGGTTCTGTGTTCTAATTAAAGGAGTCGGTGTTCTTTGACTCCTGCATTCCAGGCTTCTTGGCTGGATTTACCTGGGTTTTGGGCATTTGAATTTGGTATTTGTTTGTGATTGTGTGTGCGGCATCTGAAACGAAGCCCTTACTTTTGCGGTATGGCGGTTTGGAGGGTTTGGGGCAGGAAATTGTCGGAAATGGAAAGCTGTGTGTACATGGCAGTATCGGGGCATTTTCCGTGTGTTTGCAGCGTGTTGTCAGTGTCCCTTTCTGTATTTTCTGCTGTGCTTCCGGAATGTCTATAATGTAAAATACCCACAAACAACACCCAGTGTTTCTGGTAGATTTTCACCAGAATATCCCCCGTTTAGGCATTGTGTAAATGACACGCAAAATGGTCGTCGTCCTGTAGCATCGGACATTCCAAGCCGCTCTTCGCCTATATCCAATAATAGATTCTGTGCACTAGAAGAGCAGGCGAAACTGTGTGCACAATGTGTCGTGGTTCCATGCCACGGAATTAATTTACCTTTTCGACCATATTCTATGTAGAGCGGGCTATTCCAGCCCCCTCGAAACATCCCGTCCTAGCAGCTACTTTAGCAGTCTGCTGCTGCCTGGCTGCTCAGATTGGTCATTAATGGTTGGTCCTTGTATATTATCAACTGCAAGTTCAAACACCATTCGTCCAATCTCGCAGTATTATAATTATGAAATTGGGCAGAGAACCAGTACCGAAATTTCAGTAGAAGAATGGTTGTACGAAAAGAAAGCACATAGTCAATTACATGCTAGTACCTATTATAAGAGAAGCCAATTACAGGCCCTTAGTCACTTTGGCCCTAGTCTCCTGCCCATTACAGCCCCAGCTTTATGCTACCTGGTCTAGTTTGCAAGATTAAATTATTATGAGAATTAAATAAGGAGAAATTAAATGGGAAATTATCTAGGAGTAGAGAAGTGGGACTATTTACAAGCCACGACCCCAAATCTTTGACCCTTCGAGTTGAGCATGAAGTGAACGGTGTTAGGACAGATGGAGAATGCACAGGATATTTCAGATAATTTATTGGGTCAAGCAAGAGATAAAGCAGTAAAAATACCTCCTGTATCTTAACAGTCATCTGTATTATTGCCTCTTGTATCAGAAGTACAGCTGCAAATTACCTCCTGTTCCAATTTTAACTGAACCTGTATCGCATACCCCATCTGTATATGCTAGAATACTAGGCGTGCGCCGTGTGACCTTCACCGGCTTCACACACCTTGATTTCACGGCCCCATTCACTGTTCAAAATCTGTTTTCCTGTAATTCTTCTTTCGGGCTTGGGGTCCAAAATGGAATAGATCACATTGCGGCACCGGGCCCGCTTCAAACCCTCGATAGGATCGTAGCCCGAGGCGTCCTTCCTCTTGACAAGATACTCCTCGAAAAATTCGTCCTTTTTGGGGTCGGCGAGCTTCCACAACTGGCGGCCGGTTCTCATGGCCATGTACACCACACCGCAGGCCCAGATGTCCACGCCTCGGGGGTCAAACAGGCTCTGGGTGAACTCCTCGGGGGCAATGTAGGGTGAGGAGCCACAAATGCCCTCACTCAACTGGACCTCGTCTTCCCAGGCCATCTTGAAGCACTCACCGTTGCCAAAATCGGTGATTTTGATGATACCGTTCTGGGTGAGCAAAATGTTCTCAGGCTTCAAGTCTCGGTGACTGACGCCCATGTCGTGCATGTAGTTCACACCACGGATCAACTGCTTGAAGAAACAGTCGGCCTCGGCGTACTCGAGCTTACCGGATGCAATGATGAGGGTGTAGAGGTCGCCGCCGGAGCAGAACTCCATGACCTCGCAGTAGTCGCCCTTGGCGTCCTTCAACAAGTCCAAGGTCTCGATGATGTTGATGTTCTTCAACGAGGACGAGATGCAGAATTCCGAGGTCAATCTGCGGTTGTACTTCTTGTCGGACTCGTTGGGCTTGCGCTTGAATTCTTTGACGGCGAACAACACCTCGTCCTGAGAAGTGCCGTTGAGCTTCTTGTGGGAAATGCGCACCACGCCGAAGGAGCCTCGTCCGATCACCTCCTGGCACCGGCCGTACTTCTGGACGAAGGAGCGGGAGTCGGGCTGGACGGAGGTCAACTCTGCGGGCTCGGCCGTGGGAATGCTGGAGGAGCCCACGTTGACCACGGCGCCAGCCTCAGTAGCGTGGTACGGCGACGTGTTATTCTTGATGTGATTTACCAAGCCGGCAAATAAGGTGGGCGGCTTTTCCAGGGCCTTTTGGACCAAGGATGCTGCCAGGTGCACGGGGGTGTGGAGGATGTTGGGCATGGCGCTCTTGGCCTCGTCGCGCAACTTCTTTGCACCCAACAAGTCGCGCAACATGCTGGAGAGCTTCTCCTGGCGCTTTGCAGCTCGGAGGTTGTGCTCGTGGTTGCCGTTTTCCAACATGCGGAAGCGCGGCTTGGTGACTTGAGAGGGCGGCACGTTGTTGATGCTGGAGGACAGCGCATTGCTGTGGAGTGGTGGGGCCAGGACCTGGGGACTCTGGGTCCCTTGCGAGCCTGGGGAGCTCTGTGCCCCTTGTGGTAGTGGCGCCATGGGCTTGATCTTGGTGGACGACGACCGCAGCACCGGCGTCGACTTTACTCCTGGCAGTGTGACCTTACGGGGCGCCGACACGGCGGTGGTGGACGACGTCCGCGACACCGACGGCGACGCCAGGCGCGGGTTGGTCAAGGCGTGGTTGATTTTGGCGAGGTTGGCCTCGTTGACGCTGGATGTCGGAGGGGCATGGACGTGGGCAGCGTCCACGCCAAAGCTGAGGTAGGTGGCGTCGGTGCCGGAGGACGTCAGCGACGGCAGCGTGTTGCCGGACGAGAGGACAGCGGGCGCCGTGGTGTTGACGGGGGTGTGGGAGCGGCAGGCGTCCAAGTTGGGGGAGGATGGGGTCGAGGGCCTGGCGGAGGAGGAGGAGGTGTTGACAGTGGAGGGTTCGGGGGCATGGCGCTCGGCCTCCTGGGCCAAGTTGGTCGACAGGACGCCGAAGAGCTTGCCCAACTTAGACATGGTGCGTTTGGGCTTGGAATCACCCATGGAGAAGGGAGGGAATGGAACTGGAAGGGAAGAAGGATGGAAGACAGTGAGAATGGACAGAACTGAGTGGAACTGGAACTGGAACAGAACTGGGACGGAACTGGGACAGGGACGGATACAGGACGATTGGAGGACAGATTAGAGTCACCACGACAGGAGCGACGGAGACGACGGCGGAGTCAGGAACGACCACACACTCCTAGAACTAAGATGAATACAATAATCAGCAACCCGAGTCTGTAGCGGGTATATAAACCTCAGGCTGGCCTGTACTGAGGCTGAGACGTCGTGCGCAGTGGCCGAAGCAGTGGGGGCGCGGTAGGGGGTAGGAGATAATAGGGAGAAGAGGACGAGAAAATAGGGAGAAGCGGGAGAAAATAACGCGAGAAAAGGGCAGGCCAGGGCGAGAGCAGTGAGAATAGGGAGAAATGAGGGAAAAAATAGGGAGACATCGGGAGGAGAGAAGGAGAAAAAAGAAGGACAGAACAGTGAGAATAGGGCCAAAATAGGGAGAAAAAAGACACTGGACAGAAGGGTAGGGCGCAATAGTACGAGCGGTGGCAGTCTAGCGAGAGGTGAAAAATAGGACGAGGAAGGGGGCTGGAACGAGCACACAAGCACTGGACGAGCACACAAGCATAGCATACAAGGGAGGGGATGGAAACAAAGGGGCCAAACTCCAAGCCGTTCCATGACCGGTCTCTTTGCCGTGCATTGGCCGCAGCATCGACTCCAGGCACCGTCACTCAAGGCCACGTCTTCTGGCAACTGGGTGAAAATTTTGCGGCCAGCGATCACATGGTTTGAGGATAATGGCGCTATTTGGAGATGGCCTGCCGAAACAGGCAGCCGTGGCAGGTGAGGGATTTGATTTACGACGGCACGACGGCCGGGATTGGCGAAGAAGGCCACTGCGAGAGAAGGGCCGTGGGGTGCAAACGGAGACTCTCCAGAATGGAAAGAGGGTGGATTAATGAGCATGGAGTATGCGCGGATTATGCGTGGATAAAGCTTGGGTTGGGGCCTGGATTTCCGTCGAGCCAAGAAGGCGATGGCAATGTGCAAGTGACGTCCACGTAGGCCCATGAAATATTCACCTCCAACTCATCTCAGACCACTTGCTCAAGCCCTAATCTCCCCTATGCTCTTCATTTATTCCCTGCCAATTATTCTCTTCCCCGTATTTCTCTCAATCCCTTTCTCGTCCAATTCGACAGTTCCAGCCGTTGCTGGGATCCCCAGCAACGTCTCATAGGGCCTGCGAATGTCAGCAGCTTGCGGTGGTGCCTGTCTTGAGGCGGGTGTGCGAGACCAGCCTGGGGCTAGTGTGAGCTCGTGGCACCACCAGTGGATTTCCAGGCTTGGGCTGGGCAAGATCAAGCAAGCCCCGATGAATGGCCGTTGTAGGGGAGGCCGTTGGGTGGAATTTTAGATTTGGTCATGGGCAGTTGCTTGCCTTGTTGTCGTTCCAGTGAGGTGACCCTCAAGTGTCGATAAATGACCCAGTCTATTATTGTGGGTGTCTACGTTGTCCTTGCAGGGCCATTAGGTAATCCCCGTAGGTCTTCCTCCATGCAGTAAGGGTCCCTGTGGGTGCACTGCCCTCTGACAGCCAAGGTTGACTCATGTGGTGGTGGAATGAAACTGGGTAGCCGGATCATAACCGTGACGAAAACAGTTCCACGGCGAAGGATTGAGAATAATAGAAGAGTCACAAATGGGCGGTTTGGATTGGGGCGATAGTGCGGAAATTGGCCTTTGCCCTGAGTTTTCTCCTGCTTCGTCGTAGGGAGGTGTTGTCTAAGTTGTTGTTGTGGTAGCGGTGGTGGTAGCGGTGGTGAATGTGGGCGTTTCAAATCATCCCGCTTGGAAACACCGTATTGTGCTTGTATTTTGTTGTTTTGAATGGGTTGTACGGTATAGTCGGAGATTAGTGCGTTGCGTCGAGGCCATGGCTCTCGTCTGTCTGTCTTCGTTGTGCCCCTTGACTTGTCGTCCTTGTGCTGTCGTCTGTACTTCCTTGTGTTTCTCGTGCTTGTGCTTTCTTGACTTGTTGCCCTTGTCGTCCTTGTGCTTCCTTGTACTTCCTTGACTTGTTGTCCTTGTATTATCCCGTACTTTCTTAACTTGTTGTCCTTGTATTATCCCGTACTTATTCTCTTTGTCGTCTCCAATAATGTCGCTCTGCCTCTCTATATTTGCAGTCTATTCGCTCCCAAATTAACATACAGGGACAACTTTGAGATGCTTCAGGCACAGCTTCCTACTACACTCTTTGCCCTAATTCTCCTCTCTTCCTTCCACTCTGCCTTCCTCTCTGCCTTCCATCCTCATTAACCTTTTGCCTTTTGCATTTTGCCTTTCGCTCTCTGCCTTGTGCCGTTCCCATTCTCTGTTGCCCTTCCTTGTTGCTTGCTCCTTGTTCGCATCAAGTGAAATCGCCCTATGATTTTCTCACGCCAGCTCCACTTGTAAGCCTTGTTCTCTCGCCCTGGAATTACCCTGGGTCTGTGGTAGGCGGTGCTGCAATTCCAGTTCAGGCTAACAAATGGAAGTTTCTGGCGTGACGTGTTCCAGATCCTAATCCAGCGCCAGTGAATTGTCTGTGACTCGTGCCAGCTAACCAGAGCCGAAGTAATTGGTTTGGCAATGGTGTGCTCTACATACAGGCTATTAGGCTATTAGGGCATTGGTCCCTCTCTATCTCTCCGTCTCTATCTCTATCAATCAAACCTTATTAGTCCTATTGTTTCAGCCTCTGACACCCACTCCCGGCAATAGGTTTCAACCCATTCTCCCAGTTTCAACCTATTCTCCTAGTTTCAACTATTCTCCTGGTTTCAATTTATAGCTCCAACTCTTTCCCCGTTCCTCCATTCTCTCGACCTCCGCCCCTAGCCTCCCTGGGCCTTTGTCTTAGCCTCCTCCTTCTCATCCGCTGGTCTTAGCCTCTCTGTAGCCTGTTACACCCACTTGGGCAGAAATTGTGGGCCCCTCTACCCTATTGTCACAGGCCTCTCGGCTCCACCTGGTTCTTGCGTAATATTTGCTTTCACGCATACGAACCTTGGGGTGTGGTTCCGCTTGTCAATTTGCCCCTGCCTTGCCTACTACAGCAACCGAGCCTCTCCGTCCCCATCCATCAACTAATTGCCTGGTGAAATTAAATTATCTCGGGCTATTTAGTCGAGATCGGAGGTTTCGTATTTCACATGAGATGTCGTAGCATGTTACGCCTGTCGTCTGGTGATTGTGGGGATAGCGTCTCATCGGGTTCGGATGGTGTTCTGGTCTGGTCTGGTCTGGTCTGACTCGGGCTACTTGCCCTGAATCTTGGCCTCAAGTCCATTTAGAATACTGAAATATCTCCATTCAGAATCCTGAAATATCTCCTTTCAGGCTCATGGGAGGCTGTGGTAAGGCGGTTCTGAAGGGCGTGGGAACTGTTCTGGTCTGGCCCCGGCATGTGTGTGTATGTGTGTCAAGCCTCCTCGGAAACCTCGGTCGTCGCCTGGGTCCAGGATTTGTGCTTTCTTGTGGCGTTTTCGCTCCTATGACTACAAGATATCTGGTTTCGAGTAATGGAATCCGGCCTGTCTGTTCCGTTCTCGGATTAATTAATTTGCCTCTGTCCCCAAGTCATTTGCCTGTAAAAGAAGAAGTAATAGCCACTGTACCGTTGCATATTGGCCGATGCAGTTGGCAATGATTGTATAATGGTGTCTGCAGCCTTCTTGGCAACTATCCTGGTATCTTGGGCCATTGCTGGCAATACAAGTGGCCATACCTGTGGCTACAAATATGGCACTTTCTCATTCCGGAACATTTTCTTCTATTTTAGACCGATCTGTGAATCACACAATTTAATTAATAAAATCAGACAATTCAGATAAATAGTAGCAGGCGTTCAGATTGACCGAGGTGCCTTTTCACAGTGTCAAGAGTAAGATGCTCTCTAATGACTGGTATTTCATAAACTCTGGTTCAAGAACAATTCTAGAGTCTTCAAGCTATTCTTTTTACCAGAGACTTGGTTGTAGTTGCACTGTATCACATTTTAAATCGACAGTGAGTTTATCCATTATTTGATTGCAAATAGATGAAGGTCTTAGTTGAAGCTTCGAGAAGGGTAAAACCACACCCCATTAGAGAAACTCTTGGATTGAATCACAATAAACGTTTGCACTAAATTACTACTCTTTGCAATTACTGACATGTCATTAATTCGTCGTTAAGCATACATTATTAGCACCTACTGACATTTCATAGTTGAAACCTTGAAATATGGGCATGAGTTATCCTGCAAACACGCCTAATAGGATCTCCTTCCAAAAGAGACAATTATTTCAATTAAAATAGTTTCTCGACTGATGCATTTCAACTCTTGAATCGGACATGGGGTTCCGTTCTGGTGCTTGTAGTCCCATCGTTCGAATGCAATGATAATGTTTCGGGGTTGGTGATATCTTGGTCATTCTCAGTGTCCGCTTCATTGACAGTAGACAACACATCCTCGTCCTGTACTGGTACAGCTTGACTGTATCCGTAACCGTCGTCGTCTTCATACAGGTCAAGTACTCCCTGGACTGTGTGGTTCTTATTTTGGAATCGTTCTCGTACTACCTGAGACGTTCTTTGCACGTCAATGCCTGAAGAAGTGGAGATTGGGTCTCGGGGCGAGTACGGTGGAGAAATGGGTTCGAACGTGTCCATCACGGGCGAAACAAATGAATTCGATGACTCGTAGTCTCCGTAGCTTGCTCTTGAAGCTAATGATGCCTTTTTGGAGTATATTCCTCCCCTGGCCGCCTCTCGTTGTTGTATTTTCTTGAGGGCCCTGTCTACAAAAGGGGTAGTTTGCAGGGACCTATTGGACGAAGAAACGGGGTCTTTGGCTGGCTTGGACTGCAAGAACACGCCGAACACCAAGCTGATCAACTTGAGATTGAGTCCACTCACAAAACCCACAAACACGCCGATGTAAACGGCTACCAAGAAGAAGTGCAACGCATGGACAAGAAACAACTTGATCTGCTGCATTATCCAAGCAGGGTCCCCAATATGTGACAGGCCACTCAATTCCAAGAGCCACATCAACGGACCGGTGATTGGAATCTTGATCAAGGGAATGTAGATCATAATGTTAAAGGCCAAAAATAATGGCTTCACCACTGTATTCCGAAGAAACCAGATAATCGCCAGGAACGTGAGTTCAACAGCAAGGTATGATACCCGAAAGGGCCATAGAACGATCGAAAGTACCGCGGATCCGTACATATCGAGTGAAATGGGATTCTTTCGTTGATGTGTGGTAGTTTGGTGTTTGGTAACTGAAATTAAATATATCGATTGATAAAGTTTATCTTCACGTGCGATATGGGGAACAGTCCCAAAACTAGAACAGATGCATCAGATGGGCATCTACGTGATAGAAGATTCGTATTTGGACCTGCTGGACCTGCTGGAGTAGTTTCTCCGTAAATTCTCTAATTATCCGAGCATTTCTGCTGGCTAGTCTACGTGCAATTTATCATTAATGTATTTAACCGGAACTATCAACCCAATAAATCAAAACGGAATGCAATGCTGCCGATGATTAGCCACGGAGTCATTTTCATGAGACGAGATGTCAATGACTATGTATGAAGTGAAATCGTTAATTATGGAACTGTCTATGGTGAAGTTTGTGGAGTAAGTTAGGTGGATAATATGGTAGCATTGGTGGTGGTATTCTTATTCTTGGTTTGTAAACCTTCTTGGTTGCTGTTTCCGTTTTCATTGATACTGTTACCAAGTAACTTCTTCTTGCTATTCACCACAAGATTGCGTTTGGCATTCTTGTCTTGCTGGAGCTTGTTGTGTTGAACCTTCACAAAGTCCACGTAGTAGTTTCCAAATACATTCCAATGGAATTTGACCAAGGTGGCGATTCTACCAGCAATATTCTTCAATTCAGAACCGCTGTTGGAGCCGTTAGACTCGCTGGAGGTGTCATCCTTGACGGCAGTGCTTTCTTCGTTGGACATGTTTTGAACAATTTCGTTCAACAAGTCCTTGAAGATCTTGACTTCCATCAAGCCGTAGACTTCAGAGCTAGGTTGGATGTGCTTGATAAGCCAGTTGTAGCTGAAATCAATCATGTCAGGGGGTAAGCTGGAGATGGTGCCCATGACGTTTCTAACCAACTGGAGGGAGATGGCGGAGATGTTCTTGGTCCACTTGATGTTGCCGTTGTCGTCGGTGACAATGGCCAAGATCTGTTGCTGGACCTTGAGAATGTTTGCTGGGGAGAGCAAAGTAGCAGTGGGGAGGTTGTGGTTGACCTTCTTGGCATTAAGAACCAACTGCTTGAATAATACAACACATAATTGTACACAAACCAACTGTCTAGCATCCGCTCTGAGGAGAACAAGGCGGGTGTGGTCGAATGCTAGGGTGGAGGGGAACTCGGTAGCCATTTGGCGGCAAGAGAGAAGGTCGATGATGGAGGAGACGATGATGGGCTTGAGGGCGGTATCGGTGATGATAACCTCGTTGTCGTCGTCGACCAACATGTTCGACTTAGACTTCTTGACAAACTTTTTGTAGAACCAGTTGAGCGAGTCGTTTATGTTGATTTTCTGGTGGTTGATGAGGCTCTGGAAGTAGTCGCGCTCGAAGTCGACGGCGGTCTCGATCAACACGGGGCGGAGCACGCGGATCTGGTGGTTGGCCACGTCGAGCTTCATGGCTTCCAAGATCTGGAAGATCATGCGCAAGCCGCCGACCAACGAGTCGACCGAGTTGAGGTTGTAGGCGTCGACAAACTTTTGGTGCATCTCCAACACCCACTGGTCGCGCATGGGGGCGCAGTGGGACTTGAAGACGTCGCCGAGCCACTTGGACATCTCGACAAAGTCGAAGGAGCCACGGTTGAGCTGCTGGATCAAGAGCTCGATGTCCATGATTTCGTTCACCTGCTGGCGGTCCTTGGTGGGGAGGAGCGAGAGCAAGATGTCTCTGAGGGTGGTGAAGAGGATGGGAAGGCGGTTGATCTTGAGGGAGCTACCGCCGGTGCCGGCGGCAGCGGTGGGGGTGGAAGAGGCGGCAGCAGCACTCTTAGCAAAGAACTGAGCACACTCCTTCTGGATCTCCAGCCAGTACTTGTCTATGATGGACTTCTTGCGCTTGCCACGCTCGCCGTCCAAGTTGGGGCGGAACTGGAGCTGGGGGTCAAAGAGGATGTCGTGTCTGAGCTGGGGGTTCTTCAAGATCTCGTGGAGATCGATCTCCTTGAGGGACTGGAGGTTGATGGGCGGCAAGGGCAGGATGGCGGCGGCGGCGGTGCTGTGGTGCAGGTGGTGGGAGTGGGCCAGGGGCTGGGGGTGGTGGTGGTGGTGGAAGTGGTGGGAGCGCTGGGAGTTGTAGTTGATGATGGGCAAGGAGCGGGAGCGGAAGCGCCTGACGAGCTTGGGGGCCTTGGACTTGGCCGAGGGGTCCAGGGCGGCGCTGCGCGAGGCGGCGGCCGAGGGGTCCACGGGGGTGGCCGAGTCAGGGGAGATGGGGAGGTGGTGGGCGGCGGCCTTTTTGATGGTGTCGTTGGTGTAGGACTTGGGGGAGGGCATGTCGAAGGGGCCGGCCAGGGAGGCGGCGGCGGCGGCGGCGGCGGCCTGGAGCGAGGGGTCGAGGCGGGCGCGCTTGGACTGATCTGAGCAGGTGGCGGGCAGGGCCGACGACGACGAGTTGCGCTTGAACGAGTGGGGCCCGTTGGCGGTGGCGCCGGCGGCGGTTTTATTTTGGCCGGAGTTGCAAATTTACGCTTTTGTAGTTCATGCATGCTAA